>APFE031223986.1:72835-135004 GCA_000404065.3 Pinus taeda
CCCTATTGTCCCCATATTGTTATTACTGTGTGCCATAGAATCCCTCTATTGTTATTTTTGTGGCTTTATATTATTATTGTTAGGTCGGCTGGGTTATATTGTGACTCCTTAGACTCCTATATTAGAAAGGGTTTTGTCATTTGAATGATCCAAGAATTGTTCATTTATGTAATGTAAAGGAGGTTGCCCCCTCGAAGAGGCTGAATTCTAAGGCGTTGATCTATCTTTTCTATCTTTCCTTGAGTTGGTTTCATAACATCATATCTAGGACCGTGGTAGTTTTTTTTTCACTAGAAATATGCAACACATGCATAATCTGGGTCCAAATCTTATAACTCAACTCCTCATGTCGCCATCAAAACTAGCAAGGTTATTTCTCTTTCCTTATACATAAACATGGTCACATTTAATGCTCATGGTATTTGATATCAGAATAAAATTTTTATTTATATATTCATATATATTGTGAGATTCCTAGATTCTTCTTATGTAAACAAGTTTCACTGTTGTAAAATATAGTTAGAAAATAGTTGAATCTATCTATTTTATTCTTCTTATCATTGTATCTTACCCAGGTTTGCCAATGGATTGTCATCGAAGTTTTAGTTACCAGAACACCAAGGATGGTATCCTTATATCCTTGTATCCCCTATGCCAATCACCCTTTCTCTTGTTTTCTATTTCGACATCTAATACCCATTCTCGATGCATACATAACTTTTCATAGGTATATTTGTTGCCAAATCTGTGAGTTTTTTTTTGTGGTGATGGTTGCATGATATCCTAGTTGTGCTTAACTTATAATTCCATAACTACTTACATTTTCTTTCTGTACTATTGTTATGGTGATCGTACAAGACCAATTACCTCAAGATCCCCCCTTTTGTTTCATTTGTTATTACACTTTGATTCATTGTCCAACTTGCATGCTCCTACTGTAGTGGTTTAGGTTCAAACACAGCAAATATTTTTTTCCATGTGTTGCACCTATATAAAATAAATTTCCATACCAACAAAACTGTTATAAATTTAAGTCATCCCTCAACGGTTCAACAAAAATTAAGAGGGCCTATCATCTAGCATTAAGTCTTTCCCATCCTATTTCATCATGAAAGAACTTAATTACAGAGACCTTTCATTGCTTCCACTCATTCGGGTAGAAACTTGGTATGTGGTCACTATAGATTCCATTTATGGCTAATCACAATTATATATATTGTTCACATTGCATAACCAACAAAGTCTTGAATGTTTGGACTCAAGTGAAATCTACTAGAAAAGGAATGTGTAACCAATTCCAAAAACACATTTGCCTTTATTTTTCCCTTGGTTCGTTGTTTAAATTAGTCTTCGGCACTACTGTGTATAGGGCTTTAGGTACAATTATGTGGTTCTTTTCCTACAGGTTGTGAGAATATCCCCTTTTAACTATTTTCTCATATAGTCACTTAAACAGATGAATTCTATTCAATGCAACTATTTCCTTAAAGCTTATGCTTGCCTATGGTTTTTCACTTACCAGGTGTTTGACAATGATGTTAGGAACACTTATCAAAGGAAACCTTTTTGAACCTAACTTATTAGGCTTGATTTCATTTTCATCAAACTGAAAATAATTTATGCTTCAGTAATTCAGCACCTATTGTTGTTAAATGAAGCCCATTAGGTTTGAGAGTTGAACCTACGACTCTGATACCACTTGTAACAAGCCTCCTATTCCCTCTATGCATAATATTTTTTTCAATATCACAGGACATGACCTTCCTAATATGGATGTCTTGTGTAACCCTTTGACATGATTATTGTTATTTATAATAATTTTCAATTCATTTTGCACTATGGAACAACTTTTTGTCCTTACTACCCTTTTTACTCATACTTGGATTAATTGCCATATTCCCGTTGGGTCCATCTACGAGGGTTTTATTCATCATGCAAGATATTCCTTAATGTTATTTCTATAGACTGGATTTAGATTTGGATACCCTTTTCGAATTTTATAACCATATTCATAAGCTTGCTACTCTACCCATTCGATCCAAAAGGTTTTATTTTTCATTTAATAATATGATTGGGATTAGTTCTCAACACTTAAGGATATGAAGCATCAGTCTCGTAATGACATATTCCTATGCTGGAGTTCATTCAGCTCTTTCAACCCACACAATACACCCATTTCAACCTCGCTTACCTTCTCGATATTGGTAATGATGACTTATAATACAATATGAGATTGGGGCTCATTTTTTCATGAAGGGTATCCCATTTATTATTATATTTCATACATGTATTTATACCTTATTCCACTTCTACCCATGTAATACGTCACTGGGGTCGGGACTTGCATAGACCATGGATAAGGTTTACGTTATCGTAATATTTAATTTGGTTCGAGTTTAAAAGAGTAATTATGGCCCTTAACTCACCTCCACTACATAAAGTACCTCACAAATTTGTTAGCATAACCCAGCAAGTCATTGCATGCCATGCACGTGACATCACATGGGACCATGTGACTCCTATTGCTTGGGACTTGGCATGAATGGAAAGTGATGATCATCTCAGTGATGATCATTTCCCTTACCATATTCAACCCTAATCGTTGGAGCGAACATGAACCTTTTGGCAACACCCTCCATGCGTATGACTTCTAGTCATCCTCCAGGTAAAATATTTGTTGCATGCGTTGTTTAGTTTCTTTCTTGTAAGTTTATTTGTGAGTAAATATCATTGGTACAAGATTGGTTTAGGTGTGGAATCTCCAGTCTCTTGAAGGAACTGCTGGAGTTTACCTTTAAGTAGAAACCCTACCACAAATTTCATCAAAATTCTTTCTTTGGGTTCTGTTGCATCTTCCAGGAGGTTCCAGTTTTCCTGACTTAACTGGCATAACCCATTTGTAAGTACTTTTCTAGTTAAATCTAAAGTGGAATGGATTTATGCATACAAATATGTTTTGTTTCATGCATCAAAGTTTGAGTCTTCTAGGTTTTTATTGTGAGAATCATGAAATTCTATTGGGTCACTGGGTGCTCCTCAGACTGACTGCATTTCTTTGGTCAGTTCCCTCACCTTTTGGGTACATTCAGGTACTATCGTATATATCTATCTGTAGTTCACAATTAATTGAATTGATTAATTCTTAGTTACTATTTGTGGTTTGAGCCAAATATACCTTCCTGTGACTGACCAATTCAATAGGTGGTTTTCTTAATAGTGGTGTTTTACTCCAGCTTTTGATGGAACATTAATCTACTTACCCCTTTTTGGGGCCCCTTTTTTGGCAAGGGTCTTCATGGCGCTAAGCTTCCTAGGTAAGATCATTAAGTTAAATCCATGTCTTCAAATTCATTTAATCCAGAGTTAATTTAATATTAGTCATAATGTTTAACCTGCTACCTCTCATCATTATGCTTGAGTAGAATTATTCAATATCTTTTGACATATGCATAAAACCTATTTTGTTTTAATGCAAGTGGATTGACTGTCAAGGAAAGCTTATGCCGAGGTAGTTCCCTTTTCCAAATTACTACTTTTTTCAATAGATACCAATTAATTTCTTCATTGATGGCTTACCCATTAATTTATGTGTTCTAGTTTCAGGTATGAGGTAACTCTATTATTATTTCAAGTCAACCACCTCTGCATATATACTCTTCCTAACTCATACTCTCTTACTATAGGTTGGTGTTCATTGTGCTCCTAATCCCCACTGGTCACGTGTCTTTGTCGGGAAGAAGTTTTTAGGCATCAATTATAGAATTTATGTTACCATTATTTAATTTGTAATCCTAAATCCCCTAGCCCCTCGCAACAAGGAAACTATAATTTTGAACGTAATAACCATTTTATGTGTTTATTGAATTATGGCTAACGATTCGTTTACAGTTGAGTTCATATATATGTGTGGTAGAAAAAGATATCGTTCCTAAATTGAAACTTTAATATGATAAGGATCCCCATATTAAAATATGTATATATATCCATTAATCTTATGGTTTAATTTTATTCCATGTATAGAATTCAATATCTTGAGAATCATGAGCTTTCAATTTGATACTCTACAATGAAATTTTTAACTTGCAATTATTTTGTTGCTTTCATACATGTATAGGAAAATATTAATTATGCTATAATGGGTTGTGGATTGTGGAATTTTCTAAATCTTTTCCACTTATGGTTATCATCATTTCCTTTGACAGAAGTAGTTGTATGTGTACATAATATGAATTTCTCTGGCTATTAGTCATGGATCTCTTTGTATTTTTAACTTTGTTACTGTACATTAGTGGTAATATATCAATTGATTGGTACCTACTAAATTAGACCAGTTTCTCCTATGATTACATAGGATTTAACATTATTTTCAAAGCTCCATGTTCTATGTTCGATACTAGTGTTTGAATTCAAGCTATATTTAGCAAAGGATTTTCATTTCTAATTTTCCTTCCCTAATTCTAGGCTTCTACAACATTGGAAACTTAGACTTTTATAAGGAATATAATTTCTCATACTCAACATACAGCCTCATACTACAGCTAATATCACATTAGAGTTTTTTTTTCTTTAATTCATTCATTACTATTAACATAATATGAATTTGTAATTCTCCTAACACTATATAGCTTCAATATCTACTAAACTGACCCTCTTCTCTTGATAACAATGTTCTCAACACTCTTAATTAAACATGCATTACAATTATCGAATCCACAAAATGTAGTTAGTGAACACCTATTCACCAATTCCATTTTGCTTAGCTACATATTCAGTTCCTAATTCACAAAAAAACTAATAACTTCCTTCTAACTGCAGCAACGTCTTCATACCCCAACCACACGGGAAGCAAGAGATAAGAGTTTAATAATTATTGATTAACTTCTTATCTATAGCATATAATCTAGCATTAAACTAAGACATAAGAATTACAATAGTTAATATAATAATGCACATATAAATGAAAGACACCATCAATAATCTAACCAGTAACATTTTGGGGAGTTCACTTCAGAACTTAACACTTGTTCTCACCACCCAACCATGAATTGAGTTCCTCTAGTTAACCCCCAAGCTTAGATGAACATCCCAACGTATCAACCCCCCTTTGTTGATACCTACTATAGATATTTAATACCTTTCCTTCCTAGTAAGCTTTCCTTTAGCAGCATCCACTTTGTGGACCTTATCGTATCCACTTGCCTGGGATTTTTTGTAAAATCCCACCTTTCTTTCCGGCTGAGATTTTAGGCTCTTCAACATTTAACATATTTCTCCAGTTGAAAAACTTAATGGATATTTCTCTCCCATCCAATACACTTATCTATAATTTTATCTAGAATTCTTATCATGAAGGCATAGCAAGCATCTCATTTCTAGGTGTCTCATTCTCAAGTACATACATCTCATTTATTTATTAATAATATTCATTTACATATTTATTCAAACATTTCTTAAACCCCCATGGATTTCCCACCATTTTATCCAATGTAGCTCAGTCAAATCAATTAGTAATGTAACAACAAAGGGATATTGTAGTTGCACAAAGTACTTCTTATGCCCAAAACATTAATTCCACATTTTTTGAGAACATTATTGATCTGACCATGCTAAGTAATGCCTTAGTCATATATTCCGCAACACCATTTTGTTGCAGATTGTAAGGTACAACTATTTGATGTTTGATGACATTGTCTTTTAAATAATTTTTAAAACATGATATTCACCACAATTGTTAGTTCTTAGAATACCAATGTCCAACTGAGTTTCATTTTTCATCACTAAATTAAAATCCTTAAAATTTCAAAGAGTTGTGATTTTAATTTTAACAAATAAACCCAATAAATCCTTGAGTAATCATTAATAAACGTCATAATATATTTATTACCATTTGTAGTTGCAACGTGCATGGGTCCACATAAATCGGAATGTATGAGGCCTAATTTTTCGAAAGCTCTAGAAGTAGAACTTTTAAAATATTGTTTATTGTGCTTCCCCAAATTACAAGCGTTTCATGGAGTAATTTTTTTCTTGAAATTGTTTTAAGCCCCTTAATTCTCTGTTGTCTCACAATTCTTATATTTTTGTAATTGATATAACCAAAATGTGCATGCCATAATAAAGTACAAGATAGAACATCATTTTGTTGAGTGAAATAAATAGAATTATTTAATGCAATAGATGATGTGCCATTCAGTTTCAAAAGCTTATCTTCTTCAACACTAGTCATGACAACTTCTTGATTAGATGCCTTAGATATCTCAATAATGCCATAAAATATATGTATTGAATTACCTTGTTATGTGATTTGCATAAAAGACATTAATTTTTTTGGAGTTGAGGAATATAAAAAATATCATTCGGAATATAATTTTCAAGTCCTGGTATTTTCAAACAAATAGATCCAATTCCCAGAGGCTTAACTTGTGATTTCTCAGTAAAATAAACTATAGCATCAATTTGACCATTGAATGTTTCAAACAACATTTCTCCTAAATTTCATATGACAAGTGTCTTTTGTATTTTCAAGTCCCACTAGCACAACCGGTTGAGGATGGGCCTCATCAGCAAAGTGACCCAAGATCAAACCTCATAGGGGGTGGTTGTGCCCTATGCTAGGGGGAGGATGCATGCTAAAAAAATTATTCAGCTAAGGATTGGTGTGGCTCAGGTCAGGTGCGGTCCCTGGATGACTATGATGGATTATATTCCCCTGGGTTCTAGCTCGTTAAGCATAGTTCAAGCCTGGAGGATCACAGACAACTTAACAGACCAAAAAAAAGATAAGTGGCTTATGTATCAAAAATCGAACTATCTTGTCATGAAGAAAATCCAGTACTCAAAACATCATTAATGCTAAAATTACAATGAGAAACAATGTAATGAGAAGACTCATATGGTTTTCCTTTATTTGGAGGTGTTTTTTATTTCCTTTTATTAATTTTTTCTCTCCTTTTAGTGACCTTATGCTAAGGAGTTATAAAATTAACAACAATATGACCAATTTTTCCACATCTATAAAATTTGATATTTTTCTTATCATTTTGAAAAATATTTTTCTTTTCACCTTATTTCCTATCACCTTGATTATTATTATCCCCCCTGCCTCTAAAATTTCTTCTACCATGACCTTTGCTACTATTTTTTATTTTTGGCATAGTCTCCTTTAAATTTTTCTTCCTTTTGCTCAAGGCATAGAATCTCAACATTGGGACTCAAGAGTGGCTCTTTCTTTCCAAAAGCCTTTTCCCTTTCAACAATTTTTCCTACTATTTTTTCAAATTTTATATCTTTCATTTGTCCACTTTCTTGGAGAGATTCCAAGTATTGTGAATAAGCGGGGATACAAAGCCTTAATAAATGAAATGAGTTGTAGATCAAATTTAACTCCATTGGAATAAATATCATGAATTTTTTTTATAATTTCTAATGATGACCTCATGCGATCGTTATATTTTAATTCCAAATTAAATAATCACATCAACAATTAAATGATCTCTAGTTCTAAGTGTGTGCCATAACGTTCTTTTAAATTCTTTAGTGTTGCAAATGTTGTAGAACTAGAAATAATGTATCTTCTTACCTCTTTTGTTACTGAAATAGAAATCAAAGAATATGCCCTCTTGTCCTTAGACTACCAAATTTCAAGTTTTTTCATCATCAGGTGGCTTGGGTTCATCCTCTTCTTCCATCTCTATCTTTCTTTCCTTCACATATGTCTTGCCATAAGTAATTAAAAATAAGTTTTATTTTAATTTTTCAAAACCACTCATAGTACTTTTCCTTTCCACTCAGAACAACTCCAATAATAGAGATCAAGAATGCATGTTCATAGAATTATCAAACAACCAAAATTAAATAATCCCTTCAATATTTTGTAACAGAAAATTCATTGTAACAAACTTTAATAAAAAATTCATATAATAGATCTAATTACAGGAACTAGATTTCCACTTTGCTCCTTTTGTCCTTGAATCTCATCAGCAATGTCTACTAGCTTAACCAAGGTAGACAAGCCTGTGCTCATTCCCTTTCTGCCTCTTCTCTGCAAATAGTAAGAAATAAGAGAAGTAATTGATTGACAATTCGAGCATTGAAAATGGTATACTTGAATGCTTAATGCTCGACTAAAGTGAATTTGCATAAGATTTCCTTAAATGAAAAATAAAAAATCAAAGTGGTTGAATATAGTCATGGGTTCGAGTCAAATGGGATTCTTCAACCAATAAATAGCTGATAGACAAGGTTTAAACATCTCACATTTTATGTGCTTGTTTACCAATACAATCAAACTCAACGACACTTAATCATCTGAAGGTTATGCGGTGGGGTGCCCCCAGAAGGTGATTTGGGTGATCAACAATTCATATCTACCCTAACGACACCAACAAGAAAAACTACTAACGACTGTGGAGTGCTCCCAAAGGATGTAAGCAATTTTCCTGGGGTCCTCCTTTTTCACGCTTCCACTGCATTTGGTGGGGTCGAGCTCCTGTTAAGCTTCTGCAGAGTCCACATGTCATGTCTGCATGGGACCATCATCAAAACAATAATAAAAAATTGTCACCTCCGTGCACCTCTTTTTACAGTGATGGAGTGAGGCTTCACCATGCATACATTTCAAAGATGGAATTTTAATAGTTAAATTGCTCTTATACCACTATAAAGGAGCAAGTGATAAAACTCCACAATGATGATTCATTAATAATGTTAAGTCCCTATATTACTAGTGTAGCCCATATTGTTATTAGTGCAACCCCCTTGTTGTATTTTTGTTCCCATGTAGTCCCTATATTTTTATTATTGTACCCCATAGAAGCCCATTATTTTTATTGTTATGCCCTTACAATATTATTGTTATGTGTTCTATGATTATATTGTGACCCCTTAGACTCCTATATAAAGAAAGGAGGTCTCGTCATCTGTATCATCCAAGAATTGTCCAAGAATTATCCATTTGTTTAATGTAAAGGGGGTTTCCCCCTCGAGGACTTTGATTCTAAAGTCATTGATCTATATTTTATTCTATTTTTGTGAGCTCGTTACATAACATTTGGTATGAAAGCTTTAGATTATATGGTTTCACTACTTCAAACGGGTCATCGTTGAATTTTCTCTATAACTTTGTTTCCAAGAGATTTCAAGAATTTAAATTAAAACCCATTTGAGCAGAAATCTTGATGAACCTTCTATCCAAATTTTAGATGTTTTCTCGCTACATTTTCAAATATATAATCCAAGGAAGACAGGATTTTTGCAGGCTCCCGAATTCCATCGCAAACAAGTGACCTTGGGAAAATAATCATAACTTTCTCTCGGAGCATCAAATTCAAATTTCATAAAAAGTGATACAAAGAGGACAGACTATAGTTTGTTGGATAGCATTTTTAAAGCTGAAGATTAAAATACTGACACGTGGATCTTTGTAGAAGTTAGCTCTACTGAAAAAGTTTATAATCAGTTCATCGTGGGAGATTGAGCATAACTCCTTCTAGAAGAATCCAATCACAATAAAACCTATCGAGTTGGAAAGATGAATCATAATTCTACAGTAGGTCGAAATTTCAGAACTTGAAAATCAGAAATTATAGAGTTACATTTTTTTCCATATCGAGCTCCTAAAATCAAGGAAAAGAGATGTGCAGAAGTTTGATGGCAAGGATCTGATAACTTGGATGCTACAGATGGAGCAATATTTTGATCCACATGATGTGAAATTGTTACAAAAGGTACGTATTTCATCTTTCTATTTATAACCAAATCATTTTATATGGTATAGAGGGATTTGTTCTTGTAAACCACTTGTCACCTCTTCAGTTTTCATGGAGGAAATGATAGTACATTATGAGGATACAAAGAGAAACACCTTCTTTAGCCTATTGATAAATCTCAAACAAAATGGTTCATGTTAGAGCACATTAAGGACTTCCAAGAATTGAATATAAGGGAAATTATATTCAAGAGAATCAGAGGATTGATGTCTTCATAGGGACTTTAAAGGATAACATTCAACATGAGGTTCATTTTTGGGAATCTGATTCACTGGAGAAGGCACTTAGGTTGGAAGGAAAAATTGAAAGGAAAATTATGGAAACAAGGAATCCTACCACTAACAACTATAAATATGGAAGTTTTTTTTCTCCTAGCCTTCCACAACCTAAAATGTTGACACCACAACAATTGGAAGAAAAAAGAGAAAAAGGGCTTTGTTATAGTTGTGATAGCAAATACACTAAAGCTCATAAGTGTGCTAAGAATAAATTATTTTACATAGATTGTGAATAGGAGGAAGAAAAGGATCAAGAAACATCAAAAGAAGAGGATTTATACCAAGAACCAGGCCCAGAGAAAGAAGAAATGAATCTGACCATATCTTGTAAAGAATTGGTAGGAATTACCACTCCTCAAACTCTCAAGATAGATGGACAAACATAGATAGTGAAAAAATGTTTGGAAGGATATATTCTTGCTTTTTTATGATAAACAAACATAATGGGTCAAGTTCTTACCTCTAGTTGAATGGTGGTATAATGCTTCAGCAAAAATGACCTCGTTTATGGCACTTTATGGATATCATACACCATCCATCACATCATATTTAAGAGAAAATTCTAAGGTTCAAGCAATGAAAGATCACATCAAGTATCAATAACAAGTTCTCCAACTCTTAGAGGATGACCTCACTTTGGCACAGAATAAAATGAAATGACAGGAATATCAACATCGTAGCGAAAGAAGTTTTATGGTAGGAAACTGGGTATTTTTACGACTACAACCATACAAAAAAATGTCCCTCAAACAAGCTAAGAAGGATAATAAAATATCACCAAATTACTGTGGTCCTTACAAGGTGTTGCAAAACATTGGTACTATGACATACAAATTGGAACTTCTTGCATCTTCATGAGTGCACCAAGTTTTCCACGTTTCATGCTTAAAAAAGGTTATAGGTGACAAGCTCCTAGTTCAAATAATATTGCCAAAACTTGACGAGGAAGGATAAATCATAGTGGAACCTGAAGTAATCATGAAAACAAGAACCTCACATCTACGAAATCGATCAATTTCAAAGTATCTCATGTAGTGGAAGAACTTGATTGTTGAATATTCCACATGGGAGGATGATAATTTTATATAGAAGCATTCATAACTACTCAAGCGTTGAGCACACCACTTTTTGAAGGAAAGGGGCATGTTAGGTCCCTATATTACTAATGTAGCCCTTATTGTTGTTAGTACAACCCCATTATTGTATTGTTGTGCTCATGTAGTCCCCATATTGTTATTATTGTGCCCCATAGAAGCCCACTATTGTTATTGTTGTGCCGTTACAATATTATTGTTATGTCGGCTCTGATTATATTGTGACCCCTTAGACTCATATATATATATAAATGAGGTCTTGTCATTGAAGAATTGTTCATTTGTGTAATGTAAAGGAATTGATCTATCTTTTCTTCTTTTTTGTGATTTGGTTGCCATAACAAATAAACTTGATTATATATATTATATTATTATATATATATATATATATGTGGACAACGGTCTCGTGATGGAAATAGAAACTAATTATCTAATCTATGTAATATTTTATATAATCCTGAAAAGATTAGTTTAACATTATATGCAAAAATGAAAAATCAAAATCATTTTAATTTTGGATTTCATATTTTTGCTATTGTAATCTTGCTTCAAATATTTTTCTTATGGATCCATCGCATAATGTTAGTTTGATATTTTTCTTCTGGATCCATTGCATAATGTTAGTTTGATAATTGATGATCACATTTAAATAAATACATTTTTTTATATTATTTTAAATTCTTTTATTAATAACTTTTATGGGTTAATTCACTTGCAAAATTTGTAAATATGTTATTTTATGGGGTTCTTGGTTCAATGTCTTAAATAATCCATCTTCACATTAGAGATAGGTATGGTGCACCTAGTGGTTATAATGATAGTAATGATGATCAAATAAGATATCCCTAATTGCATATCCCACTAGTTTCATAAAAAATATTCCTCAAGATTTAACAATTTTTTATGTAAAATATGATATAAAATATTATAATATCCTTAATTTAATCCTTGATGCACCAAATAATTATAATAATAATAGATAAATAAGATGATCATTAATGATCTAATAATAATTAACAAAATCAAATTCCCAATGTTATTTTCCCTATAATTTCACTTATTAAAAAAAAAACATTTTTATTAATATTTTATTATCACTTAAAAAAATATATTATGAAAATTTTTTATTAATTTTTTTTGTTTAATATTTATTTAACTTTCACAAATCCATTCCAATTCCAATTCCGGGGGATATTATATTTACATTAAAATGAGTACAATAAAACATATCTTTTTATATTAAACTATATATTTTTAGAATTAAATTTAATTAATATTTTTAAATGCAATTATACTAAAGAGATGAAACGTCCAATATTTTGGTGAAGACTTTGCTCATCTGAAAACAAAATATAAACCTAAAGATAAACCCAAATATTAATGAAAGTGTTTACCAAAAAATATTCCAAAATTTCATCTCTTTAACACAATTTTCCCTGTAAACTCTCATCTCAATATATTTAACATTTTCGACATTTAAAATTATCAAAAATAAATTATGCTATTTTTATTTTTTTTGTTTTGACCATTATTAAACTTTGTAATATTTATTTCAAAGCACTTTTAATGTTGATATTATACATGCATTTAAAGGATACCGAATAACCAATCTATAATGTAAATAATATGTTATAATTATATGTGAATAAATTTTTAAATAAGATTAAAAGCGGGGACATTAATTTTTAAAGAATAAGATAAGTGTGTTGTTTATTTTTTAAAGTATTATTATGGAAAAAAAAATAAAATTATTAAATTCAATAAATATTTAAAATTTTTTTTATTATTTAAAAATATCTAAATGATTTTTTTTTGGCTATGACTATAAGAATGAATTAAGTTTTTTTATTTGATTAAAAATATTAAATAAGTTATATATATAATATGTTATAATGATTCTCCTCATTTTTGTTATTATATATGGTTGTGAGGTTTAGGATACAGTTTGTTTAGAGAGTTCGAGAAGGAAAATCGAGATATTCCAAAAAAAATTATTACTTATAATATCAAGATTAAAGGAAATAAGCCTTATTTTATCTTCTAGATTGAATTTAGTCTTCCTCCATTGAAAAAATGACTATGTCTAGGTATCTGATGTATAAGAAGAAGCTCTAGAACATGGAAGCCAAGAGGTTCCAAAAAATTGCTTCTAGCTCTAGCCAAAACCCCCACCTCTGAATCAAGTGAGGATGGCACAAGGATGGCTAGTCTTGACTCAACCTTTGTGGAGTAAAGAAGATGATAGCCTTGGACAAGAAGGATAATATTAAAAGTGCTATCACCTCCAAATCTAAGGATACGTTTTGGGGTGATAAGTAGCTAGAGGGGAAAAGGAAGCTAAGGTATTATAAGGAGGTGATCAGCCTTACTCTTGCTAGTCTTTATGTCTTGACGAGTGCTAAGAACAAGATGAACATTAAGAAGTAAGAACTATTTTTCATGAGCTTCATAGTGAAACTGAGTGTTGGTCCATTCCCAAAGCACCTTGGGATGAAAAAAACTTTCACATTTGCTATACTAAGAGGGTTGAAGATGAAAAACACTTTCTCTTGGATTTCTCGGCTCTTACTCGCATCCATACTCATTTCCAAAACATTTTCCACACTACCAACCTTCTTGACTTATTGAGTCAACAGAACTATAGTGATTCACAGATTCTTCTTTTCTTCTTTCCTTTCTTACTCACATCCATACTCATTTCCAAAACATTTTCGGCGCTACCAACCTTCTTGACTTGTTAAGTCAACAAAACTATGGTGATTCTAGAATGTTTCTTTCCTTCTCTCATTTTTTATCACAGAAATAAAATATTAAAGAGTCTCAATTAATTTCTTTCTTTTTTAAAGTCTGATAAATCATATTCATCTTAGTGGACTTTCACCACTATCATCATCATGGATTGTAAATGATTTGAAAAACTTATTAATTATTAAATATAATATAAGATAAAGATTACAGCAAAAATAAGTTAATGGTAAAATATAAAATAAAGTAATTTAAAGTTATGGGGTAGAAAGGAAATATCTTAAATAGTGTTACTAATTTTAATTATGTAGGTGTATATTTAGTTAAGAAAATTAAAAAAAAAATGTTTTAAGATAAATATAGTTAGATATATTGAGAAATTTAATAGTAAATTATTGAGAATATCACATTTAAATAAATGATAATCAAAGTCAATATAAAATTTAATTAATTAATAATTTGAAATGAAAAAATATAATTATATTTTTTTAAAAAAAATTAAAAAATAATAATTTTAATTAATAAATATATTTAAAATTATTATTCTGTGAGAGAAATTGAACAAATTTGTACAATTATTTCTTCATGTAAAAATTAAAAGATTTCTTTATGTAAAATTTTTAAAATTATATTAGTAAAGATTAATAATAATACATTAATTTTAAAAATATATTAATAAAGATTAATGATAATATGATAGACGGAATGTTTTTGTACATCATTTCAAAACTCAAATTTTAATTGAATCCGTAATAAAAGTGTGTAAAAGTTAAATTTTAGTAAATAAATATTTTAATATTATATATAAACATATATATTAGGAAATGAAAAAGTTAATTGAGTGGATTATGAAATTAATAAAAAAGCTTTTGACTTAGTTTTTTTGTGAAATTCATTTGGTTATCATTATGATATGAAATATGGTGTAAATTAAGATATATAAGTTAAATTTTATAAAATCAATGCTAAGAAAATTTATATTGCAATTTATATTTTTTCACTTATTATTTCTACATTTTAAAAAAATAAAAAAATCTAGATAAAAATTTTCCCTATAACATTCTAAAATAATATATTTAGAAGTTGAAAAAATATAGTAATGTCTTTTTGTTATGATACTTTAATGCTAGAAAAACAATTAAACATTTATTGGCTTCTTTTCATGGGCTTGTAGTAGTTTCATGCATTATGTGATTTCCACATCATTGTTTCTAAGCAAATAGTAAATTTTGAACTTTTAAAATACCATGACCCTAGTTCCAATCATAGGCTTTTAACTTTAACCCTAAACTTTTCCATGTACAAAGTCATTATGTAAGATATTATTGATCTCCTAAAAGATTTAAAGTAAAGTTTTTTTCTTCCTAAATTTTCTAAATATAGATTTGAACTTCTTAAATACTGAGAACAAAATCACATACCCTTATTATAGCTTTATTACAATCCTCTCTACTTCCACTAACAAGTTCTCTATCCACGTAAAAAGAATAATGTAACAACCAACCCTAATATGAAATGATTGTAAATTGCTTATATATATATATATATATATATTACTTCTAATAAATATTTACTTCTTAATATTATAAATATATATAAATCTGTTCTTAAAATGAATAAAAAGTAAGAAATTGTATTGTATAAATAGAAGCTAAGAGCAGTTATTGCACCTATTGAGACCCTAGGAAGTTTTGAAACAAAATTATAAATTGAAAAGCTAAAAAAAAACAATATGATTCTCTTGAAGAACTAAAATTCCTATATTTAAAATCTTTATGAATCTCATAATGCCATGGACATCATTTTAAAGTTTCTTATATAAGATGAAATTGGAAGACAAAGATTTTGGAGTTAAGCAACCCAAAACTAGAAAACCTAAAGACATTGAAGGATACCAAGCTAAAAATTTTAGAATATAATGTTCTATCCTCATCTCTCACATACACAAGATGTTCAATTTGGTAGTGAAGCAAGACCTCCCTAAGCTTTCAACATAGAGATTTATTGCACCTATCTTTAAAAGCACGGATAAAAGAATTCCCTCTAACTATAGCACCATTATGATTAGACTTATCTTAACTATTCTGTATGGAATTATTTTTAAAAATACGATGATCGTATTGCTGGAAATCCATGATAAAAGAGTTAATTGAAAATATAGGTTCACGAGATATCATTCAACTATGGACCACATTGTTACTCTTAGGATCATTACAAAGGAGTGTGACAATAATAAAACTTGATAAAAGAGTTAATGGAAAATATAGGTTTAGGAGATATCATTTAACTATGGACCATATTGTTACTCTTAGGATCATTAAAAAGGAGTGTGACAATAATAGAATTGATCTTCTTTGTTGTTCCCTTGACTTTAAAAAGGTTTGGAATTGTTCCTAAGAAAAAAAATTGGGAGACCTTGGTTTCCTCTTGAGTTGAGGGTTTCTATGGCAAGGTTGTACATAAGAACATTATTACCAAGTTTAAAACCACTAAGGGTTGGTCAAAACATATTAACTACAATATCAAAGTCAGGCAAGGATGTTCCTTGTCCGCTACTCCTTTTTGCATATACATTGATCAATTAAAAGAGTGTTGGAAGAAGCAAGTTGTGTTGGCCTCTCTCTCACTAGTAAAGTCATCACTCTTCTTCTTAATGTTGATAATATTTTTCTTTTGGAAAGGATTCATTCCAATCTTGGAAATAAACTAAGAATCCTCCAATATTTCTATTCCACTGGATGTGACTATTAACACTGTAAAAAAAATTGAAAATTGTGATAATTAAATCTAGAAATATCACATACAATACTTTCATATATGACAACAACTTGGAGGTATTTCCTTCATATAAATATCTTTGAATAGATATCCATCACAAGCTGATTTGAAATTATATTATTGAAAAAAGAATAAATTGAGGATGGAAAGCTTATTATGGACTTGAAAATAAATACAAGTCAACGTATTTTTGGATATGGGATAAAAAGAACCCCATCTTTGAGCCTCATATCACCCCTATTATTTCATATGGATGTGAGGTTTACGGTAAAAGGATCTTTAGAAAGTCATAGAGAAAGATAGAACATATTCAAAAGTAGCTTGTAACCTATAACCTCAACCTTAAAGGAAATACACCTTGTCCTATCCTCATCAAAAAAATCATTTTTCTATTGAGAGTATGATGACTAGGTTCCTTATGTAAAAGGAAGAGGCTAAATAATATGGAAGGGAAGAGGTTAAATAATATGGAAGGAAAGGGGTTTCCTAAAATTGCTCCTTCTAAGAAAACCCATCTTGGACTCAAAGAACTATGCAATAACTATGCCCAATCTTAGCTAGAATATTGTGGCATAAAAGAGGAGATCATTTTGGAGAATAATGAGAATATTAGAAATATTACTACATGAAAATTTAGACAGAAATTATGGGGTGATAAAGATTTGGAGGGAAAAAAGAACCTAGGATATTTTAAGGATGTGATCAACCCAAATCTTGAAAGTCAAAATTATTTCTATATATTGACTAGTGTAAAGAAGAAAATAAGCATTTCTAAAAATTTTCATAAAGCTCATACTTAAAATAAGAATATATTCTCATAAGCTCCAGAGTTAAACTTGAGATTGGTGAATTCCAAAAACATCCTGGGATGAAAGAGTATCACCTTTGTAACTCTACCAAGATCAAAGATGAAAAGAACTTACTCTTAAATTTCTCAACTTACATTCATATTAGATCTAAACTTCAGAATATTTATCACACTACCAATAAATCAAAAAAACCATACAAATCCTGAAATGTTTCTATCCTCTTAATTTATTTTAAATATAGGAATAAAATTGTAAAAAAATATGGATAATCTCTTATTTTCTTAAAATCTCATAAACCATGTTTTTATAAATATTAATCCTCATAAAAATATTTTATATAATATTATTAATAATATACTCAGACACATATACTCAAACACATATACGCTAAAATGAATAATAAATTTCAAATTATATTTATAATTTAATTTTTTATATCTATTCACTCAAAATAATATATAAACTTACCTGATATTAAAAAAAAAAACAAACAAACAAAACAAAAAACAAAAAAACCATTCATATAAGATACATTTTTCTAAATTTCAAAGATAATTGACATCGAACATGGAATGTTCATTTCCTCATTCAAAATGAAAAGCTCAGACATGTAAGCCCTACATTTATATTAGGTTATTTCACAGATACTCGTACACTACAACTCAGAGATAAAAGTACATGAAAAATTAGCAGAATCAATTAAATTTTACTTCCACTGTAAGTAGCACATAGTACGTATAGATATAGATGAACGTGCATTGTTCAATGTATATTTTAATTATGTTTGTGAGAATAATTTCAACAAAATCACATAAAAAAATCATTTGTCTACTAACCAATTATTATTAATCGTTTTTATTAAATTTATCATTTCAAACCAACCATCGTGGTTTCATCGTCTTTATTAAATCTATACGTATATGAAAAACCTTTTGTTTACAACATAATTATCTTTTTGCTATTACCACATACAGACTTCGGAGATTTTTTGCGAGTTCTAGTTTCGAAGTTTTTCTAGCGGAGAGAGAGCATTTGTAATAACCATCCAATGAACACCCTTCCATTCATGGGTGAAAAATGTGTTATTATTGAAGAATGAGTTCAATAATAATAATGGCAATCGGTTGTTCCATTTCTGCTATTGTACTGCAAACGAATTGATCTATATTTAATATCAAGAAAGTTTTCTCCATACAGTAGATGCAAATGTACAGTGGATGATGTATTGATATACATGACCTTTCCGATCCTTTCTAGTAGTGGACTTTCACATAAGTCTTTTCAATATTATTGCAAGCTTTGAATTTGAGGCAAGGGTTAACTAGCTTGCCATGATACATCTATGTTATATAACAAAATAACATACAGCTTTCAGTGGCTACATAAATTAAAAATAAAAAAGTATGTTATTTTGTTACATAGCATGCATGTACCAGGGCATTTAAAAAATGCCCTATGGCAAGTTGGTTAGACTTTGTTCTGAATTTGATTTCACCAAATAGAAACATGCCATTTGATTTCACCAAATAGAAACATGCAATTTTATGTTAAAGAAACGGGTCTGGACTTGGAAAATATTCTCTGCCCTGGGGCTAGAATGGCGTTGGGGTCGTATGTACTTTTTCTTTCGACAAACTTGTCCCACTTGTCTCCGAAATGCATTTTCCAATCCTCCTCAGTTGTGTAATGCGGAAGATATTGTTTGGCCCCTATACCTGCTTGTTCACAGAAACTCAAGATTCTTTTGTTTTGATCTATCAAATACTCTAAGCTGTTAGTAGACGCTGGCGTGGCAGAGCGCAGGAAAGCTACAAGATAGAATACATCTTCATTAGGTATCACTGCAGACATTCTGTTATCCCACCTGATAAACAACGTTTGAGAAATATAATGGGGTCAATTAAGGATCCAAAATCTTCGAAATTAATTGATCGTAGATTATGAAAATATTTTTTTTGGATCTAATTGAACTAATGTAATTCTTATTTATCATATTCTAAAATATTATAAAACTCTACTGTCAATAAAATAACCTGAAAACAAATTGTAAAAACTGGAAACAGCTAGGATGGCTTACTTATTACGGTTCATAGGGTGGATGAGAATCGGGCCATCTCGACTGTTTTCATGTATATCTTTGAAAACTGCTTTGTCGAACTCTACAATTTTGCTCTTGGGAATTAATAAATTCAGCCATGGATGGGGCACCTCCCAGAGGCCCTGAGAGCGAAGTTTTAGCTCGTCTGTGTGAACTCGATCTAGGAAGTCCACATAAGGAATATCCATCATCAACTCTGAATAAGGAATGAAGTTGAGAAGGCCCAAAAGCGAGTTTACATCCTGCAACAATTAAATGGCTTTAAAGTTCTCTTAAAGAGCAAGTCATTATCAGTACTCTTAATGCATTTGAAGGGTTTAGTAATTTTCCTACCTGCTCAACGTTAACCCTTCCATTCTTGTTGTAATTCTTCGTCAGCTCCAACCGGTAGAGCACTCGACCCTCTCCTTTGAGTGTACCAATACTCACAAGATTCTGTGGTGAGAAGACGGAAGACCTCCAGCTATCGAGCAAAGGCTCATTATTTAAGATTACACATCCTTCAATGTAATCAAAAGTCTGGCTGCTGTCGGACTTTGAGATGAGATATTCTAGATCTCTGATGAATACTTCAAAATCTGAGTAGAAAACTCGAATCCATCTTACCTGCAAAATCATGAACTGATAAATAAGGAATAGGAAACTCGAATACATCTTACCTGCGAAATCATAAAATAAAAAACAAGTAATCACACACTAATCAGCTAAATTTAAGGTGTTTTCTGCATTGGATATTACACATAATACTTTTACCATCTCCGGTGCCTCTTCAAGAGCAATCCTTGCTGAGGTGATGATACCAAATTGACCTAATCCACCGAGCGCTCCATAAAATAGGTCAGAATTGTGATCCCTTGAACAATTTAATATTTCTCGTTTCCCTGACCAATCGAACACGTAACAGTTTCAGTACGTTGTAAACAATTGAGTAGATATTCAATAATAATTATCATGAATTTATATGGATGTTAATTGGATTTATTTTCTCTGAGTCGAGGCTTCTTTTTGCTAAGAAAATTATGGAAATTCCAGAGGAATTTTGAAAAATCTGGTAAAAATATTGAGAAATTTTGTTTACAGTTAGTTTAGCTTTAAAAATTCGGTTGATTGAGTTGAATTTATTTCCACGGTTAAAAAAAATATTATCCAAATTAAAAAAACAAAAAACAAAAATAAAACAAAACAAAAACACAAAAATAATTGAGGTCTTTGTGAAATTATCAATTCCTAAACTAATTTATATTTCACCCATTCTAAACAAAACTAATTTATTTTAAATGGATGAAAAAGATGATTGATATTTTAATAAGTTTAATTTTTCCTTTTTGTAATGGCTTAGAACTCTAACTTTATTTTTAATTCTGAACACTTCTTTACATATCCATGGTATAAAATACGAATATCCCTTATATTTTATCTTATAGGATAAAAAGGCTATAATGCATGCATATTTATCTCTCAATCTGGGATTTCTTATTAATGTTCTGATATATTGAAATGGATTGATATAACAGCAAACCTACCTTTAGCCAACTTACATTAATATGAATTTGAGTTTATGCATTTTTAACAGCATAAAATGGATTTATGTAACTTCCAAATTAAGCAAGTACGTACGGAAGTTGTGAAAATCTCATCTAAACCCACCTGGGCTCCAGAGCATCTATTTTCAATAGAAGATTACCAACCTGTAACTATTTGAATGTGATATACATTGCTGATCTGGGGACCATGGCGGAAGGCTTGTCCTCCAATTCCAGCATTAGAAAGAGTTCCTCCTACGCTGAGATATAAATAATCAGTCCATGATCTTGGAGCTAGCCCCTCCTTGAGAGTTGCCCGCAAGACATCTATCCACAGCTCTCCTGCACTGGCTTCTACATATGGGTTATCTGGTTCTTTGTGGACTTGGATGCCTTTCAAGGACTCCATTTCTATTACTATTCCATCGGGAGCCTGTGCTTGACCCTGCACTGAGTGACCGTGGCCCTTGGCAGCAACAGTTAGCTTGGAGCAGGAGTGTGACATATGAACATATTTAATTACTCTCGCAATGTCTCTTATAGATGCTGGATATACAACGGCAGCTGGAAGATGGCGGTAACGGTTGCCAAAATCTTTGGCAGCATTGTAGTTGTTGTGGAATGAAATGCCACCATCCAAATCCAGTGCCAGCCTTCTGAAGGATGGATACTGGAGACAGGGCACAAAACTCGGCCAGAATTTGAGGTCTTGATTGAAACGAACCGCTGAAATCAACCTAGCAAGTCCAAAAATCAGAAGGGCCGCTAATATTCTGTTTTCCACCACCCAGTTTGCTACCTTCCTCATTTTTTCTTTCTTCCCTTGTAGAACTTTCCAACAGAGCAATTAAGATGTATTCTCAGAAAATTTTCCCGAGATCTATAGTTTAATATACAGGGCTGATTATATAAAAGAGATGATCCAGTAGCTAGATCTATTATCAGAAAATTCCCCCGTACATATGGTTTAATATGCAAGGCTGGTTATATAAAAGAAATGATTCACTAGCTAGAAAAAGACCTTTGTGTTGAATGACTCGGATGCCATACAGAAAATGGAAATGGGAGTAGAAATTCGTTAATGATGTCAACACATGTCAAAAAACAGTAAGGATGCAATAGGATATGTTGCATTTAATAATGCATCTGTTTGTTTAATGTATGGGATTATGGCTATAATGGTTAAAAAATGTGAAAAATAGTAGGTCACGTAGCTTTTCGTGCCAGGAAAATTCATTTTGAACTTAATCATGTTTCTGAGTTAGTTTCAATTTTAGTTTTAATAATTAGTTATATTTCGATGTCTCTTTTGAAAATCATAGTGCTACGGTGTGTCGATAATGCTGGAGTGGATTTTAACTTTACCAATAATAGATAAATAATTCCTAATGATTCATTATTGTTGGTAAGCCACATTTTAGTGTGTTATAACATTTTTTATATATTTTAATTTTGCTAATAATAGATAAATAATCCATTAATAATTAATGATGCGTTTGCCATAATTTTTTAATTAATTTTTTTAATAGTTCTGAGTGGTCAATAATACAATGAATTTTAACTTTACCAATAGTGGATAAACCATTATTGATCCATTAGCGTTTGTGTGCCACATTTTTTATATTATTTTTTTGGGAATAGGTTTCAGTTGTAAGACTTTGTTATGTCGCTTACTTTTTGGGTGATTTGATAATCACGTTGAGATATAAATGAGTGGATATCAATTATAAATTTGTGAGGGGCGGTTATGAAGGGGGTGGTTATTAATTATAAGTTTTTAAATGAAATGCAAGTTGGAATAAATAAAAATTATTTTTAATTTATATTTATTTTTTATTTTTTTAAATTAAAATAAAATTTAATGATAATAAGCATTATTAAAGTATTTTTATTTATTTTATAATAAGATTTATAAAAAATATTATATTATATAATTAAAATGTAAATTTGATACTTAATAGTCCATAAGGGGAGCTTAGCGGCAAAGGCCGTGGAATGAAGTCTCAACCGAACGGGAAGTCTTACAAAAAAAATTTGATACTTAATAATTTAAGTAAAATAATATCAATTATAAAATTAAAATGCTTTAATAATATAAAAGAAAATTTATGATGAAAAGTAATAATGAAAGGCGTTGTTTAAGGAGGTGACAATTGGTGACAATTTTGTTCTGATGCAAATCTAATTTTAGTCAAAATTATGTTGATTTTCCTTTATTTTTCTGGAAAAAACATCCCTTCCTTAGATTAGAAGTGTTTTATATATATAGTTTTATAAAGATGATGAGAAGAGTAATGTTTTATGTTTGAATCTATGTCATTATTAACCAACTATGTGATTATAGTGAAACATCATAAATCAAGTAGTTTGTGAAAAAAATTGGTTATATTTTTGTCATTGAAATGGAATTAAATAGCCATAGTCATAAAAAAGAGGTAGGTATGATAACCATAATGGAATTGGGAAACCTAATAGAATTTCTATCACTTTATTAGAGATATTAGATAAAGTTTTATAAAGTTAGGATCATGAAATATTTTAATAAAATTTCATTTTGAAAAGTCACCCAATTATTTAGGAAGAGGAAAAATCCATGGGATATAAAAGAGAGAAAAGCCATTGGATATAATTGTGTAGTTAAGATGTTGATGTCACTAGTTAAAATGTTTGGTCAAAATATGTTGTAAGCTCAACTAAAATGACATAACGCAAAATGAATGTTTTACATGTGTGTAGGGCACACTTGTACTCATTGTAAGTGAAAAATATAGGAAAATTAAGATTGATAAAAATGATAAAGACCATAAAATTTACAATAATAAGATTTACATGAAAAAAATGATTGTATATATGATGTTATATTAATAAGGGGAGTGGATCAAAATGTTATACATCTTGTAAAATAAAAAAATATTGATAGAAACTTATCACAAGTATTAGTGTAGTTTTATTTAGTTATAAAAAAAAAAAAATTATGAATTTAAATGTAAATATAAATTAATGCATTGATTTATAATTAAACTATTAATTTTATTTATATTTCAATTTCAAAATAAAACAAAAATACAATTTAATGTGTAATTTTTTATACATTTATATAAAAGAATGAAAACTATCAAAACAAAATAATAATGAAAAACTATCAAAGTAATAAAGTTAGTGGAACCTTAAAAAAAGAATGATGCGTTAAGTCTTCTGGGTCTAGTTGAATATAATTTAAAAAAATGTGTATGAATTTAAAAGAGAAAATTTCAAACTCTAAAATTTAGCTTATGTATTATTTTTTTTTTATATAAAAATTAAGTTATTAATATTTTTTATTATTATTTATTTAAATAATTTAATTTTATATAAGAATATTTATAAAAGTTACATAAACATTTAAATTATATAATTAAATAATTAATGTAAATATATATTATATAAACATTGAAATTATTATAATAAATAATTAAAGTAAAGATATATAATTTTAAAGGTAAAAATATATAATTATACAAGGCATTTTTTATTTACAAAATTTAAATATATAAATTTTATTAAAATTAGTTAAAATGACTAAATGTATATAAATAAATATGTTGTTATTTCAATTCACATCATAAATCTATTTTAAAATTATATGAAAAATGGCCAGAAAATAAAAAGCTATATATCAAAAATATCATTTATTATAAGACAATAGAGAATAGAGTTAGTATTTCAAATTTAGAATAGAGTTAGTATTTCAAATTTAAAATAGTTTTTTTGAGCTATAATTATAATTATTATAATTTAATTCTCTAACAGTGAGATTTCTATAGGAGATCCCCCTTCTTAAATTTGAACTTAAAACTGGGTAAAACAGTAAACCCTATTCATAAATCAAATTTAGATTAGATTACTTTAAAAAGCAATAAAAGATTAATTGAAAAATATTGATTTTGATAGAAAATAGACTTAAGGATATTGATTTAGCGACTTAAGGATATTGATTTAGCATCGGTAATAGGAATGTAGCATAGAGGTACAAGAAGCGGAGGAACAGTGTGCAGCAGCAACTTTATTATGTCCTGAATTAATTTGGCTACAAAGGATGTTGGAAGATGTGGAGCAGAAGTTCACTTATCACTATTATACACTGTGATATCAACAAATATAATTCAAATATCAAAGTATCCTGTCTTTTAACAAATGATTCATTACTTCGTTAGGGATTTGAGAGGAGAATTAGATTGGATGATATATTTAACAAGCGGATTCTAACGGACGGATCTGTTTCATTCAGCAGGAAATTAGGATTTGAAACATTAAGTATTGCAGGAGAAAACATTGAGAAACTTATTACTTGATTTAAGCATGACCGAGACTTCAGTTTCCACTGGGTGGGTTTATAATAATTAGTAAATTGATGTATGTTTTGATAGTAAAATCATCTATTTGATTATTATTTTTTAGATGGAAATAGAGAAAATAATTTGTTATTAAATTGCTATAAAAATTAAATAGATATGATGCATATAGAATAATAGAAGACTGTTAAGCAAATTCAAATAGAAATTAGCCAACGAGTCTAAACTGGTGGGCTTACGAGCATGGCGTACAATTGATTAACCATGAAAATGGGTTTATGGGCTTATGAGCATACCATACAATTGCTTAACCGTGAAATTACGTTTTAACTTCCAGATTTGATGTTCTTCATAAACTTGACGAAGAAAGAATAAAAACACATTGATTGATGTGTTGTGACTTACTATTTTGTGTACAATCTGTTGACATTGATAATTCATTTAGGGTAATACTTTTGAGTTGCAGCGAATCAATATATGTAGCAATAGGCCAACTTTCGCTTGTCTCGTTTTGAAGAGGCGAACCTTAGGGTATCCCTATGTAGGCCATAATTACCAATAGAATTGCCTCTTTCTGAAATTCCTGTAAGAATTCAAATTGTCGAATATTCACCTCATACTGATTCGATTCTTTCGATCGATCATTTACTAAATTCGGTTCGTTCAATTAATTGTCAACTCATATCCCAATTCACTAGGAATTAACAATGTGAAATTCGGATATTCAACAGGTTTAAAAAATGTTTTTCTTCGTAAAAACGATCCTAAACCTTGCAATGTAATTTGTTTGTAGTTGGTATACTGAAAAAATAACAAACTTTCAGAAACTAGCCATAACATTACAGCAATTGGCTAATAATCATAGTGTCATTTAGTGGGGCGACAGTCTAGTTTGGCCGGAAAAACAGATCGTCCTAACAAAATCGCACCAGATAAGTTGATAATTGTAAAAAACATTTCACCGAATAAGCTGCGTATAGAATTTAAATAAAAAATCATGTAGTTTTGAAAAAGAAGCAAAGTGGTTTCCATCATTATTTCGCGGAGAGAATGCTGCATGCTTTCTTCTCCGTAGAAAGATGCGCGTGACTTTCTCTACATGTCGGTTTCCGTGACTGTCCCGCCAACATGAAAAAGAAATTATGTATAAAAAGTCTGAACGAAATTTCTCATTTTTCTTGATGTGGTCCCGAAGATTAAATACATGCAGGACGCAGCACATGAAAATGAGTGGATCAGACCGACAAAACGAATTGTAAAGTGTTTTCTTTCTTGACTATTTTGCAGCGATAGGAAGTATGACAAATGTGGCAGTGTTCCATTAGAACTGTGGATCCCGAAAAAGGTGTTGGTCAAAACTGACAAGATGTGTTGCCTCTTGAGTCACTCACCCTGATTTTCATATGGCGTTGTCAGAGAATCTTAGAAAAGTTTTTCATATGGCTGTCCATGAATTTTAGAAAAGTTCATCGTTCTCACAAGAATTCGGCAAAGTTGCATATTTGTGACTTTAAGGGAATCTGGCTAGTTGCGTCTCAGCTCCTTTTAATGACGTAGGTTGAGTTAGAATCCCCCGAAATAGTCATTTATCCTTAAACCATTATCAAATGTTTCGTCTTCGCCAAATTTATATGTAAAATGAAATGACTGTCAAAATCCTTAAATTTCATTTATCAATTTTGATGATGAGGATAAAATTGCAAGAATGACTTGCCGGATTCTTAGGTTTTTTTGCATTAATTGATGATATTGCATCCGTTGAGATTATTATTTCATATATTTAATGAGAAATCTACCAGAAAATTCTTTCCCAAAACACTCATAAGCAAAGTGATTTTCTTTATTTGTGGATCGTGCTGGAGTAACTCATGGAGAGATTTTCTTTATTTGTGGATCGTGCTGGAGTAACTCATGGAGATGAAAAAATGTTGGAATCAACATGTAGTAGAGAAAATAATTAGAATTTGATTGAAATAAGTCTTTATGATGACATAATTATATAAGGAACTATTTCTAGTATAAATATAACATAGGGGATAGTGTAATTGAATAGATTTTTCATTTGTAATTTTTTTTAATCATTGTGTTCTTGCTTCATATTTCTTTATTTTTGTTTCTATGTATCAATGTGTTTTTGCTTTATATTTCTTATTTTTTGTTTTTATATATCTGTTTTGTGGTATTAAAGTCAATATTCAAACCTTGTATAATTTAATAAATTCTGGTTACACTATGTTTACATTTTATGTTTTATTTAGAATTAAAGTTTATAATAGTATATTGATAGATTGGGTTTGTTGGTTGGATTGGGTTGTTGAGATATTCTCTCAATAACAATCTCCTAGTTTGGAATCTATTGAATCTCATAATCACTATATATGTGGCATGTATTTTGTTTTTGAAATGGAATATATTAATTGTTTTGTGTGTAATGTGTGCACTATGACTATTACTAAAATTTCTAATTTGATATCAAAGCCCATATGGGCTTGACTACGTCAAAGTAAACCAAAAAAGATGGAAGAAATATGAAAATTAAATTCTCATTTTATATAGACTAGTTAGTGTGACACTCCTAAATCTACATATGTACATAATAAATAAAAATAAAAATAAAAATATATCCAAAGTACTCACACCTACCTATTACAATTCGGGAGTCATACGAGGTTCAATTACTCAATTATGTTTTTTTTTTTAAATGTGTATCTACACCTTGCTGACGTTCCAACCCTTGGCACTGGCTTTGGTTCGATTCTCGATCCAACTCTATCGTTAGAGTTCCCATGAGCATTTATGTTGAACACTTTAGACTGACAACTAAATCTACTATATTTTAATTCTCTATCCTCCCACATCGTAAATATCACATTTCGATCCTTTTGGCTTTAATGTTCTCTACATTTCATTAATCCTTGCGCTGTCCTGCTTGACGTGGCACGGGCATATGAACTTGGTGTTTGCGACCTTGGATTCCTCACCCCATCAATGGCGGAGGAGGGAGGCCAATCCAATGGTGAGGCTTCTTACAGGAGGCTATTCCACTGCTTCACCGCCAATGCGCATCATTTCATTCCTCTGCCTTTTGTGTTTGGTTCTGTTGTTTGGTTTCTCCTTTGTACTGTCAGCGCTCAATGTTGATGGATGGCAACCCATGGGGGTTATGGGTGTGGACTAAGGCCTTCCTCGGTGCTTGGATAGCTCGGCCATAAGCCACGTTGGTGTTTCCTTTCCACTTGACTGTAATATGAATTGCATTTTCGTTTTTACACAACTTGATTTCTAATCACCGATTGTTAATCTCGGTTTCTGCTCACAGGAAAAAGGGAAATGAAGCTGTGGATCTAGAAGTTTCCACACAGGCAACCCTTTTCACAAGTTATTGTTGGGCGTTTTGTTCCGGGTAAGCATTCTATGCAAAGAAAAGGTTTTGGGCCGAGGGCATGGATGAATCCTAAAGTTTTCTAGACGTTTTACTCCAGTTTTGGAGATATAGTTCCTTCTTTGTTATTGTCGTTTGAATTCACAAGCGTAGGCCTAGATAGTGCTAGGTAGTGTTTTTCTGTTATAAGCTAAGGACTCCCTGTGGTCCTGCATTTGAGGCCACTTTGGAGTAATTTCCTCATGCAACTCCTAAGCTTGTAATTTAACTCTGGCTATAGTCGAGTTGTTCAGGGTTTTGCTAAAGTTCAAGATTTTAATACTTGCCTTTAGTCAATGAAGGGTCATAACCCTGGATTATAGTTATTTGTTTATAATCTTGTTCTTTCCATGGTCTAGCAATTGTACTATGTTGAAATCGCAAGTTGCATGAATTGTTTCTATTGGTTTCTATTCAGTTATTTCTCTGCAATTGTCCCTGTTGAAGTATATTTATATAATTCTAATGTTTTTTTTTCCCGCGATTGTAATGAAACTAGCTCTATAATTTATTGGATGTCCATGTCTCTGGATGGACTATCGTTTCGGAGGTTAACTACTTTCATTTCTTGAAGTATCGTTGTTCTTTATTACTTCATGCAAGTTGTAAGTTTTGTAAGTCAGGCAGGCACCCATTGTCGTTTTCTGTATATGGATTTTATTTATTATACTCCTGCGTGGCCACATGGTTGAGTTTGTTTTTAAAGGGTGTCTATTTCTCTTATTGTAAAGAAAATAAAAGACTTACTGTATGTTTTGTTAGCGCTCTTGTTTCCATGGTTACAAACCCCTTATGTCTTTTGTGGTTAATACTCTAAGATTCCATTAGCGACTCAGACCCTAGTTACAATCTTGAGGGTTTGTTGCTATGGAACCTGAGTCGAAAACTTTCTGGTTTACTTGAATAGTCCATAACAGGAGTAGCATGTTTACATGGTCCTAAAAATTAAGTTTTAACTCTATACATGTGTTCCAATTTCCTCTATGAATAACTCAACAAAATATTCCCAAAATCATACAGTCATCCCCCCTATCTATACTGTACGAGCTGTTGCATTTGTTTTCAAGTGGATATGGTCTTACCCTCTTTGAAAATGAGTCGGGTAGAGCTAAAACCTTGCATTTTTATATTTAAGGAATTCGCCAAGCCATAATAACCCTAATGTATTAAAGCTTGTTTAAGGATGGTTATAACAATTAACACGCACAATAGGGGCCAACACTAAATTTGGTTCTTTTTCCCATACACTTGACTCATTCGAGTACCTCCAAAGACAGATTTAAGCTCCAAGATTTTCGTTTAATATTTAATGCTCGTTCCTAGACTCCATTTGTAGTTGTAATAAGTCTAACGCTGCAATTCACTATAGACAGAATTACAGTTCTGGACTGTTTTGCTAGCCCCATACGTACCTATTTTTATTTATGTTTTTTTTATATTAATATTTCTACCAGAGTTTCCAGATAAAAAAACAAAAGAGACTACAACTCTCAACTGTTTGCAGGCACATCAAGTATTATTCCTTTTATTCAGCAACTTCAAGTTTCTAGGATAGACCACTTACCTGACTCCTGCTAGAAAAAGTAGTGCACCTTTATGAAGGTTCTCTCTTTCGTTATTATCTATCTGTTTTACGCCCAACCATGAGATACGTCCTTCTTCACTATATCTCCCACTGAGCTTTCTTGCAAGGTCACTGACCTCTGCAAGTTCATTGCACACCAAGTGCATGTTATCTGGTCATCACCAGACTTATCATATCCTTCCTACCGTCTGACCTTTCGGCACGGTTTTTCCTCCCCTCACTCCTTTTTGTTGGAGTCTCACACTTAGGGAAGGTAGTTAGGGTTGCATTTCTAGCAACTGCCTTTTCCTAAATTCCCTACTTCGAAGTTGCTAGTTTTTTTTATCATGATTAAAACATCTTCCATTGCCAATAATTGAAAATATTATTTAATTTAAATAACCAACATCCTTCAGTTTGTTTCCTCTTCTTCTTTTTTACTATGGTAAATAAAGTATTTACAATATTCTAGGGGGTATCACATCTCTCCCTCCTGAAATTGGACATCGTCCTAATGTCTTTCAGTTATGAATAGTTCTGGGTAAGCCTTTTTCATAAGTTCAACATCTTCCCAGGTAGACTCCTCGGGCCCAAAGTGGTACCACTACACTTTAACTTGGGTAATAGCCCGCTTCTGCAACATTATTTCTCTCCAGTCGAGGATGTTCAGTGGCTCAACCAGGATTTCTCCTTCCGGTTCGACCTGCAACATGCAACATCCTAAGTCAGTTTCTTTTAGAAGAAAACATTTGGACTGAACTACTATAGATAATTCTTACATGTATATTCTGCCATCGGATTACATGTTTAGGATCATAAACATATTTTTTTAACACTGAGACATGGAAGACATTGTGAACTTGTAGGTGACTTGGCAGAGCAAGCTAGTATGCCACTGGCCCAATTCTTGCTAAGACTTGGAATGGTCCACAAAACCGAGGTGCCAACTTAGCACACCCACTCCATTGTAATGCGCTTCTTCTTGCTCGAATTCGCACATACACATGATCACCGACTTGGTACTATTTAAACCTCCTTTTTCAGTTAGTGAAGTTCTTTTGCCTATCCTGAGCTACTTTTAAATTAGACTGTACCTTTTTAACCATCTCCTCCATTTTCTTGAGCATGTCGAGTCCGAACATTAATCTGTCTTCCAGTCCACTCCAGCGTGAGGGCATGCGACACTTTCGCCCATACAAAACTTCAAATGGGCTCATTTGCAATGATGTATGATAGCCATTATTATATGCGAACTCGACCAAGTGCAAATAGTCTTCCCACTTGGTCAGTTGCTACATTACATATGCCATTAACATGTCGTCCAGCACCTGGTTCACCCGTTCGGTTTGTCCGTCAGTCTAAGGATGATAAGTTGTACTGAAGTTCAGCTGAGTTCGTAATTCTATAAACAATGTTTCCAAAAAACCAAGGTGAATTTTACATCATGGCCCAAAATTATTGTTTTAGGTAACCCATGCAGCTTAAAAATGTTCTACATGAAAATGTGGGCAATCTGCACCGCTTTAAAAGTAGATTGTACAGGCATAAAATGTGTCGATTTACTTAACTTGTCCACCACCACCATGATGGAATCATTATTTTTCTTTGCCTTGGGTTCTTTGTATTGGGAAAACCTATTATGAAGTCCATGGAGATAGTTTTCCATTTATATTCTAGGACAGGTAACGGTTGTAATAGTCCCCCAGGGTGTTAGTGCTCTGCCTTAATTTGTTGACACTCTAGACAACGTGCCGGGTATTCAACCACATCCTTCTTCATGCCTGGCCAGTAATACTCTTTTTTGAGTGTTGTAATCATTTTCTGATATCCTAGGTGTCCCACATAGTGACTTTTATGAAATTCATCCAAAATCAAGTTTTTAATGTTGTTCTAATAGGGTACATATAGCCTATCCTGATAATACAACATTCCAACAGTATCTAACACATAACCCTGTTGTTTTTCCTTGTCTTTGGAGTGTTGTTCTTGTTGTTTTATTTGTTGATATACATTATCTTGTTCTACTGCTTGTCTAATCATGTCCCCGAAGAGACTTTTCCATTTGCTATAGGAAATCTCATATAGACATCGCAATTTCCGACTTAGAGCATCTGCCACCCGATTCTCCTTCCCCTTCAAATGCTTGATTTCGAAATCAAAACCACTTAGGAAATCCACCCACTGTGCTTGCCTGGCATTTAAGGTGGGCTGGCTAAAATAATTGGTCAGACTATGGTGATTTGTCAATAATAAAAATTTCTTTCCCATAAGATAATGTCACCACATTTTTAAAGCGTGAATAACGACTGCCAATTCTAGATCATAAGCAGAGTATTTATGCTCATGTTCTTTTAGTTTCCTTGATTCATAAGCAATTACTCTCCCTTCTTGCATAAACATGCCTCCTACACCTTCCTTTCTTGCATTAGTGCACACCACATAGTCCTTACTGGGATCAGCTATGCCTAGAATGGGTGTGGTGGTGAGCAGATGCTTCAGCTACTCAAAACTCTTTTGGCATTTGGCTGTCCACCTGAAGGTTCTTCCCTTTTTCTGCAAGGAAGTAATAGGATAAGCTACTCTTGAGAATCCCTCTACAAACCGTCTATAATAACCTGATAAACCCATGAAGGATTTGATGTCTGCTACATCGTTTGGTACCGACCATTCCATTATGGTACTTACATTTTCAGGGTCCACTGCAATCCCTTCTTTAGTGATTATATGTCCCAAATATTGTATCTGTTCTTTAAATAAATCACACTTGCTGAACTTGGCATATAACCGGTGTTCTTGGAGGGTTTGCAGTACCAACCTAAGGTGCTCCCTATGTTCTTCAATAGTTCAAGAATATATCAGTATGTCATTAATAAAAATTAGCACAAACCTATCCAAATACTGGTGAAATATATTGTTCATTAAACACATAAAAGTTGCGGGCGCGTTGGTCAACCCGAACGGTAGCACCACAAACTCGTAATGTCCATATCTTGTTCTAAAAGAGGTCTTAGATATGTCCTCCTCCTTAACCCTAATTTGGTGGTACCTTGATTACAAATCAATCTTGGAGAATATCGTTGCTCCTTTTACTTTATCGAAAAGTTCATCAATCCGTGGTAAAGGATACTTATTCTTGATCGTCAATTTATTTAACTGACGATAATCAACACACATATGCAGGGTTCCATCCTTTTTCTTAACGAACAATACAAGGGCTCCCCCAGGGGACACATTGGGGCGAATGTAGTTTTTGTCTAACAGCTCCTGTAACTGCATTTTTAGCTCGATCAATTCTAGTGTGCTCATTCTATAGGGTGCTCGGGATACCGGGGCTGCCCCTAGCACCAGTTCAATAGTAAAGTCTATGTCTCTTTTAGGTGGCAGCCCGGGAATTTCATTTGGAAATACATCTGCTAATTCTTGTATCACTGGAATGTTTTCCAATAGGGCTGCTTTGTCTTTTGAGTCAACGTAACCCACTTGGATGGCATAAATTTGACATCCCTTCCTAATGCATTTTGCTAACTAAGAAGTGGTTATTGGCCGAATTTGCACTGGCTACTTAATCGCTTGCATCTCTTGCCTTGCTCCAAGCTCATCTCTGAAATAAATAGTCTTTGTTTTACAGTTGACTATGGACTACTGTTTTCCTAACCAATCCATAACGATTAGAACATCATACGAACCAAGGGGAAGCACATTCAAATCTGCCACCACTGACTGTCCTGCTATCTTTAAAGGGTAGTTAATGACCTTAGCAAGCACTCATCTCTTTGCCCCTATGGCTAGTTGTACTAGCCAAGGGTTCTTAAATTTAATAGGTTGCAACTTACAATACTCTACAACCTTAGGACTAATATAACTTAGGGTGGCTCCAGGATCAGTTAAAATAGTTACAGTAAGGTCTAAAATTTTACCTTTGAATTCCACCATGGTCGGCTGATACTCCACCTGGCGATCTTCTAGGGCAGCATTAATCCAAGGCAGGCTATGTCCTACATCACCAACTGTTGATGCTTCGTGAATCTGGGAAACCTGTTCAGTTCCCTTCTGTTGAGGGCGGTTTTTAACATAGTGAGGCCCACCACAACCCCAACACTACACTGGAGGCCTTGTTGTCCCTTCATTGTCTAGCTTTCTAGGTTGTTCGTTGATTCTGGACTCACTAGTTGGCTTTGACTTGAGTGAATTTTTCTGTCCATTTCTGCTGTTTTGTCCCTTGGCAAAACCCCTATTACCACTACCACGATTCTCTTTATTATTGCCAACCAGCTTGTTACTCCTCTTATCATTCCATCTTTTACCTGGGTTTTCTCCCATCTATTTGCCCTGTTGTTAACAAATCCTGGCTTTACGTATTACTTCATCCATTGTCTTTGGATTGTCAAACTAAATCCTTTCCCACATACTCAAGGGTAAAATACTAACAAACCTTTGTACTTTAGCCTTCTCTTCTCTGATATAAGGCACGTAATGAAGTAATGAAGTAAAACAAGTGATAAACTCATCCATATTTTGTTGTCCTAGTCACAAGTCATGGAATTCTCTCGCCTTTTCATCATAAAAATGCTCGGTCAGGTATCTTTCCTTAAAGTATCTTTGAAATTTCTCCCAGATTATATTCTTCTCACTTACTCCTTTTACAATCTTCACTTCTTCCCACCATAGGGTGGCTTTTCCCTACAATTGGAAAATGGCAAACTGTGCCTTGAGGTTGTGGTCATACTCATATAGCTGGAAGTATTTATTCATATTAATCAACAATGCCTGAGCTGCTTCCTACAATTCCCAATCAAACTGTGGTGGTTTGATTTTACGAAACTCCCCTTGCAGCTCTATCCGTTGTCTCTTTGAAGTGTGTTGTTTAGAGGCATTATGAAATCGCTCTTGCCATTCTTCCTCCCTTCCTTCTAGCTCTTCATGTTCTGTGTGGTGATTTTTCTCCTCTGACACCCTCTGCTGTTCAGCATTGGGATTCAATGGTTGCTAATTTTGTTTGTCAAATAGGCTCTTTATAATCCTTTCTTGTTCCAAAGTTAACCTTGCATTATCTTCCCACAATCGGGCCATTCCATTTTTCAGCTCCTATACTGTCTCCAAAATTGCAAGATTCATATTGCGAGCCTCTTCTCCAAGTTGCACCCATAATTTTGGGTTGTTCTCATGGCCTCTTACAGGTCCCTCACCCGCCACAAACCTACGTGAAACATTGTCTGCTCTCCTCATGCTGGCAATGTGCTATTTCCCTGTTCTTAACATAAAGTAGGAATAACAGAAGGACGTTAATACTTAATTTTTTTTTTCTTTAAATAAAAAGAATAACAGGAATGGAAATAAGTTGATTCCAATTTATCTCTTTTGTTTTATTTGTTCTTCCAGAGGCCATAGTTTTTGGAACCGGGCTCTAACACCACTTGTGACACTCCTAAATCTAGATATGTACATAGTAAATAATAATAAAAAGATTCTATCCAGAGTACTAGCACCTACCTATTACATTTCGGGGGTCATACAAGGTTCAATTACTCAATTATGTTTTTTTTTTAAATGTGTATCTACACCTTGATGACATGCCAACCCTTGGCACTGACTTTGGTTCGATTCTCGATCCAACTCTATGGTTAGAGTTCCCATGAGCATTTATGTTGAACACTTTATAATGACAGCTAAATCTACTGTATTTTAATTCTTTGTCCTCCCACACCTTATATATCACATTTCGATCCTTTTGGCTTTAATGTTCTCTACATTTTATTAATCCTTGCGTTGTCCTGCTTGACATGGTGTGGGTAGATGAAACCTTGCTGTCTACAACCTTGGATTCCTCACCCCATCGACGGTGAAGGAGGAGGGAGGCCAATCCAATAGCCAGGCTTCTTATGGGAGGCTATTCCACTGCCTCACCATGGATGTGCGTCATTCCATTCCTCTGCCTTTTGCGTTTGGTTCTGTTGTTTGGTTTCTCCTTTGCACTATTAACACTCAATGTTGATGGATGGCAACCCATGGGGGGTTATGGGCGCGAACTAAGGCCTTCCACGGTGCTTGGATAGCTCGGTCATAAACCAGGTTGGTGTTTCCTTTCCACTTAACTGTAATGCGAATTGCATTTTTGTTTTTACATAGCTTGATTTTTAATCACCGACTGTTAATCTCGGTTTCTACTCATAGGAAAAAGGGAAATGAAGTTGTGGATCCAGAAGTTTCCACACAGGTAGCCCTATTCACAAGTTATTTTTGGGTGTTTTGTTCCAGGTAAGCATTCTATGCAAAGAAAGGGTTTTGGCCCAAGGGCATGGATGAATCCTGAAGTTTTCTAGAAGTTTTACTCCAGTTTTGGAGATACAGTTCCTTCTTTGTTATTGTCATTTGAATTCACAAGAATAGGCTTGGATAGTTCTAGGTAGGGTTTTTCTATTATAAGTTGAGGGCTCCCTGTGGTCCTGCGTTTGAGGCCACTTTGGAGTAATTTCCTCATGCAACTCCTAAGCTTGTAATTTAAATCTGGCTATAGTCGAGCTATTCAGGGTTTTGCTAAAGTTCAAGATTTTAATACTTGGTTTTATTCAATGAAGGGCCATATTACCTTGGATTATAGTTATTTGTTTATAATCCTATTCTTTCCATGGTCTGGCAATTGTACTTTGTTGAAACCGCAGGTTGCATAAATTGTTTCTGTTGGTTTCTATTCGGTTATTTCTCTGCAATTGTCCCTATTGAAGTATATTTATATAACTGTAATGTTTTTTTTTCTCACGACTATAATGTAACTGGCTCTGTAATTTACTGGATGTCCATGTGTCTGGATGGACTATCATTTCGGAGGTTAACTTCTTTCATTTCTCGAAGTATCATTGTTCTTTGTTACTTCATGCAAGTTGTAAGTTCTGTAAGTCAGGAAAGCACCCATTATTGTTTTCTGTATATGGATTTTATTCATTATACTCCAATGTGGCCACATGGTTGAGTTTGTTTTTAAAGGGTGTCTATTTCTCTTATTGTAAAGAAAATAAAAGACTTACTGCATGTTTTGTTAGCACTCTTATTTCCATGGTTACGAACCCCTTAGGTCTTTTGTGGTTAATACTCTGAGATTCCATTAGCAACTCAGACCCTAGTTACAATCTTGACGATTTGTTACTATGGAACCCAAGTCGAAGACTTTCTGTTTTACTTGAATAGTCCATAACAGGAGTAGCATGTTTACATGGTCCTAAAAATTAAGTTTTAACTATATACATATGTTCCAATTTCCTTTGTGAATAACTCAACAGAATATTCCCAAAATCATAGAGTCATTCTCCCTATCTATATTGTATGAGCTGCCGCATTTGTTTTTAGGTCGATATGGTTTTACCCTCGTTGAAAATGAGTCGGGTAGAGTTAAACCCTTCCATTCTGATATTTAAGGAATTGGTCAAACCATAATAACCCTAATGTATTAAAGTTTGTTTAAGGCCAGTTATAACAATTAACACTCACAGTAGGGGCCAACACTAAATTTGGTTCTTTTTCCCATACATTTGACTCATTCGAGTACCTCCCGAGACAAATTTAAGCTCCAAGATTTTCGCTTAATATTTAAGCCTCGTTCCTCAGACTCCATTTGTAATTGTAATTAGTCTAATGCTGCAGTTCACTATAGATAGAATTACAATTCTGGACTATTTTGCTAGCCCCATAGGTACCTATTCTTATTATATTTTTTTTTTATATTAATCTTTCTACCACAATTTCCAGATAAACAAACAAAAGAAACTACATCTCTCAACTGTTTACGAGCACATCAAGTATTGTTCTTTTTATTCAGCAACTTCAAGTTTACAAGACAGACCACTTTCCTGACTCCTGCTTGAAAAAGTAGTGCACCTTTATGAAGGTTCTATCTTTCGTTATTATATGTCTGTTGTCTGCCCAACCATGAGATACGTCCTTCTTGACTGTATCTCCCCTCGAGCTTTCTTGCAAGGTCACTAACCTCTGCAAGTTTGTTGCACACCAAGTGCATGTTATCTAGTCATCAGCAGAATTAGCATATGCTTCCTACCGTCTAACCTTTCAGCATGGTTTTTCCTCCCCTCACTCCTTTTTCTTGGAGTCCCACACTTAGGGAAGGTAGTTAGGGTTGCAGTTCCAGCAACTACTTTTTCCCAACTTCCCTCCTCGGAAGTTGCCCATTTTTTTATCATGCTTAAAACATTTCCCATTGCTAATAATTGAAAATATTATTTAATTTAAATAACCAACATCCTTCAGTTTGTTTCCTCTTCTTTTTTCTTACTGTGGTAAATAAAGTATTTACAATATTCTAGGGGGTATCACATCTCCCCCTCCTAAAATTTGACATCGTCCTGATGTCCTTCGGTTATGAATAGTTCTGGGTAAGTCTTTTTCATAAGTTCAGCATCTTCCCAAGTCGCCTCCTCAGGCCCAAAGTGCTGCCACTGCACTTTAACTTGGGTAATAGCCTGCTTCCGCAACGTTACTTCTCTCCGGTCGAGGATGTTTAGCGGCTCGACCAGGATTTCTCCTTCTAGTTTGACCTGTAACATGCAACATCCTAAGTCAGTTTCTTTTAGAAGAAAACATTTGGACTGAACTACAGGAGATAATTCTTACCGTATATCCTACCATCGGATTACATGTTTGGGATCATAAACATATTTTTTTAACACTGAGACATGGAAGACATTGTGAACTCGTAGGTGACTTGGCAGAGCAAGCTGGTATGCCACCAGCCCAATTCTTGCTAAGACCTTGAATGGTCCACAAAACTGAAGTTCCAACTTAGCGCACCCACTCCATTGTAATGCGCTTCTTCTTGCACGAATTCTCACATAGTGAATCCCACCACAACCCCAACACTGCACTAGAGGCCTTGTTGTCCCTTCACTGTCTAGTTTTCCAGGTTGTTCATTGATTCTGGACTCACTGGTTGGCTTTGACCTGAGTGAACTTTTCTGTCCATTTCTATTGTTTTGTCCCTTGGAAAAACAACTATTACCACTACCATGATTCCCTTTATTATTCCCATCTAGCTTGTTACTCCTCTTATCATTCCATCTTTTACCTGGGTTTTCTCCCTTCTGTTTGCCCTATTGGTAACAAATCCTAGCTTTACATATTACTTCATCCATTGCCTTTGGATTGTCAAACTCATTCCTTTCTCTCATACTCAAGGGTAAACTACTAAAGAACCTCTATACTTTAGCCTTCTCTTCTCTAATATAAGGCACGCAACGCAGTAATGAAGTAAAATGAGTGATAGACTCGAACATAGTTTATTTTCCTAGCTGTAATTCATGGAATTCCTTCGCCTTTTCATCATAAAAACACTCGGTCAGGTATCTTTCTTTAAAGTATCTTTGAAATTTCACCCACGTTATGTTCTACTCGCTTACTCCTTTTACAATCTTCACTTCTTCCCAACACAGGGTGGCTTTTCCCTGCAATTGGAAAATGGCCAACTGTGCCTTGAGGTTGTGGTCGTACTCATATAGCTGGAAGTATTTATTCATATTAATCAACCATGCCTCAGCTATTTCCTCCAATTCCCCATCAAATTGTGGCGATTTGATTTTACAAAACTCCCCTTACAGCTCTATCCATTTTCTCTACGAAGCGTGCTGTTCGGAGGCATTATCAGATCGCTCTTCCTGTTCTTCATCCCTTCCTTCCAACTCTTCATGTTCTATGTGGTGATTTTTCTCCTCTGACACCCTCTGCTGCTCAGCACTAGGATTCAATGGTTGCTGACTTTGTTTTTCATATAGGCTCTTTATAATCCTTTCCTGTTCCAAAGTTAACCTTGCATTATCTTCCCGCAATCATACCATTTCATTTTTCAACTCATATATTGTCTCCAAAATTGCAAGATTCGTATTGCAAGCCTCTTATCCAAGTTGCACCCATAATTCTGGGTTGTTCTCAGGGCCTGTTATGGGTCCTTGACCCGCCACAAACCTACGTGAAACACTGTCTGCTCTCCTCATGCTGGCAATCTAATGTTTCCCTGTTCTTAACATAAGGTAGGAATAATAGGAGGGTTAATACTTAATTTTTTTTTTCAAATAAAAAGAATAACAGGAATGGAAATAAATCAATTTTAGTTTATCTCTTTTGTTTTATCTATTCTTCTAGAGGCCACAGTGTTTGGAATCGGGCTCTGATACCACTTGTGACACTCCTAAATCTACATATGTACATAGTAAATAATAATAATAAATTTCTATCCAAAGTACTAGCACCTACCTATTACAATCCGGGGGTCATACGAGGTTCAATTACTCAATTATGTTTTTTTTTTTAAATGTGTCTCTGCACCTTGCTGACGTGCCAACCCTTGGCACTGGCTTTGGTTCGATTCTCAATCCAACTCTATGGTTAGAGTTCCCATGAGGATTTATGTTGAACACTTTAGACTAACAGCCTAATCTATTGTATTTTAATTCTCTATCCTCCCACGCTGTAAATATCACATTTTGATCCTTTTGGCTTTAATGTTCTCTGCACTTCGTTAATCCTTGCGCTGTCCTACTTGACGTGGCACTGGAAAATGAAACCTTGATGTCTGTGACCTCGGATTCCTCACCCCATCGACAACAAAGGAGGAGGGAGGCCAATCCAATAGCTAGGCTTCTTATGGGAGGCTATTCCACCACCTCACGGTGGATGTGCATCATTCCATTCCTTTTCCTTTTGCGTTTGGTTCTATTGTTTGGTTTATCCTTTACACTGCTAGCGCTCTGTGTTGATGGATGGCAACCTATGGGGGGTTATGGGCATGGACTAAGGCCTTCCTCGGTGCTTGGATAGCTCGGTCATAGGCCAGGTTGGTGTTTCCTTTCCACTTGACCGTAATGTGAATTGCATTTTTGTTTTTACACAGCTTGATTTCTAATCACCGATTGTTAATCTTGGTTTCTGCTCGCAGGAAAAAGGGAAATGAAGTTGTGGATCTGAAAGTTTCCACACAAGCAACCTTTTCACAAGTTATTATTGGGCGTTTTGTTCTGGGTAAGAATTCTATGCAAAGAAAAGGTTTTGGGCCGAGGGCATGGATGAATCCTGAAGTTTTCTAGAAGTTTTACTCCAGTTTTGGAGATACAGTTCCTTCTTTGTTATTGTCGTTTAAATTCACAAGTGTAGGCCTAGATAGTGATAGGTAGGGTTTTTCTGTTATAAGCTGAGGGCACCCTATGGTCTTGCGTTTGATGAAATTTTGGAGTAATTTCCTCATGCAACTCCTAAGCTTGTAATTTAACTCTGGCTATAGTCGAGCTATTCAGGGTTTTGCTAAAGTTCAGGATTTTAATACTTGCCTTTATTCAATGAAGGGCCATATTACCCTGGATTACAGTTATTTGTTTATAATATTGTTCTTTCCACATTCTATCAATTGTATTGTGTTGAAATCGCAGGTTGCATGAACTATTTCTGTTGTTTTCTATTCAATTATTTCTCTGCAATCATCCCTGTTGAAGTATATTTATATAATTGTTATGTTTTTCTTCCCGCGACTGTAATGAAACTAGTTCTGTAATTTATTAGATGTCCATGTGTCTAGATGGACTATCATTTCAGAGGTTAACTGCTTTCATTTCTTGAAGTATCGTTGTTCTCTGTTACTCCATGCAAGTTGTAAGTTTTGTAAGTTAGGCAGGCACCCATTGCCATTTTCTATATATGGATTTTATTTATTATACTCCTGCATGGCCACATGGTTGAGTTTGCTTTTAAAGGGTGTCCGTTTCTCTTATTGTAAAGAAAATGAAAGACTTATTGTATCTCTTGTTAGTGCTCTTGTTTCCATGGTTATGAACCCCTTATATCTTTTGTGGTTAATACTCTGAGATTCCATTAGCAACTCAGACCCTAGTTACAATCTTGAGGGTTTGTTACTATATAACCTGAGTCGAAGACATTCTGGTTTACTTGAATAGTCCATAACAGGAGTAGCATTCTTACATGGTCCTAAAAATTAAGTTTTAACTCTAAACATGTGTTCCAATTTCCTCTGTGAATAACTGAACATAATATTCCCAAAATCATACAGTCGTTCTCCCTATCTATACTGTACGAGCTGCTACATTTTTTTTCAGGTCAATATGGTCTTACCCTCGCTGAAAACAAGTCAGGTAGAGCTAAACCCTTACATTCTTATATTTAAGGAATTGGCCAAACCGTAATAACCCTAATGTATTAAAGTTTTTTTAAGGCTGGTTATAACAATTAACATGCACAGTAGGGGACAACAGTAAATTTGGTTCTCTTTCTCATACATTTGACTCATTCGAGTACCTATCGAGACAGATTTAAGCTCCAAGATTTTCGCTTAATATTTAACCCTTGTTCCTCATACTCCATTTGTAACTATAATAAGTCTAACACTGCAGTTCACTATAGACAGAATTACAGTTCTGGATTGTTTTGCTAGCCCCATATATACCTATTCTTATTTATATTTTTTTTATATTAATCTTTCTACCACAATTTCTAGATAAAGAAATAAAAGAAACTATAGCTCTCAACTGTTTACGAGCACATCAAGTATTATTCTTTTTATTCAACAACTTCAAGTTTCAAGGATAAACCACTTACCTGACTCCTACTAGAAAATGTAGTGCGCCTTTACGAAGGTTCTCTCTTTCATTATTATATGTCTGTTGTCTACCCAACCATGAGATACGTCCTTCTCGACTATATCTCCCCTCGAGCTTTCTTGCAAGGTCACTAACCTCTGCAAGTTCGTTGCACACCAAGTGCATGCTATCTGGTCATCACCAGAATTAGCATATCCTTCCTACCGTCTAACCTTTCAACACGGTTTGTCCTCTCCTCACTCCTTTTTCTTGGAGTCTCACACTTAGGGAAGGTAGTTAGGGTTTCATTTCCAGCAACTGCCTTTTCCCAACTTCCCTCCTCGGAAGTTGCCAGTTTTTTTATCATGCTTAAAACATTTTCCATTGCCAATAATTGAAAATATTATTTAATTTAAATAACCAACATCCTTCAGTTTTTTTCCTCTTCTTTTTTTTTTACTATGGTAAATAAAGTATTTACAATATTCTGGGGGGTATCGCAGTTAGTATGTGAGAGGATTTATTTTTCCATTTTTGAAGTGTTGAATTTGATCATTTATGTGCATTGTTAGGTTTAATTGTGTATAAGAATTACCATCCATTACATTGTTGCTAGGGTTGTTTGAGTGTGAGGATTCTGATGATATTACTAGTGCAACACCCACAGCCTCTACGACTTAACACAAAGCCATCATCATGCATAGAACACTCCAGAATGTGTTGAACCAATGCCCATTTATGCTTGCACACTTAAACTTTGTTGGCCCAGGGTCATATACTACGCACAGATGGGAGATACGTAATCCATGTGAAAGAAGGAACATACATCAAGCAGGTGCAAGATTACAAAAATGGTATCATGCTTGTTGGAGACGAGATGTACGCCACAATAGTTACATGAAACCTCTCGGGAAGTCCGCTCAGATCCATCTCTAATTTTGTTGTTGTGGGGGATAAAATTTGGTTTCTAAGGTGTTTTTGTGTTGTGCCAATTGATCTTCTTAGTATTCTAATAGCAAGATATGAGAACATGAACATAGCTTTGCATTATGGTTCAACGCTAAGGGATTGTGTACACCATCAAAGTATTGCAAGGATCTATTAGAGTCTCCAAAATTACATTACCAAGTGGCAATTTGTGAATGTACTTGGAGACATTTTACTTAATCACTCAAATGTTGTAGTCATGATGCATTACGTGAGCTCAAAAGAAAATTTTTGAATCATGATGAACCTTCTTAGGGAATCTAGCGAGAACATCCAAATTGAAGGTCATGAGAAGCACAATTCTAGAGATCAAGACTCGAAAGGTCTCAAATCATATGGAAAAGATTAATATTCACAGTTTGTTATTTAGTGTGCAAAGTTATGTGTAAATATTTAGTGGGTCTATGAAGGAGGACAACTCACACATCTACAGTTTCACTACTAGATGATCTATATTTAAATAACTACAAGGAGTGGAAAAATCATTAAACAAAAGAATGTGACCCATCGTGCTCTGAGGGAATTAGTTACAAGTTTTCCTTAATAATGTCAATATAGTGGACTCATCATGCTCTAAGATCATTAATACATGTTATTTTTATGAAATGTCAGGAGAGAAGTTGATTAGTTTTGTTGTCTTCTTTCTCAAACATTTTGTTTTCTCATTTTTTAACTAGGTTTGTTTGTAAAAAGTGTAGAACCAATTAATGAATAATGTTGCATAATTAATATTAGTGGTTCTTAGCACTCAAATACTAGTTTGATTGTGGTTACATATTATTATGGTTTACTGTTCTTGGCACTCGGAAACCCCTGAACAATTACTATTGTTTACAGTATGAGATCCTTATGTTTTAGAGAGGCCAAGTTGTATGATAAACTTCTGAACACATTCAGTATCCATACTACATTCTTAGAAACTAATGGATCGTCGAAAGAAAAATATCCCACAGATGGTGGTATGTCCATAGAGTGGTTTAGTTACTTAAAAAAATTTCTTGGGAAAGCCCCAGTGAGTCGAGTATATAAATATTGTTGATATTACAAGTACGTCAATGATGTAAGAGAAAATTATGTCTTAAATGGGTCAAGTGATAAGCTCGAAGTCATGTGGTGAAGAAAGAGTGTAGTCTGGGAGATTCTAGATTGGTTATAAGTGTTGATGAAGGCCATACCAGACTATCAGACAAATGTTTGTGTTGTAACTTATTATTCTTGTATTGTTCTTTGTAATGGTAGGTATGAGTGTTGATGAAGGCCATAACAGACTATCAAACAAATGTTTGTGTTGTAACTTATTATTCTCGTATTGATCTTTGTAATGGTAATTGTGTAATGTAAGAGTTAATGGGAGACTTAGAATGAATGCTTACAATAGTATATTGGTAGATTGGGTATGTTTGTGTTGTAACTTATTATTCTTGTATTGATCTTTGTAATGGTAATTGTGTAATGTAAGAGTTAAGGGAGGGACTTAGAATTAATGCTTACAATAGTATATTGGTAGATTGGGTATGTTGGTTAGATTAGGTTGTTGAGATATTATCTCAACAATAATTTCCTAGTTTGGAATATTTTGGATTTCATAAGCAATATATATGTGGGATCTATTTGGGTTTTGAATGGAAATATACTAATTATTTTGTTTGTAATGTAATTTCTAATTTTTTTTTCTACATAATTCCTTATTTTTGTTTCTATGTTTTTGTTATAGGTTATTATAATAAATATTTGTAGTTTGTATGTATAGCTTTGGCATGAGAGGTAGGTGTTAGGAAAAAATTAAAAATCATATTTTTAAATTGAGGGAATAAAAAAAAGAGTATAAAAGTTATTTGTTTTTCTTTGTGTCAAGAAGTCAATATTTTTACATTGTATGATAGCTTCCATATGAGATGTAGATGTCAGGAAAAATCTAAAAATCATATTTTTAAATTGAGGGAATAAAAAAAAGAGTAATTTTTTTTTTCTTCATTATGTCAAGATGCTTCTATAGCAGAAGTGCATTATACAACCCAATATGAGGGAGGTGTGTAATTTATCTCATCATTATTGTAGAAGTGTATTCTACAACCCAATATGAGGGAGATGTGTAATTTATTTCATCATCAATATCAAGTTGCAAAATTCAAGTAAAATGTTTACAAAATAAAAATATGTTCAATTTACAACTTAGTACATGGGAGATATGTAATTACTTCAATACTCTAACCTAGAATAAAAAAAAAAATCTTTCAAAATAAAATTAAATATTTATTAAATAAAATGTAATTATAATGAAACAAAAATAAGCATACTATTTATTTAGTTTTAATCAAATTCATTATTATTGTTATTCATTGATATTACAATCAATTTTTAAGAAGGATATGTCAAATTCCTTTTATTCCTATCATAAAGATAACATGTGATTTTTTTTTCTTAAAATATTAATAACCACACAAACCCACAAATATACCATGCATGAACTCCATAATATTAATAACCACACAAACACACACAAATATAATATGCATGAACTCCATGTCGATCATAGAAAGAATTACACTTCTTTTATTTTGAGCAACCCATAAATAAAATAATCTCAATAGTAGAAATTTTGTATTTTGATTTGTTTTATATAATATTTCCTATTTGAAATTGAAATATTTTATTGAACATGAACATTAAAATATTTTATTTATGATCCACATTAAGTTAAAATATAAGGTTTTTTTATTTTTAATTATTGTATTTATATATATAAAGCTCATATAAAATTATAGTGCTTAGTATGGAAATTGGAAAAAAAAAATTAATATAATTGTTTGAAATATCATATATCAACTCTATGTTAATGACCAAAACAAAATACAAATATCAATAATGTTTTTCATGAATGTGTGTGTGTGTGTGATATAAAATTATAGTGCTTAATATGGAAATTGGAAAAAAAATTAATATAATTTTTTGAAATATCATATATCAACTCTATGTTAATGACCAAAACATAATACAAATATCGATAATGTTTTTCATGAATATGTGTGTGTGTGTGTGTGTGTGTGTGTGTGTGTGTGTAAAATACTTCCATGTCCATTAACATAATTTTATATCTAAAAGTGAGTTGTATGCTTCTCAATGCAACAACAAAAAAAAAACTCCCAATCATAAACAAAATATTTCAATGTCCATTAACATAATTTGATATATCTTTATATAGAAATAAAGTAATTAAAATTATTCCCATGTGGACTAGAGTAAAGGGTGATAGGTGTTTTGTTAAGGCAATCGATGTTTTTTGAAACTCGGTATTGAAAAATCAATTCATGTTAAAAGTTGGTATGGCCCAAGGGCAATGTGGCCCATGCCTAGTGGGATCACTAAATTTAGATACCCCTCGATCGTGACTACTCAGGCGATAGGATACGAAAAAATGAATCAAAAATTTAAAAATCTTTTAATTTCACTTTCCATTATGAAGAGGATGTGTCCTATTTTAGTTTTTATTATCTAGGTTTATTATACATTAAATCGATATGTAGCATTTAAAATGTATTAGTACCAAACTTATTATTTTTTGCATGGATGAAGTTTTCGGCTAGGGTTTGAACACCTACAGTGAAGGCAGGCTCTGTAACTCTGCATTTGTAGTGACGACAGGCTTTGTCATTCTGCTGCTCTCGGTAAACAAGGACGGGTATAGATCCTTCTCCTTCAAGGATTGAGGGTACACACTTTCATGGAGCCCCAGTCGGGGGGGTGATGAGCCTCCCCCACAAAATGACAATGAACTGTTTGAGAATTTGGTAGGGAAGGGAGCCCCAAAACAGAATGGGTAAAACAATGGTCCGGAAAGCCAGCGAGCAAAACAAGGGGAAAAGTCACCAGAAGTTCATTCTGCTACATGCAAACCAATTGCCGAGATTCGCCCAAGGGTTGAACTGCCAAGACATCGAATTGAAGCAAGAATCCAGTTCATGAAAGATCATGCTTTAATAGGGAAGTTCATAGGTCTGTGGCCAACCGAAAAATCTTTGAGAAGCTGGATAAACACGAAGTGGCGCCCTAAGGGGCATATCACCTTGTAGTTGGGGCTGAAAGGTTTTTTCACGGCTATCTTCAATTTCTTGGAGGACAGAAATAGGGTTCTTGATGGCAGACCTTACTTCTTCAACGCGGCTGGTTTGTTTCTCAAAGGATGGGTGGAGCGATTCAACCTAGATACGGTGGACCTTAGCTGGGCTCCAGTGTGGATTCGCTTATACTCACTCCCTGCGGAATATTGGGATGAAGAATCTCTGAAGGTGATAGGAAATACCCAGGGTGAGTTTGTCAAAATAACAGAGGAAACAAAAACAAGCAGATATACTTCTTACGCCAGAATCTGTGTATACATGGATCTCAATCAGGCTCTTCTAGATGCGGTAAATATTTCTTACTTTGACAACAAATGGTTACAAATTATTGACTATGAACATGTGCCCTTTCGATGTCGAAGATGTCATGCCCTCGGGCATTTATTCAGGGACTGCCCTTTAACACAGAAACCCTCCCCTGCATTGGATCCAGAAGCCTATGAAGGAAATGGATTCATCAAGGTTGTAAATTGCCCGAGAGCACATAAGAAGCAAGCCCCAAAACCAAAGGTAGCGCAAACCAGCCAACCAAGGCCATCCACAAGCAATAGTTTTGGAGCCCTAGCTGACCAGTCAGAAACACAAATGAATTTGTCAGAGCCAACACCCATGAATGATGACAATCCAAAAAAAGGAAGATCCACAATGTCAGAAACAGATACTCATGGTAAGGAAGCTTCAACCTCAGATAAACAAAAAGAAATATTATGGAGTACCCAAGCTAGGCAATCGGAGAACCCAAACACAGGTACCCGCACTGAAGAGGAACCAATGGAAGAATAAGATTATTCTCAATTTATGGAGGAAGAAATAGAAATAATAGACATTGGGGATTTAGACCTTTCGGGTCTTGAAAAGGCCTGCACCACAAATAACTTGGACAATATTCCAGTGGGACAGCTTAAGAACCTGGAAGAAGTTTTATCATGAGCACAGAGGCAAAAATATCTGGGTATATAGACAAGAAGCCCTTGGGATGGAAGACTCATTGCCAAAGATATCAAAAAGCGAGGAAGGAAAACCATTCTTCAAAGAACAATCAAGGTTGGGAAACTCTTAGTGGATTCAGGCAGGTATGCTAAGCTAACTAAGTATTATCGTCCTGAAAACAATGTTTCTCAATGAAGCTAATCTCTTGGAATATTAGAGGGCTCAATGGCCCCAAGAAAACCCGACTCCTCAAAAACATTTTAAAGTAAGAAAACCCTCAGGTTCTATTCTTGCAAGAGACAAAGTGCGATTCCAACGTACTTGATAGACTAGCCACTAAATTCTGACCTGTAAGTCATAACATAGCAGTTGATGCAGATGGTGCCTCAGGAAGCCTAGTCATTCTATGGGATTCCAGAGCCATGGTGCTCAACAACTTTCATGCACACAGGAACTTCCTTCAGGCAACTTTTCATATTTTAGGTACAAACCAACATGGACTTCTGACCAATGTTTATTTCCCACAGGAAACAAATCAAAAAGTGGAGATCCTAAACTCCATCTCAGCTCTCAACCAGAACAGACCACTCCCACTTTGGATTGCAGGTGGTGATTTCAACATGATCACAAGACTGGATGAAAGAAGAGGAGGCAGATGCAGAAGCTCTCAAGAAGGATCGCTCTTGAAGGATTTCATCCAAAATAACTAGTTTATCGAACTCCCTTCTAATAATGGAGTTTTTACATGGAACAACAGACAAGCAGGAAGCCTGCAAATCGCATCCCGGTTGGATAGGTTTCTACTCTCCGATAATGCCATTCATCTTGGGGTGATTTTGCGGCCTCCATCCTGCCCTTCACTGGTTTTGATCACTGGCCCATTTCACTTCACCGGTCTCGGCCGGGAAACAACATCCGCAGACCTTTTTGCTTTGAAGCCTTCTGGATGACCCATCCAAACTTTCACAATTAATTAACATAGAATGGAAAAGCTTCCATCCACCTCCAGGCTCCAAAATGTTCCAATTCCAACAAAAGCTTAAGCACCTAAGAGGTAAAATCAAGTACTGGAATCGTACTTCATTCGGAAATATTTTTCAGGGGAAAGTAAACATCGAACTGGACATGAAGCAGCTACAGCAAAAGATCATCACTCTCGGCAGATCAGAGGACCTAGCAGAACAGGAAAAAACCCTTGAATTGCAACTTGTAGAAAAGGAAAAGCATGAAGAAACGTTGTGGAGGCAAAAATCAAGAATCAAGTGGCTCAAAGATGGTGAAAAAAACACCAAATTCTTTCATAGCACCACAATCCAGCGCAGGATGCACAACAATATCACCCACATCCAAAATGAGCAGGGCACCAGAGTAGAAAAGCATGAAGATATAGAGGCTGAACTCCTAAATTATTTCAAGCAGGTACACAGAGAACCAAACATCTACCGTTCTCAGGCCATTCAAAAAATCACAAGAAATATCCCCAAACTCATTTCAGATGAGCATAATCAAATGATACTCAAGTTTGTTGATCTTCAAGAAGTGGAAATAGCAGTGCGACAATTAGAAGCTGCAAAAGCCCTAGGACCGGATGGATTCACCTCCAACTTCTTCCACGAATTCTGGGACCTAATTAAGAATGAGGTATGGCAGGTCGTGGAAGAGTCTCGCTCTCTCCGATGGATGTTTCCAGGGATAAATGCTACTTTCATAGCCCTGATACCCAAGGTGGAGAAGCCTTGGAAGCCGGATAAGTTTAGGCCGATAGCCCTCTGCAACATAATTTATAAGATTGTCTCAAAAATTATAGCCACCAGACTCAAGCTTCTACTTCCTCTGATCATCTCTCCTGAACAATCTGGATATGTTGAAGGAAGGCAGATCACGGACAGGATCATCCTTACTCATGAAATAATTCATTCCCTGAAGATCTCCAAGAAGCCAGATATGCTACTCAAACTTGATCTCTCCAAAGCTTTTGACAGCATCAGTTGGAAGTATATTGAAAAGATTCTTCTAGCATTTGGTTTTGATGCTTCCTGGGTCCATTGGATTATGAGCCTCACATCTTCCTCTTTCTTCTCTGTTCTAATTAATGGCATACCCTCCGAGACCTTTCATCCTACACGAGGCATTAGGCAAGGTGACCCCCTCTCCCCATTCATGTTTATCATTATGGCGGAAGGTCTAGGGCGAAGTATTAAACATGCTCAGCAAGCTGCCCGTATCAAAGGCCTCTCCTTTCACAACTCCCTTATTTTCACCCATCAACAATTTTTGGATGACAATGTGCTTTACGGGCAACCCTCAGTCCAAGAGGCCAGGCAACTTAAAACTCTTTTAACAAACTTTTCAGACGCCTTTGGCGCCTCTATAAATCATTCCAAATCTCAAATATTCTTCTTTCATACTCCCTCTATTATTCAATCAGCCATCTTATGCATCCTAAGATTCTCCTCTACCAAACTCCCCTCCTCATATCTGGGAGCCCCTCTCACAGCCTCCGACTTGAAGCACTCCTCCTAGAGAACCCTCCTAGACAATCTGGAAGTGTGGCTCTCCTCCTGTACCCATAGATCTCTTAACATGGCTAGCCATCTTGTTTTGATTAAAGTTGTCCTTCAAGCCATGCCCCTATACCTTTTTTCCATCCTTGCAGCCCCTAAATGGGTTCTCAAAGAACTCAAATCTATCCAAAGGGCGTTTCTCCGGGGTAGCAGTGCACTTCAATGCAAATGGGCTCTTGTCAAATGGGAAACTACTTGCCTTCCAAAAAAAGGAGGTGGCATTGGATTAAGAGATCCCACTCCTAGCAATCCTGTCATGGGAGCTTGAATCTGGTGGAAATGGCTTTCGGGCCCTCCCACTCCTTGGGCTATATTATGGACAACCAAATATGTGGGAAACTATCCAAGGGAGGAACTTATCATAATATCAGAGACTTGTAATGGCTCAATTATATGGAACTCGGCAAAACAACACAAGAACCTCATTCAACAGCACAACTTTTGGGAAGTGAAGAACGGTGATTAGGCCAGATTTTGGGATGATTCTTGGCAACAGATGCCTAAGCTCAGAGACCTTTTCCCACCTAACATTCCCCCGAAACAGGATCTTCACCCCCAATACACGATAAGGAAATTTTGGCGCAATACCTCCCAGAAAGACTACAGAGAATGGCTCAAGGCAACTCAAGTCATAGCTCAAGGGGCAAGGCAAGACCAGCAAACTCTGGATACAGAATTAACAAAAAGGAAAATGCAGTACTCTGAGGAGAAAGACATTCTCAGATGGGGATACGAATAAAGAGGTACCTATTCCACCAAAGAGGCATATAATATACTTGTCAAAGATCAAATAAGGCATGATCCGCTATGGAGTAAAATATGCGATCCTTCCATTTGGCCGAAAGTATCTACCTTTCTTTGGATCCTCTGTCACAAGAGGATTCTTACATGGGAAAATCTGAGAAAGAGAAATTTCAATGGCCCCTCCATATGCTTCAACTGCAAAAAAGAAGAGGAAACCATTGAACACCTCTTGTATTACTGTCTGTTGGCCTACAAGCTCTAGCAAAAAATAAATTTTTGTTGTGAGAAAGAGGGAGGGGCGAACGGAGACATAACGGCTACGATACGCAAATAGGACCCCCACCCCTTTCAAAGCAAAATCCTGAATTTTCTCTGGAAGCTCATCCCAGGTTTTGTAACATGGGCCATATAGAAGGAGAGAAACGGTAAAATTTTCAAAAACCAAACCAAACCATTGGATGAGATATGGAAAATCATAAATCAAAACATTGAAGAAACCTTATCTCTAAAAACATGGTACCAAGAGGATCTCCCCACTCTCCCTCAGGAACAATCAATATGGAATAACTGGAACTTCCACAAAAAGCAAGATCAACTGATCAAAGGAAGAAAGCCTCAAAAAGATCCCTCAACAGTGAAATGGTCACCTCCCCCCAAAAACATGTATAAACTCAATTTCGATGGGGCTTCAAAGGGTAACCCGGGGAATTTTGGGTTTGGAGGGATCTTCAGAGATCATAAAGGAGCCAATATCATAACCTTCTTGGGCTCACAAGGGTGGGACACCAACAACTCAGCTGAGCTAGAAGGTCTTTGGTAGGGGCTACTACTAGCGCAAGACAGGAATCTCTTCCCGCTCCTAATAGAGGGAGACTCTCAAATCCTCATCCAAATGGTCTCGAGAATTCTTCAGGGATCCCTGTCCTCCAAGATCAGTAACAGTTGGGGAATGGCTCAACGGCTATTGCATATTGAGTGCTAGTTTTGTTCCCATAGAGCGATCTCCTTCATCCACATTCGAAGAGACGGGAACAAAGTTGCAGACCTCTTAGCTAATATGGGAGTTGATAGTGGACAGAATCTACATGTCAGATCACCAGCAAATATAATCTCTGAATCTCAGCTCCTCGACTTCACTAATCTGGTGCAGCAGGAAATGCCTGAGATCGAAGACATTCTCCCAGATCCGGGTGGCATATGTGTTAGCGCAGCTCTCCATGCAGATAGTTAATACCTAGTACTACCAGCTGCAGAGTAGCATGGCCTCCTGGGACGTTAACTCATGCAAGCGGAGAATGGTTATTAATGCAAGATTGGGAAGGGGATTTACATTTATGTCCTGCTTCGATCGATGCAACATTATTCTTATTATAACCATGGTGATCCACGGCTCTCTCACCGAGCTATGTGCTCTACTGTGCGACATTAGAACCAGGTTGACGGAAGCTGTGGATGATGGTGTAAATTCGGGGCATTGCCACGGGCTCAAAGACATTTCTCTCAAGGGTAATTTCTCCCCTGTTCTGAATTTTTGCACTCTGTATATGTATGTTATCTTCATGGTTGTCTACACGCTCAGTCACATTGTGGTGTTGGTCGATAGCTTGGTGGTGTTGGTCGATAGCTTTGTTGGGCATCCCTCTTGCTTCACCTGTCTCCGTCTTGGTGGTCATCCTGTCCATAACCCTTTAGAGGCCTACCTTCGTTCTGTTATAATGGTTCATTCTAGCAAAAGGCACCGTTCTAGGGAACGTCGTGACAACCGTCTGCATCCTCTAGTTGTTTTTACCATGGAAATAGCGACGGAACCGTTCAATCTGTCCCCCGCCCATGAAGCTGGGTCGTCTGTTAGCTCTGGTCGGAAACCTAGGCCAAATAGTGCTTTTCAAACAACGCACTTCATGTTTCAAAGTAACCTGCACAGGCCCCTGGTAACTGCCCACATCACCCTTATGCTCTCAGAAGAGGAAAACCTTGTCTCCCCCTTGACTTGCATCACCCGTGATCCCTCTCTTGGCAGTGAGAATTCCTCGGACAGTGACAGCAAGGAAAATTGGGAAAAAGAGAAAGATGAACAGGAGGCTTTTCTAAAAAATCTTCCTCCTATGGATGACACATTACCTGCAGCTGAGGACAAAATTCATGGCGAAGCGAAACATGCCATAACTATCCCTGACAGTGATATAAGCGGTAATGAAGGTCTTAAGGATGGTGACATTGCTCGGGATGAGAAGAAGGATGATGACCCAGCAAAAGAGAAGTAACACCTCCTGGGACTGTCTCTTTTTGTTTCGGCTCCGGTCTCAAACTTATGGTCGGTTTTCTGTGCAATTTTCCTACTAGTTTGTGGCTCCCAGATGGGATTTTGATGACTTTGTTTTAGCTGGGTTGCAATGTTTTTTGTGTCTCTGTACTGGCTCAGATTTCCTTCTCGGCGACGCATGTTTCTCTCTATGTATGCTTTCTGGTCTCTTGCACTTTGTAACTGTTTTCCCCAGCGTATGTCTGTAATGGGGCAGTTCTGGTTTGTCGAGTGTTGTAATGCCTCGCTCATATGTAAAAATATTTTGCCTTTCAGTTAATAGAAGTTAGTATTTGCAGAGAAAAAAAAATGTATTAGTACCAAAAAATAATAAATATGGGTCATAAATAAAATCATCCAGTGCCTATGTTAAATAAAATTATACTATATTTATGTTACCTAAAATATTTCAATGTCATATTATATAAAACAATTAAAAATAAATTATTTCAATGCTAAAAAATTATAAGGTCAATTATGTATATATTATAAAAAACTAGGGTAAATTTATCTTAAGCCTAAATTTATCCAAATATTTTGAGGTGCAAACCTCTTTTTAGAATGTTAAACTTGAAGAAAGCTTTGCTGCTAGAAAATATTGACCCTAAATTTATCCAAATATTTTGAAGTGCCAACCTCTTTTAGAATGTTAAACTTGAAGAAAGATTTTCACCAAAAAAGATTTGACCACTCTTGACACTTAGATTAGGGTTAAGATAAATGTATGTTAAAATGGATTTATGATAAATCTACGGTTAAGATAGTTCTGGGTTAAAGGAATTTATACTCATTGATATTACAATATAGTATGAATAAGATGTGTAATTACATGTAATATTTAAAAGTATATATTTATTAAGTAAATTAATTTTATATCAACTTAATATTTCAATTATTTCAACTTTATATAGCCATTATCTATATATACACACACATACACACATGAAGGCATACATACTCTATCCCCTCTATTTTTGAACGTGTGACCTTTTAGGAGCAAGCACAAGCTCTTAACCATTAAGGACACTCAAGCTGTATAAGGCGCTTATATATATGTGTGTGTGTGTGTGTTAAGCTTTAATTAAAAGAATTATTGTTATATCATTCATATTACAAACCTAAAATAAAAGTGATGTCTAATTCCTTGAGTTATATATATGTGTGTGTATATTAAGCTTTGATTAAAAGCATTATTGTTATATCATTCATATTACAAACCTAAAATAAAAGTGATGTCTAATTCCTTGAGTTTCTAATATAAAGTTGATATGTACTATTTAAAAAAATATATAATCATAACAAAAAAAAAATCGCTCGCAGTTATAAATTTAAATATTTCAATATCCATATTGAGTAACATAATTTTATATCTTTATTCAAAGAATAAAAATTATTGAAAATAAAATTTAGATAAATAAATAAATAAAATTAAGCTTTCACTTTGGAATATGTGTAATTATTTTATTTTTTTTATATGCATCTAAAGGTCTCTATCTACATCCCATTATGATAGAACCTAAAAATCCCCTAGTATATTTCATAATAAAAAAATAAAAATTTCATAATTAAAAAAGTAAAATATTTCACCATGTATATTTCAAAATAAAAGTAAAAACATATCAACTATAGTAAAACACACATGGCTTTAGTTATTCAGTTTTATTTACAAAATATTATTTATTATTATTGCAAGCATTTAATTATTTCTAGCATGTGACTTTTAACATATTGTTTTCTGCATAGACTTTCTTGCATAGATATATTATATATATATATAACAAAAAAAATTAACTCTGAAACATAAATAAATTATTTCAATGTTTATATATGTTTCAATGTCCATATTAAAGAACATAATTTTATATCAACATTATATAGCTACAAAGTAATTGAAAGTAAAAAAATATAGACATTATCATCTATGTATAAGTATTTTACTTTTTATTTTTTGAGGTGCATTCTACAACTTAATATTAAGGTAAGGGAAATGTGTAATTACTTTTGGGTTCAACTTGGAGTTATAATAGAAAACAAATATATGTGTAAAAGAGAAATCAATTTTAGTGAAAACCATTATTTTTATTGTTAATTGATAATGCAACCTATACGTGTGATTCCTTCCACAAGTTGACATGTAACATTTAAAAAAAAAATTAATTAACATAAATATTCCACTCTCAATCATAAAGAACATATTTTAACATTTATATTAACTAACATAATTTTAAATAAAAATAATTGAAAGTATAAATTAATATATCAAGTATAAATAAAATATTTCAATATCAATACCAATATTAAGTAAAAAAATTCAATTTCAATCATGCATAGATTATATAAAGAAATTGAAAAAAAAATGTCCAATGGTTAAAATACTTTATTGATGTGTTGTTCAAATATTTTATTGATGTGTTACTCAAACTGCAAAAAAAAGTGTAATTCTTTACATAATTAACATGGGTATATACATACACATAGAGTTAGCATAAATGTATCTCAAATACCTAGATGCAAACCTTTTTTTTTAATTTTATACTTTAAAAAAAGAAAAACATATCAAAAAATTTAATCCCACTAAAGATTAAAACAAATTTATGTTAATTTAATATATTTAGAAAAAAAACTAATATATGAGAAAAGAATTAATATATTTAAAAATTTTAGTTAAAAAAACTCTAAACTATATTTTCCCTACAGAATTCGTCATCTCGTGAACAAACCTATTATAATAAACAGACACATTATAATATATAAACTATACTAGCATTTGCACCAGATGCTGCAAAGGAAACACCGTAAGTATTTCAAATGACATTTGCATATTTGTTAGGATTTTACACAAGTTTGTGCCAAAGCAGTTTCCACGGCTTATGACAACTGTTTTGTATATTATTAACACACTTGGATTTCAATTCATTAAATCTAACTTCTTGATTTGAGATAATCATCAAAACTTAATTGGTTTGCATGGAATCTAGTCTTCAACAAACACAGATATTGGTAGATAAGAGGGCATATGACCTATCCTTTTTAATGGGAGGATACTCAAATATACAGCCATGTTTGTTGTGACCCTTATGGATCTTTCTTTTGTTTTCCTCTGTGTATATAGTCTTCAGCAAATACAGATATTTGTAGATAAGAGGGCATATGACCTATCCTTGTTAATGGGAGGATACTCAAATATACAGCCATGTCCGTTGTGACCCTTATAGATATTTCTTTTGTTTTCTTCTGTGTATATAGTCTTCAGCAAACACAGATATTGGTAGATAAGAGGGCATATGACCTATCCTTGTTAATGGGAGGATACTCAAGTATACAACCATGTCCGTTGTGACCCTTATGGGTCTTTCTTTTGTTTTCTTCTGTGTATATAATCGATACTCTAATGGAATATTTTGAATTGTATTGAGTAAACATTTTAAGGTCCATTTATTTCAAGACCTAGGAGATGATGGGGAGTTTTGAACTCGATATGGTCATCATTAGGCCCTCTCTACATGTTCTCCTCTGTGACAACTTTTTCAATCAATTGAAACAAGGCAAACTAGATTGCGAGCCAGAAGCATCTTTAATCCTATCTTGTAGTCTGAAATACATTATAGAATGTGTTCCAATTTACCATTAATTTATCTCAATATTTAAATTACACATCATGATTTATCAAATCGAAAATCATTCTCAACAATGCAAGCTATAAAATTCATCCCATTCATATGTAGTACATAACAAAATCACCTCTGGAGGCAAGATAATTACAACCATTGATGCCACATCCTATTCTTCAAGACCTATTTTCATGTACAGGAAGTGGATCATTAATCCAGATAATTAAGACCTGCCTGAGGCACCTTACTGAACATATATCATATCTATAGTGGGCACACTGCGATAGCGTCCAACTTCTGACTATGCGACATCGTATTGTATCACATTCAAACATTACTTCTTTGTCTGAATTACAATAATATATACCCATGATATGTATCTCTATACTGCAGAATCCAGATAAAGGTGTCGATCAAGATATATCATGGTTTTTGGAGCTTTGTGAGACTCTAGAACACTTAGGCCCTTGCTATGTTTTGGTTGTTATCTCAGAAGTCATGTTTCCCACATTTCGACAAATACAAATTAGACAAAATTTGATAACGAGCATTGAGGACCAGAGCATGCTCTTCATCTAAATTTTTGGATAACTAGCACCTGTATTCTTTCAGATGTTGCCTTAGACTAATTTTTTGTTGGGTGCCCTCCTCTGCATCCTGGCGAGTTACTTGTGATTCAACTTTTGCAGTGTTTAGTGAAGGCTACCTGATTATCCAGAGGTAAGATGAATATCAAAGTCATCCATATGAGAAACAAATTTTAGGAAACAAAAAGGCACTTCAGTAATCATTAAAGGACTACAAAATATCTACCATCAATGAAAGACAGGGCAAGTGTTTGCAATTCAACCAAATGCCCACAAATCTTAGTTTTAGGATCGTTATTCTCAAATGGAAGGTCCGTTTAGGGACCATGTAAAGAGAAGGCAATGTAAAAGTCTACGACAAAACTATATTGGTATCTTTAATCTCCCTTGATGATCTTCGGGTCTTCTCTAAATGAGTCTAATATGTGAGATCCTCTACCAGAAAGTGTGCTTGAGCCTTTACTGGAACTAATGCCATGATCTAACATTTCTCTACTAATAGAGATGCCATTGTATAATCTTCTGAGTTTTCTGGTCTCTTTTAACCCTTTGGATGGAGGTTTCATGGAATTATTTTTGGGTTGTTGCTTCTTTAAAGACTTGATCTTTCCGGGGATGCATTTGGTTCGAGTTCCACCACTTTCCTCTTGATTTGATCTCTCACATAAATATGATTTTGAGCTTCGGTAGACAGCAACAAAAGCTTCAAAACTCCATAACTAGTAATAATAGTTTGGAGAGGCCTTTGTACCCTTCTCATTTCTTCCTTTAAGCCATTTGATAGTAGCTTCATTTGTGCTTCTACAAATCACCTAAATTTAATGGCTCGCTCAATGTTTATTAATTTTCCTGGAAAGGTATTTGGAACCTAAACAAGGTAATACATGCAATTTTGGAAGCTTTACGGTTGGAAAACCAAATTGGCCAATTGGATTTCCTACTTCTATTAATTTTTTCAGCTAGAATACATGCCCGATAATCCACGCTTTGCTTATCCTCATCATCTGAAACTACTGTTAGTTACGGAATGATGGTCTGAGTATTATGAAATATATGAGAAAATAAATTGCACTAAATAATGAATTTGGTTTTACAGGGCGATTAAATACTCATTCTATCCATAATAAAATGGGCCTCAGTTAAAATCTTAGCAAAGGACTCATACAGAGGACTCTGAGTCCCCATCACAGCCCACCTCTCCATGAAATCCATGGACCATTCATAGTTTCGCATAAGAAAAACCCCTCCATTGATTCCCAACCAACTCCTTTTCTTATAAACATTTTTCTCCCATCCTTGGACTATTAAATTGTAGTCCTTGTACTTGTCCAATGGGTGCTCAAATTCCATGTCTGTGATCACAGCATCTGAGTCCACCCACCATATCCACTCAGCTTTAGGGTGAGCCACCATGGCTACCCTAATCAAAGGAATTTTAGCCCATAACGTGAACATTTTCTAATTAAGGAGGATTTGGTTTTATAGGGCAACTAAATACTCATTCTATCCATAATAAACTAGGCCTCTCTCAAGTATGTATTTATTTATGCTAAAAAGTAGCTAAAATATAATCTAAAATGAATATATGCCACCGTTTACTACTACAAAGATGAATTTTATGAATCGAAATGAATATTAATCGAATTGAATTGGACTAACAGCTACAGACTGATGCTGAGACCTCTGAAATCCATAAATCCTGAGCACCTAATCATCTGCAAAATCCAGAGATCTCTCCATACCAATCCAAAAATATTATGCCTTGTATATCAGGTTATGGTTCCCACTACAGGGTTGACACCCAGTGAAGTGAGTCACAAATAACCTCCCCTCTAAAAGCCTAGCCCAAATTACCTTCAAATAACACTCTCGCTTCTCTGCATACAGTCTGACACCTTTCTCAGTATATCTGTGCCTCAGCTCTGGATGTTTGGCATCCATGGCATCATAGATATTACTTACATTCTCAAAATTCCCAACAACGTCCAACCAATAAATAAGTGCAGACTGGTCATCATATTTAGTTAGAGCTCTATTAGGTAGCACATCAGTTAAAATCTTAGCAAAGGACTCATACAGAGGACTCTAAGGCCCCATCACAACCCACCTCTCCATGAAATCCATGGACCATTCACAGTTTCGCGTAAGAAAAACCCCTGCATTAATATCCAACCAGCTCCTTTTCTTATAAACATTTTACTTCCATCCATGGACTATTAAATTGTAGTCCTTGTACTTGTCCAATGGGTGCTCAAATTCCATGTCTGTGATCACAATGTTAGAGTCCATCCACCATATTCGCTTAGCTTCAGGGTGAGCCACCATGGCTGCCCTAATCAAAGGAATTTTGGCCCAGAACGTGAACATTTTTTGATTAATGAGGATTTAGTTTTACAAGGCGATTAAATACTCATTCTATCCATAATAAAATAGGCCTTTGTCTAGTATCTTTATGGAGTTATTTATGCTAAAAAGTAGCTAAAATCTAATCTAAAATGAATAGATGCCATAGTTTACTACTACAAAGAGGAATTTTATGAATCGAAATGAATTGGACTATAAATCTATTAATCAAATTAAGTCGGACTAACAACTACAAATTGATGTTGAGGCCTCCGAAATCCATAAATCCTGAGCACCCTATCAACTGCAAAATCTAGAGATCTCTCCATACCATTCGAACAATCTTCTTCCTTGTATATGGGGTTATGTTTCCCACTATAGGTCTAACACCCAGTGAAGTGAGTCACAAATGGCCTCCTCTCTAAAATCCCAGCACAAATTTCCTTCAAATAACACTCTCGCTTCTCTGCATACAGTCTGGCACTTTTCTTAGCATATATGCACCTCAGCTCTAGATGTTTGGGATCCATGGCATCATATATCTTACTTACATTGTAAAAATTCCCAACAATGTCCAACCAATAATACTGAAAAAAATATATGTTCTCAATATAAATCATGCTGGTCCATTTCTTCTTCTCTTTGATCATAAGATAAATAAGTGCAAACTGGTCATCAGATTCAGATAGAGCTCTGTCAGGCAGCACATTAGTTAAAATCTTAACAAAGGACTTGTATAGAGGACTCTAAGGGCCCATCACAGCCCACCTCTCCATGAAATCCATGGACCATTCATAGTTTCGCATAACAAAAACCCCTGCATTGATTCCCAACTAGCTCCTTTTCTTATAAAAATTTTTCTCCCATCCGTGGACTATTAAATTGTAGTTATTGTACTTGTCCAATGGGTGCTCAAATTCCATGTCTGTGCTCACGGCATCTGAGTCCATACACCATATCCACTCAGCTTCAAGATGAGCCACCATGGCTGCCC
>APFE031224006.1:0-47423 GCA_000404065.3 Pinus taeda
AGATATGGTTTGAGGATGTGATTCATAAGACTCTGGAAAGTAGAAGGGGCATTGCAGAGACCAAATGGCATGACCAGGAACTCATAATGGCCTTCATGAGTTCTGAAAGCCGTCTTGGAAATGTCGACTTCCTTCATGCGAATTTGGTGATAGCCGGAGCGAAGATCCAACTTGGTGAAGAATTGCGCCCCATTGAGTTCGTCCAGCAAATCGTCAACCACCGGAATGGGGAATTTATCTTTGACTGTTAACTTGTTGAGGGCCCTGAAGTCGGGACACATCCACTACTCCCCATCTTTCTTGAGGACCATGATCACTGGGGATGAATAAGGACTAATGCTGGGACGAATGACACCTGCTTCCAATAATTCCTTGATGATTTTTTCTATTTCATTCTTTTGAGTGAACGGATATCGGTATGGCCGCACATTTTGGGGGTTGAGCCCCTGGAACCAAGGTGATGCTATGATCATGTTCCCCTCGCGAGGGTGGAAGCTCGTGAGGCTTGTCAAAGACCGTTCGATGGTTATTTAAAAGCTGCTGCATCTCAGGATGAATTGGCTGAGGTCTGGTTTCGACTACCTGGATTGCATTAAATTGTGCTACTACTCCATGATGGCCCTTTTTTAACAATTTTTCCATCCGATGCGAGCTAATGACAGAGGGTGCTCCCGCCTGGAGGCCACGGAGGGTATGTGTGGAGTTGTTCTGCTTAAAACTCATATATAACTCCTGGAAATCCATTGTGATTGGCCCAAGGGTGCGGAGCCATTCAGCACCTAGGACAATGTCGCATCCGCCCATGTGTATGGCAAACATGTGGGTTTTCAACTGATAATCCCCCATTTGAAGTTTGACATTTTCACAACGGCCTTCACATTTCATTGTGCCCCCATCTGCAATTTGGACCTGGAAGTTAGAGACTACCCATACAAAACAATGTGCTGCTTCTGCTATTTTTTGATGGATGAAATTATGGGTACTTCCACTATCAATCAAGACTATTACTGGGCGATGTTTAAGAAAACCCCTGATTTTGAGAGTTTGAGGGGAAGATATTCCTGCCAACGCACTGAGAAAAATAATTGGGTCGTCAGATACAGTATCCTTTTGGTTGTCTTCTTCTATCGCCTCCTGTTCCTCAAGAGGTGGATCTTCCTCAGCGGAGCTATAGTCAGTGGCATCAATTTGAAAAAACTTGGGCTCCTTACATTTATGGCCAGGGGAATATTTTTCATCACAGTGGTAACATAGTCCTTGCTTCCTTCTCTCAGCCATTTCCTGAGGTGATACCTTTTGGACCTTAAGTGTTTGAGTCATGGTATGAGCTTGTGGGGGACGACCTTTAGTGGGGAAATTGGGGCAGTTGTATTGGGCTGTTATGGCACGTTCCACCTTACGGGCTACCTGGCAAGCTTTCGACCATGTGGGAGGGTGGTGGAGTAGAACTTGAACTTTGATGGCTTCTTTAAGACCACTGATAAAACATTCCGTGTAGAACTCATCGGAGAGATGCTGAGTGCGGAAGGCTAAGGCTTCAAAAGCGATGATATATTCATCCACTGTACCCATCTTTCGGAGCTTAGTGAGACTGCCCAAAAAGGAGTCTCCCTATTCAAAGCGATCTCGAAGAGCTTTGGTAAATTGGACCCAACTTGAAAAAGGTGCATTGCGACGCTGATGCCATAACGCCCATTGCCATCGTTAACTGTCCAAGTACATGGTCGCCACTCTAATCTTAGTCCAATCATCTTCGAGACGATTTAATTCGAAATACTGTTCCATTTGTGCTAGCAATGCGGACGGGTTAGAACCGTCAAATTTCTGCATATCCAACTTGGGAGGTCGCTGACTGAGTGGGAGATCTCTGTTGGGTGGTGGATGGGTGTGCCAGGCGTGAGGAGAGTGGCTAGACTCACCCTCATGGTCATTATAGTGGTCCTCGAGAGCTGGCTCCTTGCCCTTAACGAGTGCTTGCCATACCATGCTAGATAGTTCGTCAAGCAAAGTTTTGAGCTCAGTCATATTTGTTTCCAGTTTTTCTATCCTTTCATTGGCCATTGCTTGAGCTCTAGTTGCTACCATACACCAACTTTCTGAAAAATTGGGACCGCAAATTTTTTTTTGTGCGGAAATTGAATGGTACCACCGTGCTTAGCTCGTTGTCCTGATGCTGATGGGCTAGATCACAAATAAGTGCTTCGGAAGATCTCAGATTTTTTTTTTTTTTGGAAAACTCCTAACAGAGTTTTACTCCTTCTTGATCAATACTGCAGTCGCCAAATCCTCAAAATGTCAATGCCGCTAAAAGTCCTGCGAAAAGTATAGCCAGGCACAGGAACCCTTCACAATTACTCCGATTTGGTGGATCTGAGAGATCTGGATCGTGGATCACTGCTACTGCTGATCTGATAGAGCTGTGGGACTGATGTCTGTTGCTGCTGCACTCGCTGATCTGGAATAGATGATGTGTGATCCCCCAATAGAAAGGGAACTATGGTCTTGAGGAGTGTCAGGTGCTACAGATCGCAATATACATAAGGGTCTGACAGTAGTACTCGACCCAATGTTTCAGGGCTCTAACTAAGGAGGATCGACCGTACCCTTAGCCGTACAACCCGACTACCCTATCGTACGGGCGAGTAATCTCTCCGAGTGCTGTTCTCGGTGTAATGTAGCCACAAGACGGCCGAAAGTTTATCTATGGTGAGGCTTCAAGGTAGCTATGGGGCTTCCTATATACCTAGAGGGTACGTGGAAGACAGTCCGTGCGCGGTTCTGTCTAATGCGCTACTACTCGAAGGGGTACCCACAAGGGTTACAAGGGAGTCCAACAGACGTGACCACCTCTTGTATTTCCTGCATGCATGCCTCCGCAAATCCGCAAGTTTATGTGCTTAACGATAGATCCCGTGGTTTAAAGACGCCGGAACACGTCTCTAGCCAAATTTTTTTTTGCTAAAATTTGGAGATCCTCCCAGCCCTGGAAAGTGCTCTGATACCACTTGTTATGCTTCTTAACCGGCAAAGTAATACGGAACTGAGAATATGCGAAGGAAAAATACCCAGAACACAGAATATGCGAAGAAAATATACCCAGAACACAGAATAGCAATGATTTTATTACTCAAAGAGAAATGTTCACAGGCCTCTTCGAGGGGGCAACCTCCAATAGAGCAAAGCTCGATTACAAAACAAGACACGATACTCCTCGCAGGGAGTCTCTATCCTTTATATATAAATCATACATGCAATACCACGGGTCAATACCGTGGGTTTTATTAATACCATCTATCTAATACTACCGCCCATTTGCAACTAACTGTGGTCCCTTCATTAATTGCGGGTTAACCACTTACAAATATTAATATCGGCTTTATTGACTCTTGACTATGACGTGATCCCATGACATGAATAAGGGGGTTAGGGTGGGACCCTAACATGTATAAATATGTATTATAACATTGAATGGAATATAATCAAAATTCAAGCTGGTAGTCCTAGTTTTGGGATATAGGGGAAATCTCTGTGTATATGTGTTTTATGTGTTATGGTCTCGCATTGTTTATTTTCTGTGTTTTAGAATTCGTATGCACGTAATTTCTGCACAGGGTTAAAACCTACAGCCATCTTCACTTATAAAACAAACTTTCTACATATTCCTACAATTTTAATCATATTTAGACTTATGAGAGAGTGTGGATGAGGTGACATACCTCTAGTTCCCTTTTCCTTGCTGATGCATGATGGAGGTTGTTGGCTTGAGGGGCCTGACCTAGGTTCAGCGTTAGTTGGCTAAACAAATACCTACACTACCGGCCCTTTCGGCATTAGCCTGCGGAGTGTGGAATGAAGTCTCACTCGATGTAGTATGGGGGGATGCTAGAACCAAGTTTCTGCACCCTTGAGATGGATGTGATGTTGGTTTATTCCAGCTATACCTGCCTTCGTGAAGGTTTCTTAGCCCTCTATTCCACCCTTCAATACCTTTGCGAAAGGGTACAATTGGCTTCCGCACAACACTAACCCATGGCTTAGGGGCTTTCACGCTACTAGGATAGTGAACTGTGATATCTCCCAACCTAGGTTAAGTGTCTCACTTATCTTATCAACCGATCTTAGTTAGCTTCGCATAAATAGATGTTCTTACTTGCGTTTACTTAACCAATACCTTTACATATATCCGTGCATCATATAAGCATTATAAGTGAAATTCATAGCCAACATAACAAGATGCATAAACATGAAATAAAGACACAGAAATTATAGAATCCTTATCTTTATTGATAAGTTCGGACAATTACAGATTCGACCGTCTTTGCACAGTCAGCTGCAGGGGTTCGTGCACTCAGCTGCAAACTTCTAGGTCTCTGTGCACTCAGTTGTAGAGCCTCTACCTACACTATGACCCAAACTTAGACTTCTGCTCTAAAGCTATGACTCAATCCTTCATTGTTTGATTGATTCCCTCTAAATACATAGAGCTTAGCTCTATGTATACAATCCCATGGTCTGTAGACCATAAGTAAATATTTTACAGCTGACATTACATTTGCAAAATAAGGGTAGACAACCCTATGACTCTTTAACACCTATGCACTCCGCGGCCATAAAATGTGGAGTATTTACACTTGGATTACAAAATTTGACCAAAATATGGGCTTTTAGCCACAAAACTGCCCTTGGGGGATCTTGTGCCCAACATGACCCCAACACAAACATCATGACTCACCCTCGAGTCACTCTGTAGGTGTGGAGATCTTAGCACGAAGACCTCCTAGCTCCATTTGGATCACTGTAACTTTGGTAGCGCACTGAGCGCCGTCTACTGGAATTCTTCCACTTGTTGTTTGGTGACATCCACTAAGCTACTACCCTGAATCCTCTACTAAGTTTCCTAAAGTGTTGTGAGCTTCCCTTCAATGGAATTTGTGATTATGTATTCCTCATCTATCCATGGTTGTTGGCGCGCTTTTAAGACTGCTTCTTTTTGCCGAGCGGTATCCACTTGTTCCTTAAGTGCCTTTGCCTCCTGCATCCGTGTGAGCCTCTGTGTAAGGGTGACTATCTATGTCGTCTCTTTGACCTCGTCATACCTTTGTTGTAGCTTGTGTGCCTCTATCTCCAGGTGCTTACATTCGGGTCCTTTTGAAGGGTAGTCAGGACCTCGAATGCCTATTCAAAAAGTTGCGTGCAGTCTACTACTGCATTTTTGACTGCCACTATTGTTGGTGTAGCAATAGTGGTATGTTGTTTCTCAACTTTTGGTGGAGTTGAAGGTTGAGCCCTCAACTTCAATTCTACAAAATGTAGGCTTAGCTCTAGCTAAACCCTAGCCATCTCTGTTCGAGCGTCATGCACCCCTGTGGCCAACTTAAGAATGTGTGCCTCAACCATTTCTTCTGCCTAAATGTCCAACTCCAGGACCATTTTATAGGCTTTGTCTACTACCTACATGATGTACTTGTTCTGTTCTAATCCCTCGTTGCACTGTAGGCCCAACTACTTGATGTTGATGCACTGCTCACTCATCACTTGCAGAGCTAACTCTCTTGGGCCCTAAGTTTCACAATGACTCCATATTGTAAGAGGTAGATCATCTCTCGAGGGAGTGTGGCCATATTCAATCCCACCCCTTTCAAACTACTAACCACACACTTGTCGGCCTCATTTTTTGTAGTGAGTTCCCCATCTTGTAGTAGTACCAGATTGGTCACCCTTGTGTGCAACATCTCCATGATAACTAAAGTGTCAGTTGCAAGGTAGGTGGACATTGTGCCAACCTATGGAGTGTGAACCTACAACTCTTGTAGTTCTATTCGGAGAGCCCCCAATACCAACTACTACTATTCTTTAAACTGTTGGAGGGCCTCCGAGGTGACATCCCTTATCGTTTCTCCGATATCATGCAAATCCCCCTTAGTGAGGGTGATTGGGTGAAAAGATGTCTTTGATGCCTTGGTTTTCTTTCATGACCTGCCTTCTCTTGCAGGCACTGATGCTTGAGTTGGGTGGATGTTGTCTGCAGGTCCACGCCACCTTGTTCTGTCAGCTCCTCTATTCTGTCTTAACCCCGGGTGAAGGTGGTTTCTGTCCTTCGCATTCTTCTCCTCTTGTCTTCTGTTGTTTTGCCAATTTCGCAGCATCGTGTGCTGCCTAGGCCTTAGCCTCTGCTTCCTCATTTCTATGCTTCTCATCCAGCTACGAAATTATGAGTTTTGGTTCTTCCTTCTTACGCTGCACAACGGACTTGTCTGTTTCAACCACAAAGCCTATTCGAGTGCACCACTCTAGCAGACAAGACTCGAGGACTACAAAGATAACATCGTCAGTCACAAGATATGGTATTTTATGCCTTGTGTTCATGGGGTCCTTCCACACCTTGATAAAGACATGGTGGAAATCTACTTTGAACTCTATGAAGCTTTGCAAACTAGCATATATTGTGGGCGAAAATTGTGGCTTGTGATTGATCCCCATTCAGATAGTCATCTCCATCAAGACCCAAAGGATCTTGCTTTCTTCTATGCGTTGCGCATCCTTGGTCATCCAAAGCGAAGCATAATTTGATACCTATGGAAGGTCCGGTACGACCCAAGGGAATTTTCTATCTTCTCACAACTCCCACGCCACCGGTATGATCGAGAGCAAGAACCAGGTGTAGTAGAATGTCTTTCACTGCTCGTGTGCCTCGCAACAGTTCCCAAGAAACTTGCCACATATATAATTCACCCATTTGAACTGGACTCCCTCAACGTATTGGGCTTCTAATGTCACAGGCATGGGCGCCTCATCCACATGGCACTTCCACATCACCTTCCCTGCTAATATTTGTGTGTCTAGGTTAACTGTAGGGTTGTTAATGCTGGAGATGGCATATCCCCGCTTTTTTCTTGTCCAACTTAAATTTATTTTTCATAGCTTCCACGAGGGCCAACTTGCCACCTTTTCCTTCACATATATCGGTTGGATCCTCCCCTAAGTAAGGCAACCCTGTGATCCTATGAATCAAGTGGTCTGTGATGGGATTGGGCTCCTCTAGCCATAAACACCCATCATGCACCAAGCATAGTAGCTACCTAATGACAAAGACGGTCGCTGGGGTGCAATGGTAATGCGACACGAAGAGAAGGTTAAGAAACCTAGCTTTCTGTACACCCTTGAGCCATGTCTGCGACTCCAATTCAATCTTTCCAGTAGTCACATCAATTCGTTAGCGCATTAGCTGCTCAGTTGCTAAATGCGAGAATTTCTCATGATCTTCAAGGTCCTAATCTTTGAACTTTAGTACAGGAACCTGCCCTAAGTGTGTCCCCTCAAAAACAATGTCATTTGGGCATAGTGGAGGTTTTAGTGAGCTCTTTCTCTCATCTATGTCATTTGGCACCTTGGCTTTATGCTTGCGTAAAGGAACATATTTTGGTAACCTAGTAATAGGGTCTACTCCCTAGCTTTCAACTTCCCTTTCCACGCCCTCCTCATCCACCAGGATTTCTTTAAATTCTTCCTCATTGGCCTCTAGATTAATGGCCTTCTCCTTTTCCTGCAAGGTGAGGTTGGTCCTTTCTGGGTTTCTTGGTGTGACGTGAACTAGGATCATAGCCTACTTATCCTTCTTTGGTTGTGCTGTTTTGGGTGATTTAGGGACTTCAACAATCACGCTGGCTTTCTCTGGGCTTCTACTACCGCAATTTCTTGCGCGGCTTCCTCGAGTGTCAACATCATTCTATTCAGGAGGTCCTGTGTCTCCTTTGGCAATCTCTAAAATACTGAACTTGCTTTTAAAGCCTCAAAATTTGTAAGGTCCATACACACCTGATAACGTAACAACTGAATTTTTAAAATGCCAAGTGTTTTTTGCTAGACAACCACCTGTGATTTATAGGGATTTTTTAATTCAAATACGACCATTTCTACCACATTCAACCCGTTAATGCTAGATTGGAAATAGGTTTTCAAGAATTTAATCCATAAAGCTCACCTTAAATGGCTACTGCCTACTCCATTTGGCCTCAAACTAACCATCAAATCATGAATAGTGAATTTAATAGTCACTTTCCGGTAGACCTGCGTGCTAGTGCAACTATCTTCGTGTTGTCACGAATGTTGTGACACTTCATTGCTTCGTGCACCTTTAAGATCGCGCAACTCCCCAACCCAAGAAGTGTAGTTTATAGTCTCGTGCCTCCTTCCAGCTACGTAGAGTGCTAAGATGGTGCTTCTGTCACATAGTCAGATGGTAGGGCCACCTGTGTATGGCTTCAAGCGACTTCCATTCATTTTTCTTGGAAAGGGTTCTCCATTTAACGTAAACAACTAGACCATGCCATCGTCGTTAATCTCCTTAATAACATAGGTCCCTAAATAGTGCATCCTAAACTTTCCGGGGAATTTATCAAACCTTCTATCATATAATAAAACCATATCATTTACCTTGAATGTGCGCAACTTGATGTGTCGATCATTCCATGTCTTTTCGTGCTGCTTCTGGACCTGCTAGTGAAATACAACAAAAAATATTTCTTCTTCAAACTCATCCAGTTCCCTGAGCCTCTCTTCCACAGCTCCATGATCCATCATACCTGTGAGCACTGCTATGTGCAGACTAGACACAATGTACTCCATGGGCATCACCGCTTCAACCTCGTATACCAACCTAATGGGTATCTGTCTTGCTAACTTTTTGCACGTTGTCTGATAAGCCCATAGGACTACAGGTATGCATAGGTACCAATCACTTCAATGAGCATTATAAAATGTTGTCAACACATTTTCAAGCACTTTGTTGAATTCCTCCACTGTCCCGTTAGCCTGTGGGTGATAAGGTGTGCTCTTTTGGTGATACACCTGAAATTTCTCTGTTAGTGCATTGATCGTCTCATTCAGGAAGTGCGTACCATGATCACTCATCAAGATCCTTGGAAATACAAATATCATTAGTACATGTTCAAATAGAAGCATCACATTAGTCACACCTATGCAACCCTTCATCGGCTACGCTTCTGCCCAATGAGTCAAGTACTCCATCACAGTGATAATGTATCGCACTCTTGTCTTCCCTTATGGCTGAATAGGTCCTACAAAATGTATTTCCCACTTCTCGAAAGGTTGCAACATCATTTGTGGATTCAAAGGCATTTGATCCCTCCATGGTGGCCTACTTTTTCTTTGAGATACATCATACACCTTGAAATATTCTTTTGAATCCTGATGAAGGGTTGGCCACCACAACCTGACACGTAGAATCTTTTGCATAATTTCTCTAGATGCATAATGTCGTCCCGCTGCACCCCCATGAGCATCTACAAGGATGATAATTCGTTCAAACTTAGGCGAATGCCATTACAATATTTCATTAGTCCCCGTCTTGTATCGATGCCAAACAATGACAGTGAAATTTGCCGCACATACCACTAATTCCTTCTTTTGATGGACAGAATTTCCTTCCAGTGTGGTTCCTGTTGTTAGGAACTATATTATATCATTGAAATGACAATCTATGACACACATTGCAAATAGCTGTGTGTTAGGCAATCCTTCTTCCAACTTAGTAGGTTCCTCCCCCGTTCCAATTCATGACAGATAATCTGGTCCTACGTTCAATCGTCTAGGCTTCACAACAACTTCAAAATCATACTCTTGGAATAATAAGAGCCATATGTATATTTCCCCCCCAACACAAGCTTATTGATAAGGTACTTCAGCGTGGAGTGATCCGTATACATCTTGAGGTGGCCTCCTATCAAGTGTTGGCAGTACTTCTAGAGCGCATACACCATAGCTAGTCCCTCGTGCTTAGTGGTGGAATAGTTCTTCTCCGCTTTGACCAACTATGCATGTGGATCATTTTTTCCATTGTAATTGTCTATCAGTCACATCTTAGGCTTCCCAAATCATGTACTCTTCATCCTCCTACAGTCGCTCCAATCATCAAAGCTTCCCTTGTGCATACCACACCATCTTGCGGGCATAGCGTGCAACGCCCAGTCTAAGGCCTAGAAGCGTTGCTTTTCTTGCACCTCACTTTCAAATGCATATGAAAAGGTATATACCTCATTTATACCATCATAAATAGGAATATTTCTTTCCTCTGACAAGACATAATGCAACGACCGGTTCATCATGTTGCAATTCAATGTAGTTACCTTGTGTAATTGATTCTGCCAGCGTTCTATTTCTTCATCAGAATCCAAAGTGTAGGAACTCTCGTGCTCCCATGTAATCCACCCATCTATAGTGGGATTCACCCAATCTTGGTCTCACGATGTTATCTTATAGATGTAATCTAGATCATCATCACTCTCATAATCATAGACTAGTTCCTTATAGTGCGATCCCTCAGCAGGATCTAGGGGTACTATTACACACAGTGATTTCTTCTAAAAGATCATCTTTCACTTCTTTAGATTGATTACCCTATTTATATCAATAGCCCAGTCAATTCCCAAGAGTCCAGGGTAGGGATTTTTGTCATCCACAATCTCTATTACTTCAAAATATGTCAGCGCTTGCTCCCTCAATATCCACTGTCACTCCCTACAGTCGCCCCATAGGTATGATTTTTTGTTGATTCACCATCATTAGCTGAATTAGAGACCACTATAGCATAGGTTGCCCCATTCACTCCCAATTATGCTTTGGTAGGACATTTGCATCTGACCTCAGGTCCAAAATGACCTGATCCATTTCGTATTCCCTGATTTCCGTGGTCAATCTCATTTCATGTCTTGTCCTTGTCTTATGCTTGCCAATCTTTCACACTATGCATGGCTCACCTGGTGTGGTTCTAGCACATCTATTGATGAGTTCTTGTAGCCCTTTTATAGCCTTACTGCTATGTAGTAACTTCATACAGGTTTCCAGGAAAGTTGTGAGCATAGAGGGGTCCATCTCCATCTTAGGCTTATCTTTGCTTCCTGAAGTGGAGGCCTCAGTGAAGCTCTTCTTTGCTTCCATGAAGCCTTCCTGAGCATGCTACAAATCAAAATTAGCCTCGTTTGTTAGAGCCTTGTGAACCCATGTACTATCTTGTGGTTTTTTCCCCTTGTCATCTCCCATCGTGATTTCACTCCGGAGCAGTATATTTACGTTTGAATCTTCCTCGCGCATCTCAGACCTCATCATCTATAGGTTTTGAGTTGAGGGAGGTGGTAGCACCCCTTTTTCATGTATCCTAGCTATCAAGATAGGACAAGCTTCCGTGTCATGATCAAACAACGTGCAATACTTGCACAATGTACACGTTGGATTAGTGCAGCCACAGTCATAGTGTCTTGGTCATCCACAATTGTAGCAAATCAACTGTTCTCAACCTCTACCAAGTCCTCCTTCATGTCGGTGATGCAGGAAGATCTATTAGTCCAATGTATTTAGAGAAGTTAGGTCATCTTTAGTTTCGTCAATTTCGCTAGTGTTCTTCAGTTATGTCAGGGTTGGTTTCGCCGATAAATCTCATGGTGGAAATGTCACAATGTCACAATGTGACAATTTGTTTTGATGTGATTCATTAAATAGGAGCATAAGCTATGGTATTTAACCATGCTTCAACACCTATAAGGATTTTCTAAACCTAAAGCGATGTTATAAACCCAACACATTCAAACTATTTTATAACCGTAAGTTCTAAGTTCTAAACCCTAAGCCTAAAACCTAAAAACCTAACTCTCAGGTATAAGTTATATGTTAAAACAAACATAAAACATTACAAACATTAATACAATCACCTCTGACCACATGGGTAGCTAACTGTGTCAGATTTCATGTGACCAGTGCAGTTGAAGACCATCAGAGAATTGAAACTGTGACATTAACTGCTAGACAGTTGACTGTGTCGGAGAAGGGCAGACATGTGAACAATCATAGCCAAGCTTATGTAACTGCATTCCAAAACTGTAGAGAGTTAGTAGAATGCAACAACGTTTGCAGGCACATGAGGTTGTTAACGTAACCATAGAGTTAATCCAGAACTGTAATCACTAAACAATTGTCACATGTGATAGTTAGCGAAACCATCGCCAAACCATTAGGAAAGACCACCAGGTGGCAGTCAGGTAGTTGACTACCTGATGCTCACATGTGACAATTTATCCTCTGCTTGGTTAGTAAGCCACTAGGGGTTATAAGCTTCATTATATGGTTAATTATGGGTCTTCTAACTGTTTTATGAAAACAACTAATGTGAAGACCTAGAACCTAGCCCATGTGTCATGAAACAACTAGATCGAGTTCCCAAACTCGTCAAGGAGCAACCAAATATATCTCAAATTCACCCAAGGAGGTTTTATGAACCTGGAGGCCTTTAAAAGGTGAATTTTTCCTTCATTGAAGATTAGAGTGATTTTCGTTTTCATTTGCAGTTTTTGGAGCTCATAGGCAATTTTTTTTTTTAGTGTAACACGAGCATCCGAAGTCGGAATTGGGAACTGTGACAGGCATTGGAAATCTAGTTTATAGGGCTATCTATTGATAGTGATCAGAAGTTCCTATGTGCACATTCAGTCTGGTCTTCTCTCTATGTAATAAAATTCCCCTATTTCAATCCTAATAAAGCGGTTGCCCATCTTGAAAGCGAACCCAGAGAGATAGTCCATTAAGGATGAACTTCGTAATAAAACTTGTTGTCCAGTATCGTTGTGCTTTTACTATTTTCATTTCTGCTATGCATTTATCTTGTATTTAATAAACTGTTGTAAAGTCGTCTTCTCAAGTAGTTTTCCTCTGTTTCCGCACTTTTCAGCTAACATTGAATTCAATAATGGCTAATCAACTCTACATCAATTTTTAGTTTATGATCATTTCAGATCATATAATTTGGTATCAGAGTAGGTTGCATTTTTAGAATTTTCCATTGAATTTTAACCATGTCAAAGTCACAATGAGGAGAAGGAATACTTGAGCAGAACAATCCAGAGATTGGGAAGCGATGAGTCATTTATAAATCGACCATGTCAAGATTAGATGCAGGTGAAAACATTAAAAACAAGATGAGTGAAGAATAGTTTCAATAGGCATTCTTCACTATGCAGCAAATGTTGGGAGAATTGTACGAAGACAAGAAGGCAAGTGATGTAGCTTCTTCTTCAAAGACATCGAAGAAGGAAAAAGGTAAAGGCAAGATTGATGAAACTCCTTCACCTCTATCGTCTCCATCGTCCTCTTCTTCTTCTTCTTCAATTTCTAAATCTAAAATGGAAAATAAACCTAAGAAAAAATCTCTCTTGAAACTTGATGTAAAATTTGAATTACCTATTTATGCCGGTGAAATGAATCCTGAAAAGTTAGATAACTGGATTAAGCAGATAGAAGTGTATTGTCATATTCAGAACATCTCTGATGATGAAACAAAAATTTAGTTAGCTACACTTAGAATGAGGGAACAACTTTAATCTGGTGGGAAAGTAAAACTCAAATAGATGTAAAGCAAAAAGGAAAAATCATCTCTTCATGGTCTAAGTTTTTAAAATATCTTAGGAAACAGTTCTATCCTTTAGGATATATGCAGTAGGTTGTGATTTATTGGCAGCATCTAAGGCAAGGTAAAGGGTAGAGTGTTAAAGAGTTTACTCGAGAGTTAAAAAAGAAAGCATTGGTGCTTGGTATTTCATTGGATACATGTGAAACTTTGTTAGAATACATCGACAGTTTACATTCATATTTGCAGCATACTTTATTCATGTTTAATCCTGATGATTTTGATGAGGTGTGTGTTCAGGCCATACATATTGAATTAGGTGGAAGGGAATTCGAGTTTTCACAAAAACCAACTAGACAATTGGATATCAAGGATTCCAAAGACAATAAGAACAAGGGTAATCTGAAGGGAAAGAGAACAACAACAACTCAGAAGGAAGGTGGAAGACCTACTTGTACTCATTGCCAAAGGATCAGACATGATGAGTCAAAATGTTGGAAACTTCACCCAGAACTCAAACCGAAGAAGTTTTTGAAGAGGAAAGGTGAGAAGAAGGCCAATACAACAATCGAATAAGATTTGAGTTTCGACTTAGGTGATGAAGTTAAAATAACCACAATGGTTTCAACAAGTAAAACTTCTGATACTGGTTCAAGTTCTAATACTTCTATGCCTTCGTCCAATCAAAGTCATCTAAATGAGGATAAAATGGCTGAATTATTTCACATAAGGATAACTTCTAAGAACACAAATATAGATACATTATTTGATAGTGGATCACAGGAAAATTTAATATCTGAATATTTAGTTAAGAAATTGGGTTTGGAGACACATAATCATTGAAGACCATACCCTCTAGGTTGGCTGAATAAGGAAACTCATATTGATGTCACAAAGTAGTGTCGACTAAAATTTCCCATTACAAATCATTACATTGATGAAGTAGATTTAGATGTGATTCTAGCTTATATATGTGGAGTAGTGTTAGGAAGTCCTTATCTCTATGATCATGATGTAGTGTTTTATAGGAGAGAGTATAAGTACCATCTTAAGAAAGATGCAATTGAATTTATTGTCAAGGCACATAAAATTAAAACATACTTGGATTTAGTTTCAGTTAATCACGTGAAGAGATTAATAAGTTCAAGTAAGAAATATGTACTTATGGTTGTGAAAGAACAACATAAGGATCGAAAGGATGCCTTTTCAAGTTGTGAATCTCAGTTTGAAGATAGTTTGGTTAAAGTGGTAGATTCTTTTCAAAATCTATTTAAGGAACCAAAAAATCATCCTCCAAAAAGAGAAATACAACATGAAATACAACTAATGTCAGATGCCCCTCTTCCTAATATTGGAATGTATTGCTTATTGGTTATAGAGAATGAAGAAATAAAGAAACAAATACAAGAATTGGTTGAAAAAGGTTTTATTCGGCCTAGTTCATCTCGATGTGGCTCACCCATAATTTTGGTTCCTAAGAAAGACGAGACATGGAGAATGTGTGTTGACTTTAGGGCCTTAAACAAAATAACAATAAAAAATAGGTATCCTCTTCCTAGGATAGATGATTTACTTGATCAACTGAAAAATGCTGTGTATTTCACTAAGTTAGATCTAATAAGTCGGTATCATCAAATTTTCATAGTAGAAAATGACATCTGGAAAATTGCATTCAAAACTAGACAGGGACTATTTGAATGGTTGGTAATGCCCTTTGGTTTGTATAATGCACCAACAACTTTCATGCGGGTTATGAATGATGTTTTTCACCCATACATTGATAAATTTCTCATAATCTACTTAGATGACATTCTGATTTTCAGTTTTAGTATAGAAGAACATGTGAAACATGTTAAGAAGGATTTTGAAGTATTAAACAGGGAACAATTGTACCTTAAACTTTCCAAATGTGAGTTTGGGAAAACTTCGCTGAATTATCTTGGTTACATAGTTGGAGGTGGAAGCTTAAAAATAGATCTAGCTAAAATTGATGTGATTGTTAAGTGGCCAAGACCACATAATGTGATTGAAGTTAGATGTTTTTTAGGTGCAATTCAATATTGGAGAAAATTTATCGCTCAGTTTTCTTTGATTGCTTCACCATTACATGGTTTAATAGGTTCTAAGGTTTGCTTTTAGTGAGGAGGAAAACAAAAAAAACTTTTGATACACTTAAGAAGAAAATAGTCACATCACTAATCTTAGCTTTACCAGACATTCAATAGCCATTTGAAATTGAAACAAATGCTAGCGGTTATGCAATGGGTGTAGTCTTACTTCAAAAAAGGAAACCAATTTGTTTTCATTCGGAAACCCTTTCTAAAGTAGTAATGAATTATCCGACATATGATAAAGAACTATTTTCTTTGGTCGAAAGTGATAAGAAATGGAAAAATTATTTAATGGATAAGGAAATAGTGGTTTACACAGATCATCAACCACTTCAGTACTTACAATTGTAAACTAAGTTGCAACAATCTTGTCATTACAGATGGATGGGATTTTTTCAACAATTTCACTTAGTAATTAAGTGCAAGAAAGGTGTCACAAACAAAGTAGCTGATATGTTATCTAGACCATCTTTGAATGTTTTCATAGTTCTTCATAATAGTTCTTTAAAACATGAAAGTTATATAGAACAATATACAACAAATGCTGATTTCAAAGATATTTATGAATCACTAACTCATGGTGCTCAGGTGGAAGAAATCAATTATCACGTTCATGACATGTTATTATATCATCTGGGTAAGTTATGCATACCATTGACAGAAAGAGTGCATGTTGTCAGAGAAGCACATTGTTCTCGCATTTTAGGGCATTTTAGAGTAAGAAAAACAATGGCACAAGTTCAAAGGTATTGTTCCTGGCCTCATATATATGAAACTGTTGCTAAATACATTAAAGGATGTGTGATGTGTTTAACCAGAAAACCAAACAATCGAAAGATTGGATTATACATACCAATTCCAATTACTTGGTGACCATGGGATAACATTTCCATGGATTTTGTTGGAGGACTCCCTATGTCCAAGGGAGGGCATGATTACTTGTATGTTGTGGTCGACAGATTCAGAAAAATGTGTATTCTTATTCCTTGCAAAAAGCAAGTGATAGCTGAAGAGACCGAAAAGATGTTCTTCGATTAGGTATGGGTTCATTTTAGATTACCTACTTCTATTATTTCTGTTCGATACACTTGTTTTATAGGAGAATTTTGGTCCACCTTATGGGAACTCATCGACACAAAGTTGAAAAAGAACACAACCTTTGACCCACAAACTGACAGACAAACTGAAGTGGTAAACATGACAATTATACATATTCTCTGAGGGTATTGCAGTACATCCTAAATTGTGGGAGGAATCTTTATTTTATGTGCATCATGCTTATAATCAAGCCTTACATTCATCTGCTAATGGATCGCCACTTGAAACATGTTTTGGGTATCTAGCAAAGTCACCCATGGATTTCATGTTTGGTGAAGAGGACAAAGTGGGTGAACATGATGATGCGAAAAAAGCAGTTAAGTTCATTCAACGGATACAATAGATACATGCAACAGTGTAGGATGAGTTAGATAAGAGTCAGGCCAAATACAAAGTGCACCACAATAAGCATCTAATCGATCATCATTTCCAGGTCAGCGATCAAGTATGGTTGTATATCAGTAAAGATAGGTTGAAAGGAGAAGATAAGAAACTGAAACCCATCAAGTATAGCCCTTTCACAATTATGGAAAAGATTGGAAATAATGCTTTTCGATTAAATTTACCTCCTTACATGTGAATTTACTCAGTTGTAAAGGTGGAAAATCTGAAATTGTATGAACCTCTGATGATCATGGATCTTGAGGAAGATACACAGATTTTGACTATTGATGACTTGGCACCTGAGTACATGAAGGAGTTGCAGCATGATATCATCTTGGATAGGAATACTCTATCTTCAAGGCATGGAGTTGTTGAATATCTTTCAGTAGGACTCAAAGGCATGAATCCGAGCAAGGCATGCTGGATGGATATCGGGAAAGTGAAGGAACTGCACCCTCACTTGGTATCTGCTTAAAATCAAAACTTTTGTGGTCCAAAAGATTTCAAGTGGAGAGGACTGATCCAGGAGGATCTATCAGTCTAGTGTATCTAGAGAAGTCAGGTCATCTTTAGTTTCGTGAATTTCACCAATGTTCTTCAGTTATGTGGGGGTTGGATTTGCCAATAGATCTCATGGTGAAAATGTCACAATGTGACAATTTGTTTTGATGTGATTCATTAAAGATGAACATAAGCTATGGTATTCTATCATGCTTCAACACCTATAGGAATATTCTAAACCTAACACATTCAAACTATTATATAACCCTAAGTTCTAACTGCTAAACCCTGAGCCTAAAACCTTAAAAACTAACTCTTGAGCATAAGTTATATGTTAAAATAAATATAAAACATTAAAAAATATTAATACAGTTAGCAATGACCATGTGAGTAGCTAACTATGTTAGAGTTCATGTGACTAGTGTAGTTGAAGACTGTCAGAGAATTGAAACCGTGAGGTCAACCGCTAGACGGCTGACAGTGTCAGAGAAAGGTAGACATGTGAACAATCATAGCCGAGGTTATGTAACCGCAGTCCAAAATTGTAGAGGGTTAGCAGATCGCAATAGTGTTTACAGGCACATGTGGCCATTAATGTAACATAGAGTTAATCCATAACTCTAACCACTGAACAATTGTCACATGTGAGAGTTAGCAAAACCATCATCGAACTACTAGGGAAGACCACCACGTGGCAGTTAGGTAGTTGACCACCTGGCACCCACATGCAACAGTTTCTCCTCCTCTTGGTTAGTAAGCCACCAACGGTTCTCACATTTATTATAAGGTTAATTATGGGTTTTGTAATAGTTTTATGAAAACAACTAATGTGAAGAGCTAGAACCTAGCCCATGTGTCATAAAACAACCAGATCGAGTTCCAAAACTCATCCAAGAGCAACCAAATCCATCTCAAATTCAGCCAAGGAGGTTTTTATGAACTTGAAGGCCTTTAAAAGGTGGATTTTTCTTTCATTGAAGATTAGGGTGGTTTTGGTTTTCATTTGCATTTTCTGGAGGTCATAGGTAGTTTTGTTTTCAGTGTAACAGGAGCATCCAGAGTTGGAATTGGGAAGCGCGACAGTAGTTGGAAAGCTATTTTAGAGGGATATCTATTGACAATGATCAGAAGTGCCTTTGTGAACATTAATTCTGGGCTTTTCTCTATGTAATCAGCTTCTCTTGTTTCAATCCTAATAAAGCAGTTGCCCATCTTGAAAGTGGACTCGGAGACATAGTCCATCCGGGATAAACTCGGTAATGAAACTTGTTGTCTGGTATCACTGTGTTTTTACTATTTTCATTTCTTCTATGCATCTATCTTGTATTCAATTAGTTGTCATAGAGGAATCTTCTCAAGCAGGTTTCCTCGATATCTACACTTTTCGGCTAACATTCAATTCAATAATGGCTAATCAACTCTACATCAATTTTTAGTTTATGATCATTTCAGATCAATTGGCATCGTCCATGCCCCTAAAATCCTGTGCGTGCCATCCCTACATTCTAGTCAAGGGGCCACCTATTGGCCTAAACCCTGTAGGTAGGAATTCTATCCATCATCAATTCATAGCTCCTGCAAGTACGCTCATCATGTCCTACCAACGTACAAAAGTTGCAGAACAATTGTTGTGGGGCTCGTACATGCTTCTGTAACAAGTGGTAGCTATCTGTGGCATGTTTTCTGGCTACTTGACAGATAGCACACCATAAAGCACGTGCCACACTAGGTCCTGCTTGACCTTTCGACCTTAAAGGCATTGATCCTCCTCTTACAAGGTAATTTATAAAGACTGGGCAATGGTCCTTTTCATGACCACGACTCTTGCTTTTCAAGCACCATACTTCCTTGCATACCTCTAGTCGAACTGTCTTGTACTGCTTCAGAATTTTCATCTCAAGGCATAGATTTTTCAGCTGCGCATGGACCTGCTAGACTCCTAGATTAGGATCTTGCATCAGAGTATCAAGTATTCTCATTAAAATCTCCAAGGCCTCTACTTGAGTTGTTATCTTTTGTTGCGACAATGCACTCCTTAATTGTCGTAGTAGTGAAGCCACAAACCACTCACTATGTTGTCCTTCAATCAAGTTCATGTTAGCTTCGCGAATTGTATATTGCAACCTCTAATCAAGTTCCCAAGGCACCTCACATGGTGGCATCATGATCTCTTTGAATCCCACAATTGATTATGCCTTAGTTTAGGCCTACAAAATTCCCTATTTAGTGCTGCTTTGGTGTCCACTACTCTAGCATTTAGGTTATCATTGGAGTACTTAATATACCAGGTTAGTGCACGATCTTGCAGAGCACTAATTAGTGTCACTTTCTTTATGTGATCATCTATAACACCTTAAGCTTCCCATACAACCCTCACAATGAACCATAATTGGTCTGAGTCCTCATTTCCCAAGCCTTTGAATAAAGGCAAATTCACTGTATTGGCCATATTGAATCATGTTGGAGGTGGAGGTGGTACAGGAAAATTTGGAAGTGATAGCGATGCAGTTGAAGGTGGTGTGGGTAGAGGTGGTATTCATGGAAATCCTTGTCTTATCAGCTGAATAACACTTCATGGAGAGACCTTTACTATCCCTTCTTCATCTCTTTGCTGAGGTGAAATCAAGGGGCTAGAGTATAGACCCTTATTTCCTTTGTTTCTGTAAATTTTTCTGCTTCGTGTAGTCCCAAACATCAAGGTAGTTGCATAACCAATTTTTCACACAACAAAATTTTAATCCAAGTATTCAGAGATTTTATGTACTTACTTCACGGTCCTTTGAAAAAGCTCCTCTTCGCCTCACTATAGCTGACTAAGGTGTCGACTGCAAGTTCAGTCACAAATCCTCATATGATGCGATTGAGCCAATGATCGATAGGACAAGCAATCTTATACTCTAATGCTTCCAACCTTCACACTAGCTCTAGGGTCCAAACAATAGGACCATCAAGTTGCCAAGGAGATCGTTATGCTCCCAGGCGAGACCCCCTGGGATCTGGACCAAAGATTGAAGCACATGATTCCCAAGGCCAATATGACATTGATAGATGGAAATCATCACATATGGTTTGTAGCATCACTGACACCGTGCTTAAGGATGGCACTATCACAACAAAAACTTTCCATGCAGGCCAAATATTTGGATATGGTGATGAGATTGCATGAGATCCCTATACAAGACCCTAGTCTAGGATTCTAACAAATCCACGTGCAACTACAAAATTTGTGTCTGGAAATGTATAGTTTTGAATAGGACAGGACACCTCGGTCAGAGGCGCGCGAGGAGGTATGGTGCATAAAATGCAAAGGCTAGGGGCATGGCAAGGACCATTGTCCAGTGTTCGCAAATTACTTGGCAAGAGGAGGGTTGATGCCATTAAGACCGAGCGCGGTGCCTGCATTATGGTGCGTGATCTATTAGATAGGAGGAAAACACACTACGATAATTTTCATCTATTGTAGGAGTATACGCAGACGACCCAACAATTTTTTTGTAACTTCTGCAGGTCGGTAAACCATGATGAGTGCACTTGCAGAAGCTAAAAACTAATGATGGATTGGACTCCTACCTAGAGGGTGTAGAAAAAAATGCAAGCCCTCGACCTGAATGCAAGAATGGCGCACGATGGATTTCAGGGGCATAGTCGAGGTCGAGGTGGAATGGGATCGAGAAGTGGTCACAGACAGTTAATTTGTTATAATTTTAGAGGGATAGGGAACTATGCCACAATTGTACAAACCTAAGAATGACATCATGTTTGTACTATACTCAGTTTGATGATGAGGCAGAAGACCGCCCTACATTGATAGCGAGATTTCATGAAAAAGGGGTACTTCAGCCCCCTCCGACTTAGAATTTACAGATGATGAGGTCTGAGCCACATGAAGAAGACCCAAATGTAATCATGATACTCAGGAGTGGTATGACCATTGGCGATGATAAAGGTAAGTAGTTAAAGGAAAGTGTGTGGGTGCACAAGGCTCCCACAAAGGAACCTGAATTTGATTTAGAATTCATGAAGGAGACATTCATGGAAGCTAAGAAAAGCTTCAGAGAGGTCTCCACTTCAAGTAGTGAGGATCAATTAAAACCACGGATGGATCCCTCAATGCTCACTACCTTTCTGGAGACATGCATGAAATTTCTACATGATAGCAAGGTAGTAAAAGGACTAGAGGAACTTATCACTAGGTGTGCGTGGTCAACGGAGTCGCACATGCTCCGGAAACTTGGTAAGCATGCATTGCACACAGAAAGGGAAATGAGGTTAACTAAACAAATTAGAAAATATGAAATGGATCAGGTTATTCTAGATCTCAAGTTGGATGTGAATGTACTTCCAAAACAAACATGGGAATGCATGGGAAGACCCACGCTACAGTGGTCTCCTATTCAATTATGAATGGAGAACCAACCGAAGATCTTACCCATGGGAAGATTGCAAGGGGTAACAGTAGACATTAAAGGTGCGAGCGTGCAGGAAGATATTGAAGTGAGAGAGATTGACAATGATAGTAATCCATATCCCATGCTACTAGGAATACACTAGGCCACTGATATGAACGAAGCATAAATCTGAAGAAGTGCAAAATGGTCTTTGAAAAAAAGGCACTACACATAGTAGTACCACTAGGTCCAGCCGAAGGAGCACGATACACTGAACTAGTGTGTGACAATGATAATGATGATGATCTTGATTGTATTTACAGAATAACCACGTGAGAAGAGGATTGGGTGAATTTGACAGTAGATGGAAGGATTTTGTGGGAGCGTGAAAGCTAGTGCACTTCGAATTCAGACGAAGAGATAGAGCGATGGTAAAATCGACTGCACGAAGTAACAAAGCTTAATTCCAACATGATGGTTAGATCATTGTGCTACATGAAAAAAAAATTAAGGGATTTGCCAACATATGATGGGTTGACAACGGTGGATGAATTCCTCAGAAAATTTGAAAGCATAGTACCAAAACAACAACGGTTCGATGCGCTCAGGTGGGCGCTATGCATAATGCCCACATGATGGTGGGGCATGCATCAAGGAAGTTTTGAGGACTAGTGTGGATGTAGAAGGATGATGCACCTATGCTTTGGAAAATCCCAGCTCAGAATGAGAGCTAGTTAGTAGGGGTGGAACAACTTGAGTGCCCACCTTTCCTAATTGGTACAGACATATGCTAAACAACCCGAACAAGTGCACACCACTCCTATAATAGATAATTAGAACAAACCGTAGCAGAAGGAAATCCCACACACGCTACTAATAATCCACAGAGAAGCATTCGATAGGGTTTGGAAGTACTGAACAGGGTTCACCAGGCGAGACACATTGATTAGGACCTACGCATACCAGCAATTCGATGGGCCTATAGGACCATGTGCAAACACTAACCATGAAAATGATTCCAAAGGTTCGGAACAAAGTAGAGACCATAATTTCTGAAGAGAATGCAAAGAGGATTCCACTCGAAAGAGCTCTTGTAGTTGTGAGAGTGCATGAAGACCAGGATGAAGAAATCACACAACTACAGGAGGTCAAACACATAAAGATTTAGGAAGCCATTTGGCGAGGGAACCTTAGACTTTGTGAACTCAAGAAAGACCAGGTACAACTGAGGAAGAAAAGCATTTTGATGGATGCTGAGATCAAGAGGCTAGAAAATGAGATCAAGCAAGCATGTCTCATCGATAAGCCAAGGATGACAACACAAGGTGCGGGTGATCATACCACTGGATTAGAAGATTGTCACCAAGAATTTATGACTCTACTGCCATGGCTACGAATGCACCTCACCAAATGCAGCAACCAGGGGAGTGCACTATATATGGTAGAATGCGCGGCACTGGTTGTCACAAGGGAAATTGAGGGGTTTTCGTGGACTATAGTAGAAGGCGAGTTGAAGTCTCCTATAGGTGGTGCAACCACCTGACTAGCCATAGGGAGCATAGTCCCAGCACTCTAGGCAGTTGAAAGTTGTAGGGAACATAGTTCCAGCGCTCTAAGCAGTTGAAAGAGAGTGCGAGACTATAAAAGAGTCTGTTTGGGAGGTGCACGATAAGGGAGGTGCGCGTAGAGTTAGCATGTCACAAGGTTCACATCCACACATGGGGGGCTGCATTGCCATGCGGATAGGCTGGGAAGTGACCGTTTGTGTCACTGTTCATGACAGGATGTCCGATTCAAGGCAAAAGGGATCAGGTGGTGGGCATTTAGGATGCAAATTAAGGGAAAGATTTGGGACAATTTGCCACCAAGAAAGCCTTGATGGCCCAGAATTGGAGGGAACAGTTGAATTTGAATTCAAAAAGTGATATAAAACTCTAGGGGCTAGCCATGAGACAACACTTCACTTCAGATTTGAGTAGTTGATTAGAGCACAGAGTGTTGAGTGCCAAGTGATGTTCAAGCCCCAAAGTTTGCGAATGACCATAGACAGTTCAAACAAGATGGAGGCTACCAAGAGAGATTTGGGCCTTACAAAAGGAACTGTCAACGAGGCTACGTAGAAACCCATGGTACATGATGTTCCCGAAGATACTAGGGTCGCACTGGAAATCCCAAAATCACCTCAGACATCGAGACTGAAAAAATATAAGCAGGCAGTAGGACCAGTTCGTATGTCCCTGAGGAATCCATGGTTCGGTAAGCTCTTAGTGGATGAAAAGGGAAAGGTTGTCACCATTGAGATAGATGATGATGAGGAGGACCTGCAAGCTCTCATCAATGATATAGAGGAAGCAGAGGACATGAAAGAGGATATCCAACCAGTTTGCTGTACAATGAAATTGCCCAAGTATGTCACTCCTCAGAAAGGGAAAACCAAGATACCAAAGGATCTAGATGCCACAAAGAGCACACTCCAGACCCCACTCATTCCTAATAGAATTATGTTTGAGGGCTCGCACCTAGGCCACATGCCTAAATGAAGTTCGAATATTGGGACCTCACAGACAGTGAGAAGTTCTGACACTTAGAGATGGAGAGCCTCATGAAATAGAGCACGGAGGGGCCAGTCACAACATTAGAGTCATGAAAATAGCTAAATGGTGTGGAGAAGACTGGAATGCTTCATCTGATGTGGATACCACACTTTCACCATGCGCCCATCACTATTTTCGTCATTGGGTAGTTGCTTTTCCTAGTGCATGATGGGTACTTATGGTTGGAGGAGCCTATTTCCATCACGATGGATCTCATCCATAGAATTTCTCAGTTTCCCTGTAAGGGAAAGGGCCCCGCAGCAATAGTAGGCAAAAGCAGCAATTTGGCTCTCACAAAAGCCATGAAGAAAAAATATAAGCTTAAGAAGAAAAAGAGGGGTTACGCAATCAACAACATCAAAGATAAAGGGGTGCGCGTAGCCACCCAACTACTCTCGAGGAAGGTAATGAGAAAATTCCACGGCGATGAAGTACCAGTGTCAGTAGTCACATTGACCAAACAATGTGTAGAGGGGGTCCAGTTCAATTAGGCTGAGTTCCTCTGCGAGGAATTATCGACCAGCTACAAGGAAGCCCAGGAGTAAGGTAAGACCTTCTACTATGCATGGTTACTCTTGTCTATTTTGTTGGTAGCAAGAGAACTACCAAAGGACAATTAGCTCCCAAGCATTGAGTGCAACTTACCAGAGGCCACAAAGTATGTGTCGCTCTTGGCTACTAAGGACATGAAGCAGATTCATGATACAAAGATCTTTTGGGTGCCCATGGAGGTGAGCCTCCAGATGTGGATTAATAGAAGGCCGCACCTGTCCCCCATGGTGCACAACAGTTTGAGAAGCTTTGAAACCTTCAAGGTGGAAATGCATAATATTTACATCAAGGTGCGAAAGGATCCGATGCAATAGTGGACCAAGCTCCCCTTCATTCACTGATGATGCAATTTTTACAGTGTTAGAATCATGGCCTCCCGAGTGGCAAGCCCTGGATTTGGCAGAGCTTGATAGGATAGTAGCACAGAAAAGAGAGGATGAGGCCAAGTTGAATGTCACACGGTTGGCTGAGAAGACGCATAATGAAAAAGTGGTAGTAGAGGTAAGGGCAGTCTGTGAGGTAGCAAAGGCAAACACGGAGCAGGCAAAGGCCACTGAAGTAGCAATAGCAGCACAGAAAACAAGGGCCACGACAATGTAGGAAGAGGAGGGCCAGGAATTGTCTATAGTATAGGAGGCAGAGGACACAGACCTTGTAGAGGAAGGCACGAACTCGGGCACAACTTCTACCCAACTCAAAAGACCGCGCATCCCAGAGAGATCGGGTCCACGGAAAAAGGTCAAGGCCTCGAAATTAGCCATCAAACCGATGACATTAATGGAAGGTGACCTCTATGACATCGGCAACATTGTTTGTGAGTTCACCAAGGAAGCACTCCAAGAAGCCATGTCAGAGTAGCAGACTGTGTTGGGGGCCCTAAGGGTGCAGCAACAGGAAATATAGGTGTGGCCCCCACAAGAAGGAACTGTAGCCACCTACGGCACAAAAGGCACATCAACAGCGAAGAAGATGCTACATGCAAAGATGGCCAACACCATAGTGCTACCAGAAGGGGTGCTAGTAGCAGAGAATGAGATTGACAGAGCCATGGTTTGTAGGATGAAGGGACTTGGCCTTAATTTGGATTCCCTTCTGCGAGACACACTATACCAACTACAAGATGGAATAATAGTAGAGCTCTGCTGCAGGGATGGCTGGGTGATTCAGGTGATGAGTGAGCTAAATATGAACATCGCACAGCTCATCGTGCAATGTGACAAACTGGTGTCATAAAACTAGTGGTTAGTACAAAGAGTTGATGAAGCATGTCGGCGAGTTCCAGAGTTGTCCATCACCATGGACCTACCAATGGAAATGCAGATCCACTCTTTGGCAAGTGGATTCTGAAACGCGTGTGAGGAAACAACTGGTTTGCAGCTAGAGCTGAATCTGCAAATTTTCGAGCTGTGGATGAAGGTGTAGCATTCCACTCTACTAGAATTTAGAGAATAGCATGTTAGCACTATCCAAATAGGGTTGGAAGAAATTGGACGGGAAGTACAAGAATGTACTAGTATGTTGGACCAAGTCTTTGGAGTCCTTACATCCTTGCAAGAGGACCCCAACATACAGTGCCTAGAAGGAGTGGTGCGCAAGCTTTAGGAGTAGTACGACAACCTAAGGGGAACTGCATAGATAGTTGTCTTTGCACAATGGCTCGTAAAGATGAAGCAAGAAAGGGCACTTAAAGAGCATGTGGTTGTTGCACAACAGAAAGAGGAACTTCTCAAAGAGTGTGTCCAGCCATGGATTGATGAGGCCTTCACCATTACGGTAGATATCGAGAGCAAGCTCACATAGTTGTAGGGGCTTCACATGCTAATGAAAGGATTCTATCCTCACAAAGAAGCATTGAAAGAGCACATGTAGCAGGCCCAGTAAATCATAGAACAATGCGTTGTGGACATCTGAGCAGTACGGGACTAGTTGGACAGGCTCAACGCCAAGGTCACCACACCAATAGAGTGACTCAGGGACGAGTCACGATGATTGTTTTGGGGGCCTATTGGACATGCAATCCCCCCACAACATGTTTTGGGGCTCAAAGCCCAAGTTTTGATCAAATTTATTGTAAAATTCTGCAAATTGCGGGTGGAGAGTACAAAGTATAGGTTAAGTCATAGGGTTGTCTGCCTTAAGTGTTTTAAGGTAACGTAATGTCATGTCCGCTAGCTAAGAAGCTAAGTAGTGAAGGAGTGAAGATAGAGCATAGAGTGAGAGTCTAAGTGTATTGGGTTGTAGTAGTAGGAAGAGGCTCTACAGCTGAGTGCACAAAGGCCGAGTAGAGTCCACAAATCCCTGCAGCTGAGTGCATAGAGCGGAGTCGATTCTGTAACCTTGAATGAAGAATAATAAAGAGAAGTTGATTACAAATTTGGTGCATCTTCTTATGTATTACATTCTTTACATTTATAATGTTTTGTTTATCATGCACACTTATATGATTGATGGATATACTATTGCCTAAAATGAGGTTTTCATCCTAGTTGTTTGCCCTAGGCACCTCAAAGGAGGTTTTCACCCAAGGCTCTTTTTTTATCTCTTTTTTTTTTTATGCTTGGGTTGCCTAAGAGAGGTTTTCAACCTAAGAGTGGGACTCAAGTACCTCATGGAGGTTTTCATGTGGGTCTCTTATTGTTTTTTTCATTGTTTTTTCAAATATTCAATAGTACTCAAGAACTTGGAGAGGTGGAAGCATACATTCCTTCAATCACCATTACTGCCTTACTGATGCTACTAGAAAACTCCTTCTTTGACAAAGGATCTTTGTAGACTTTTAACCTATACCCATTGAAAAGAAAAGGGATGCCTTCTTCATCAATGGTTCTTATCTAAACAACCCTATTGTCATGGCACTTTTCTATCACATATAGGCCCAACCATTTGGTCATCAACTTTCCTTTGGAACCTTTGAACCTTGAGTCAGATAGTAGAGCCCAATCACCTTCCCGAAATAGTTTGTCTTTGATATTTTTGTCATGCCAGACCTTTCTTTGTAATTGAGTCACCTCTATGTGTAGGAGGACCTGCATCCTAAATTCATTTAACCCATTTAGTTGGAGAAACCTCTCTTGATGCACCCTTGTAACATCTAGATCCAATTGTGATGTCATCCTTAAAGTGCTGTACTCCATCTATGTTTGTCATGGGGTTGTCTGCCTTAAGTGTTTTAAGGTAATGTAATGTCATGTCCGCTAGCTAAGAAGCTAAGTAGTGAAGGAGTGAAGATAGAGCATAGAGTAAGAGTCTAAGTGTATTGGGTTGTAGTAGTAGGAAGAGGCTCTATAGCTGAGTGCACAAAGGCCTAGTGGAGTCCACAATTGAGTGTGAAAATACCTCACAAACATAGACGATCTACAAGGTTGAAGTCAAAATAGGGAATGTCTGAAAATACTCAAGGTAGTGCTAGTCAACCCATAGAATTATCTAGCTCGGTAAATGAGCAAGACTTGCAACTAGAGTTAGAAGGACAAGATAACCCTGAACCAAAACCTGAAGAAGGAGTAGGGCATTCTGATGATGAACGAAGAAATGAAGTGGGACCTCCTCCAACACCAAATATGAGTTCTCAAGATGATCTGTTGCACGATTTTGAGACAGGGATGGCCCAAGTCCTAGCCAACATGAATGTCTACATGCAACCTAAAGAATTGCTTAATCTTAGGAGAAACTCAATCTCTAGGGAATTCTATCTATACCAGAATTCTGTCTCCCTCAAAAGATACAAACCTCAAAGCGGAAACAGATACAGAGGCTTTTGAGGAATTAGAGAACCAATCTAGTGACATGTTCCCATTGGAAAACAATCATGAAGGTCTAGACCCAAAAAAAATAGGCCAAGAAGAGGAAGAAGAGATAGAGATTATTGAGGAATTTGATAATCAATCTGGAGACATGGTTTTATTGGAACAAAGCCAGGGTGAAAAACCAAGCTCTTTAAAGGCAAAAGCTATTAACGAAACTATTAGCAGACCAATTACTCCTCAGAAAAGGTATAGATCCAGAAAAAAATTGAAGCAGCTAAGAAAAGAACACCAGAAGCTTTGCAAGATAGTCAAGAGTTTCTGAAGAAAAGTAAAAGAAATCACAACAACAAAGGTTCTGAACAATACCCCTGAGGTAGTAAATGTGGCCATACAAATGGAATTATATGAAGATAGGGCTATAGGAACTCAAATTGAGCCCATACCTACTCAGTCAAATGTCACTCAAGAATGGCCGCATGCAGATTTAGTGGACGTGGCTACTGAAATGGAGGTTTGGACCTACTATAATAAAGAAGTACAAACAGAAGACACCCCCTCTTATAGCATAGGCACTCAGATAGACATGCAAGCCAAAGACATTATGACGTACAATGACCACCTTCTACTAAATCTTTAGGAGGAATTGGTACAAGCCTAGCTCGCGTTGGAACGACTTTAACAAGAAACCATTTCTCGCCAGAAATATAAAGAGTTGTAGAAAAAGCTTCATGAAATGAATACAATAGAGAGTAAGACTTTTGACAGATGTAGAAAGGTAGAAGAAAAAATGGAGAAGATCAAGCTCATGCTAGATAAAGTCATAAATCAGAGAAACACCATCTGCTCATTGTATTCGGATGTCTTGGCATGTAGGTCTCCCGCTACCAATTATGCCTTGTTTTTGTTAGAATGGTACCTATTATTGAAAATTAAAGCTGTAAGAGCTGGTAAAATAATTGAATAAGGAACAATTGAAGAGTTTTTTAAATTGCTGCAAGAAACATGGTGTAATGGTCCAAAGGCTTCTTTGTGAGTTTTATCTGCACAATTTTATACTAGAGAATGAGGTGGAAAAGAACCCTAACCCTTTTGTAGGAGATGTTCAATTCCAGGCTTTTATTTCATTTGCAGTTAACCAAATCAAATGGTTTAAATCTTATAATGCATTTCAAAGACAGCAACATGGATTTGATCTTTGGGTGAGAAGTGAACCTAAACACCCCTTAGAAATGTTTGCCAACCATAAGAGTCTGATTACATGAGAAGGGGTGATTAAAACTTTAGTGCCCATACATAAGGATATTGTGCAGAAAGGAGTATCATATTTCCTCTCCATTCAAGAAAGATCTCTAACTGCATTTAAGCTCAGATGGGCGATCTCCACTAATACTGTGAAAGATAGGCAACCATTTAATTACAAAAATTTTAAAGCAGTTGCAGCCTATTTGGTCACCTATAGCAATCTTATTTTGAGACAAGGACCTTATTCGTTGGGATGTTGGTTCCGGAACCCCATTCTTTGGTATCACCCTAAAGGTTATTGGGCTAACTATGAATTACCTCAATGAAAGGGAGGGCCCGCCTTTGCACTCCTAGCTCAACATCATGGTTTTAGACCAATTTTTGACTCTTTCTCTCTAGCCTACTCTTTAACTACACTGCATAAGAACTACTTACTTTTCATGAGGACATGAAACAGGGTAAGCAAGGGAGTATGTTGAGTTACGAAATGGGTATGTATTTACTCTTAATTCCATCACCTTTTTCCTCTTTTGTTATCTCTTTCATATCTTGATATGCTAACATATTGATGGATTATCATAAGAAACGAATGAACTACTCTTAGTTAAGATTTAGCCATTGTAACTAACTTTTATTCCTTTTTTTATGCAGAGAAATGATGAAAGGAAGAGTTGTTTTTCCCTAGAGATGGAATAGTATAAACCAACAATGGAAGAATGGGCCACGTCGATTGCAGTCAGGTTGGAGGACGAATCAGGAGGATCCATGCTAAATATGAAGGGTGTTAGAAGATAACATTCAATTGTGAATCCCTCAGGATCTCCTGGTCTTGAGGGATCACATTTATCTTTTACCTCTTTCTGACTATAAAAGCAAAAGACTGTAGGAGGAAAGGGGATTGATTTCTATTTATTTCAAATTGTAATTTCAATGTATAGGATCATGCTATTGGAGGAACATGACCATATTGTAACGAAACTTGATTTTAATGGTTAATATATAATTTGTGTTTCTATCCATTCATATTCTTTGAAGTAGCTCAACAATATTCATTGTCGGCTAAGGGCCTGGCCTCTGGTGGATTAAGTTGTTATCCCTTGTGTTATATATTTATGATTCTCACAAGTTTGATTGGTTTGATACTTTTCCCATTTTTTGTGAGTTTATCTTATTTTTTATTTACCGATTTCCTATATTGAAGTAGTACATTTTCTTTACATGTTTTGCAGCACTATCATTTGATTTTACACTTATTTTAGATTAAATTATTTAGCTGTTAAGATAGTAAATCTTATTGATTTAATTAGCTGTAATAGTTTGGTTACTACTATTGAACTCTCAATTCACATCATTTCCATTTGGATTGCTTAATTGAGATTGAGTGTGAATTAGATTGAATCAGCTAAGAAGAGATTGGTTATTGCTACTATGCTATCAGTTGATGCTATTGTGAATTGAATTGCTTGTGTGAGATTTGATTATGATTTAAGTAGAGGATTAAGTCTTGATGCTTAGGTGTAATATTTCCTTTGATAGTTGTAATTTGAGTTTTATAAATGTATCTGTTTACTCTTGTATCAAAAGTTTATACTTCATTTTAAGAAACATTACTCTTTGGATTCACAGCATGCACATATTGGGTACACTCTTGGAATAAAAGGACTTGCCTAGGTTGATGATTAATGTGAGGTAATTAGGAGTTTTAAAAGACACCTTTTATCAACCAATATTCATGTTGGTAGATCTACTAGCAGCGGACCGGGTCCATAGATTGGCAGCTGGAGTCCGCAAGGCCCATGAGGAAACGACAAAGGTTCAGTTGGAGTTGAACCTGCAAATCGGTGAGTTGCGATTAAAGGCGCAACCCTCCATAGCCCAAGAAGTTAGAGAGTAGCGTGCCTGTGCTATCCAGTTGGGGTTGGAAAAAATTGGCTAGGAAACACAGGGGTGCATTGGGATGTTGGAACAAGCACTAACCATACTTATGTGCCTGCAGGAAGACCCAAACCTACAGTGCCTAGAGACAGAGGCGTACGAGTTACAACGGGAGTACGACAGTGTCTGGGGCACTGTGTAGATAGTTTCCCACTCAAAGACTCGCCTGACTACAACAGGCAAGTGCACTGAATGACTGATTAGATGTCGTGCACCAAAAGGAAGCCCTGCTTAAAGCATACATCTAGCCATGGATCAATGAAGTGTTCACAGTCACAGTTATCATTAAAGGAAATCTAGCAAAGATGTAGGAATTGTATACAGTTGGACGAGAATATGACCCTGCTCACAAAAGTTCAAACATATGCATGCAACAAGTACAACAGGCAGCGGAACAGTGTGTTCTGGACACGCAATCTGCGCGTGACCTACTGCATGGACTTTGTGCAAAGATCACCACACTAGCGAAGTGACTCAGGACGAATCATGATGATTGTGTTGGGGGCTTGTTAGACAATGGATCCCCCCCATAACATGTTTTTGGGTCTTGAAGCCTGAATTTTGGTCAAGTGTAATGTAAATACCCCACGAAATGCAGGCGCGAAGCACGAGAGTCTAGGATTGTCTGCCCTAATATAATGTAATTTAATGTAAAGTGTGTTGGCCTAATCATGGTTCACGGACCATGGGATTGTATAAATAGAGTGAGGCTCTAAGTGTAAAGTGATATTTTAGTTTTGAAAAGAAATAGATAGATGTGAAGGCCTGTTTAGAAGATAGAAGTAAATCTAAAGTGTATTGGGTCATAGTGGTAGATAGATGCTCTGCAGCTGAGTGTGCAGGGGCCTAGTAGAGTCTGCATTTGAATGCACAGACCCCTGCGGTTGAGTATGCAAGGTGGAGTTAGGTCTATAACTGAACTTGAGTATTAATAAAGATAAGATTGATTCACAATATTTTACATTTACTTATAGATCTGTATTTCTATGTTCTAGTTATTCTTTATGCATTTATATTATTTTCAAGTACGCGTGCTAATATGAAAGTTGAACAAGTAATAAGAATAGTGGGCCCACACAAACTAAGTTAAGCACTAATATAATAGCACGGTAAGGATCAGATTGGAATAATATGAAGGTTCTCACCAGTTGGGAAGAATTGAAAGCTGCGTGGAGAAGTGCAGTGCACAGATTAGGATTGCGAACCTCCAGAACCATCATCAAGACATCCCTAGGGTGCAGAAACTTGGTTCCAGCACCTACCCATACTACTTCAGGTGAGACCTCAGTCCATGCTCCACAGACTATTGCCAAAAGGGCTAGTAGTACTAGGATTTGCTTGGCTAAACTCACTGCCGAACCTGGGTCAAACCCCATGTAGCCAACACTGACTTAAACCAAGGAGAGCATGAGGGATACGAAGGGAAAAAAATCTTGCAATACCTGTGCACACATCGCTAAGAAGAAACCCACTAAAGGAAAAACCCACTGGTGAGCACCAGTATTGCAGCAATAATGTTGCAACTCCTGGGGCTTCCTACTTTACTTTTATCAACCCAGTAGTTCGTAACAAACTTGGAAGTGACGGTTCTATATGCACAAGTACTAGCTCTTAGTACAGACTGTCACTTGGTCAGCTGGCACAAGATCTCTAGGAGATTAAGCCAACTTCTATGAATTCTCAGACGAAGCTTTTAACTGTGAAGAAAGAAAGCTAACTCTAAAAGGACTATTCTACTTGCAGAAAGAGAAGGAAAACTAAAATGTAACACAAACCCTCACAAACCCTAGAAAACCCTAATTTACCTACTAACTCTACTTTTGCAGGAAAAGAGATGGAAACTAATGAAATGAGTGCCATTGACTACTAAAAAGGAAAATTTCATTTATTCAAGCTACTTCTAAAATGAAATGAGAAGAAAACATCTTTTTGTGCTTTTGAGTGTTTTTATGTGCAGTTATTATGCTTGTGATTTATCTGGTTGTGATTATGCAGAGGTTTGGTGGTGAAGGAAGATGGAGTTGGCTTTTGTAGAGGTGGAGGAAGGTGTGGAGAGGTCCTAAGAAGCCCCTAGTACCCTTTTGAAGACTTCCATTGCAATCGGATTTTGAAAAACCACTTACAGGAAATTCTACACGAGGCTGCAAGGGATCTACAGGAGAAGGCTGAGAGCTATTTTTAAAGTTTTGAAGGTGGAAAAATGATGGAAAAGGGAAAATAAAGGCTAGATGAAGGTGTTGAGGTGTTTGGAGCTTGTCAAGGAAGATCAAGAAAAAACATGATGGTTAGATTTGTTCAAATGGCAAGATGGAAGCTTATGGAGAAAACATAGAAATTAGGGCAGCTTGGCGAAATGTTGTGAATGACTTGGGAAATCTATGAGAAGTGAGCTATTACTGGTTATTTTATGCATGTATGGTGAGATGAGGTGTCCTACAAGAGATCTACACATCTACTTACAAAAAATGATCAAAGAAAGGACTAACTATAGTATGAAAACATAAATTTCTCTAGCTTGACCTAAGTTCTGACCTACAAACAGAAAATGTTGAAGAGTAACCTTTGAACATAAAAGAATGCAAAGATATATATAGAAAAAGAACAAGAAATGATCTAGGCAACTGAATCTGAACCAATAGATTAGTCTTTCCAAATCAAGTCATTACACTAGAAGTTGCATGGAAGAGCAAAACTATGTTTTTGGTGGCAGCAGTAGTGCCTTGACCTCAAATCATAGTCCGAGGAAGGAAGAAAGGAGATCAGGGCTTGTTTTTTCCATTTTTGAATCTTATTATGTCACTATAGTAACCTACTTTGAGAAACTAAAACAAAAACAACTATGCAAACCATCAAAAACAACCTAATCTAAATAAAGTAAAATGAGTCTATGTAACAAAAATTAACTCATGAACTAAAGAAAAAACATATAAGTACAAAGAAAGAGGTGTTGGGTAGCTTGGGTTGGGCCCTAACCCAAGAGCTTCAGCCCTATGAAATATATCAGTGTTGGCTCAAAAACTATTTCATCTCCATTATCAAAAGTCAAAGTCACATTACATAAACTGTTCTAAAAAAGGAACTCGAAAATGAGCTGAACAAGTGCTGCACAAAATTGTGAAAATTATACTAATGTTTGGCTAACCCACTGAGGCTCTAAGCCCCCTTATTTATACAAATGGGGTCCTCCAACAGTACTCCTAAAATCAAGGAGTTCAGCTTCCCAGAACTGGAGATAAACAATAGTCCTTCTTGACTCGCTCGACTGCCCCTTTTGATGCATCAATGTGGATTTGTGCTCCGAGTTGTTGATGGAGGATTCAAGAAAAGGGGTCATAAATGAAGGAGACACCCCCTACAAATCCTCTTCCCTATTTTCCTCGAGTATTTGCTGCCATTTGCTCATAAATCCCTTGTCTTTGTCCAAAATTGACCAAAAAATCCGCATAAGGCACACATCAGGTTACATGGCAAAATGACTAACCCAATTCACTCTATTAGCATAAATATATGCCAAAACATGCAATAAAATAATGAGAATGGTGGATTAAGTTGAATTAAGAGGAAAAATGAGCCAATATAATTACCCATTTCTAGGGCTCATCATCACCCCCTACTGAATGGGTTGCTCATCCTCTGAGCAACTAGTCTAGCTCTTCATCCTTGATGGCTCTGACAGATTCCCTGACATCCCATGCCTCTGATGTGATATCTTCCTCTTTATCATGAAAACCTGCCTTTCTATCCACCTCTTCCTACTACTTCTATTCTTCCTCCTCTTTTACTCCTTCCAGCAATCCTAGCAGTAGTGGAGGATTGAATTTGAGGCCAATCCAATTAACCTTAAAGATTTGCATAGAGTGCTTATATAGTGGCACTCTCCTCATGGCTTCCCTCATCCTGTTTGGGGAGTGATACTCCCTAATCCTTAGGCTGTGTGGCAATGTGTTCCACCTTCTCATGTAATCATGAATGCGGTCATCTCCAAACAATTTCTCTATGTCCTCGAAATGTGCAATACCCTGGGCTTGCTTATCAACATAGTCTAGGACAACTTGAGGATTACTTGCAAGGTGTTGGTGGGCATAGATCAGAGCCATGGGTTCTTCTATAATCATCAGGGGTTCATTTATCTCTTTTGCCATTGTTTTCTAGAACTCTTCTACCCTTTTCTCTTCATGGCTCATCCAAGATGCCATGGCCATTAGCTGCAAGTCTCCCAACACAACATTGGGATCCCATAGGTTCATATCATTAAGGGCTAGGTTGTGCAAGTAAAACTTTGCTAGCTTCACTTTGTCCTTAGCTGAACTATGATCACACAGATGCATGAATTGGCCATAATCCTTAAAAGGTATTGTGCCCCTCTGGGCTAGTGTCTTGATCTGAAATTGGAGCCACTGATCCTTGAGGTACACTACATATGATTTATCTTGCAACCTACACTGTAATGCCTCCATAGCCCAGCTGGCCATGTAGGATAATTGGGATTCCTTTTCCTGTAGCTACCTTCTCAACATCAACATCTCATTTTCTTCCTGGTATTCTCTTTCCTATTGTTGTATTATTAATATCTCATTGTTTGCCTGGGGTTCCTCTTCCTGTTACTGTCCTTTTAAGATTGGCAATTCATTTCCTCCTCGAGGTTCCCTTTCTTGTAGTTGCTTCTTTAACATTTCATTTTCTGCCTCTAATTGAGCTATTTTGAAGCTTTATGTATGCCTGACCATGCTAAATTCTTTGCCCATTTCCTTCAATTTGTTTTCCATGTGCCCAATGTCTTCCACCCCTTTTGATTTTGCAATCTACATCCATGTATGGGTCCTTACTCTTTCCTTTTCCAGCTCAAAGAAAAGAGGGACTACAAACGTTTGTGGGATGATTTTTCCCTCTTCTAGAAGGTTGTAGTAAGAGCCTAAGTTAGGCTGAGTCCGGACTCTGGTATCTCTTTTGCCTTGTCTTCCTCTTTGGTCAGTTCCTTTGCCTTCTTTTCAAGTTGAGGTCTTAGTACTTCCTCTTTTGTAAGTGATGGGGGTCTTGGAGGGAGATTCCTCCTTTGTTGTAGTAGGGACATTCTCAATGATGATGGGCTCTTTTGAAGGTGGCTGAGGCTTCCCCATATTTATTCAGGTGCTCTTTCGAGCCTTGAAGTACATAGATGGTTCTCTGTTCCTTCTTCCATTGGGCTTGGCTGGAGTACTAAGTGCAACAAGAACAACTGCTACCTCTCTTGCTAGTGTCTCAGGGGACACTTCTTTTTGCTTTGCTTCGTCTTCTTGATCTGCTGTTTTTCCTGTTTCTACTAGTTTTTTTCTGCTATCTCTAATTTTGTTTTCTCCTCCACTTGCTTAGTTTCTACCTTTCCTATGGCAACCTTTTTCTGCACTGCCTTAGGCTTCTTCCTTTCAATTCCTGGTCTCTTCCTTTTCTCAGCTGTGGTTTTACCCTTTTCTACTTTTGATGTTATCTTCTTCTTTGCTTTAGGTTCATCTTTGGTGGTTTCATGTTTCTCCTCTCCTATCTTGTTTCCTTCTTCTTCTGTGTAGGGTTCCTCTTCTTCTAATTGAGTGTTTTTTTCTTCTTCATCGATTTCCTTCTTAGCTTCCCCTTTTTGCTCCTCATCTTTACTTCCAGATGGACTAAGGTCACTAGTGAGAGTTTTTATATAATCCTCTTTAGTCATGTTCCTGAAAATCTCCCAGGCTATGAGGATTGTGTAAGTGTGGATGTTATGCTTCTTAACCTGCAAAGCAATCCCGAACAGAGAATATGCGAGAAAAATACCCAGATCACAGAATATGCGAAGAAAATATACCTAGAACACAGAATAGCAATGATTTTATTACTCAGAGAGTAATGTTCACAGGCCTCTTCGAGGGGGCAACCTCCAGTAGAGCAGAGCTCGATTACAAAATAAGACACGATGCTCCTCGCAGGGAGTCTCTATCCTTTATATATGACTCATACATGCAATACCACGGGCTAATACCGTGGGTTTTATTAATACCATCTATCTAATACTACCGCCCATTTACCCTTTATTTAATACTACGACCCATTTGCAACTAACTGTGGTCCCTTCATTAATTGCGGGTTAACCACTTACAAATATTAATATGGGCTTTATTGACTCTTGACTATGACGTGATCCCATGACATGAATAAGGGGGTTAGGGTGGGACCCTAACACAATGATGAGTACATCTATAAATCATTGGTCTCGCCATCATTGAGCTCATATCTTATGGAGAGATATATTTTTTAGCCAAGGTGTTGATATGTAACAATGTTGGTTGATATGGTTCTATACAAATGAGTTACCAATCCGAATTCTTCTTATAAGACATTCTTCGTATTGAGAATGACCAAGTATCATTATGAATACCTCTCTAGTTAAGAGGGAGTGTTGAAAAGTGTAACTAGGTTCAGTCTTCATAATGGCATGTAATTATGATTTTATGTAATGATATGTAAAGAAGAAAAATAAAATTATTGTATTGCTTGCTTCATAGGTTTCATGAGCAAGAAATTTTATTTTTGAGTCAAGACTCCCATTGTGAGTCTAGGAATTATTTGTCATCTAGTCACAAAATGAGAGCATCATTGTCATGTAATGAAGTCATGTTACACATTGTAAAAGGTGAAACTTGTCTATGTAAAGTATCCTCCAAGACCTTGTCACTTATCCTCTTCAAGTCCGGTTACAATGATGAAATAACGTGCTAGAAGAAGTCAGATTTCCTACTTGTGATCATGTTGGCCTAAGGGAAATGAAATGAGGTGTATAAGTAGCCACAATCTGCCTCACTTAGATGCTAGCAACTTGAAAAGTATGTGATCAAGAAGAAGTGAGAATGCCTACAAGTAGAAGTGCGAAGAAGGGATAGGAAGAATTCTTTTGGGTATATCGAAGGAGGGATTCTTCTGGGAATAGCGAAGGAAGGTTTCTTTTGGGGTCAATGAAGAAAGGATTATTATGGGGTACTTGTTTTGGGTGAAAATAAGAAGGACCGAACGCATCAAGAGAAGATCGAAAGATAACTTATTGCTACATTAAGATAATGTTTGATTGGGTATAGAATCTCACAGAAGGAGACCGAAGAGAAGTAGTATAGGTCTTAAACAGACTAGGGTTTATGTTATAGGGAAAACCTAAGAGACTGATATTTTTTGGGTAACCGAGATAAAGACATATATTCTCTAGAAGAGACCAGTAAAATCCTAGAGACCGAGTTTCTCTAGAGGAAGTCTATAAGAATCAATGTGAAGGATAGAGACCGAGTTTCTCTAGAATTCGAGAAGAGAAATTCAAAATATAGAAGGAATTCAAGGCAGAAAAGAGGCAAAACATCAAGGTTAGTGACAAGGTTCTTGAGAGGATACTAGAGTCAAGGGTCTTTGTCATGGTTTTGGTATTCCTCAATTGAATATCTATTAGAATAATTTTGATCAGCTTTTCCTCTAAAGAAGTGAGAGGTTTTGGCCCTAGCCTACATATTGTGTCACATGTCTTCTATTGTGCATATTGGTAATTATCTTCATGAAAGGAACACAATAATAATATAATGAAGAGAAGGATATAAGCTAAGAAATAAAAATTATATCACAAGAAATTATCAAGCAAAGAAATATTTTAACTCCTTATGCCCTAGATTTATCAACAGAGCAGGTACCCAGTTCTACAACGGTTTTAGGATGTATTCCCTGAGGAGATTTTAGAGTTTCCACCTCATATGGAAGTAGACTTTTCTATTGAGTGCTATAGGGATTAATGCATGGGTGGTTGTGGCTAGAATACCCTCAAGGATCTTCCAGGGATCCAAGGCAAACCGTTCAAATTAACTGTAGCTGGCACAAAGAAGCGTATACATATCTATATAATGAATGATATTAAAAGCAGGAGGGAAGAGTTTACCTCATATCTTGATGCAGTTTTGTTGGAGAACCCAATGTAGTAGAGCAGAAGACCCCCATGCTAGCTCCTAGATCAACCCCTGCATATAAACAAGACGGAGAGTAATATTATAGTATATAAACTTTGATAATCAAAGCATCAACACATATATATATGAAAATGACATGCATGTAAGCTACTCATGAAACAATGGTACTAAATCAACATTTAAGCAATCACGACATTGGCACCATCGACTAGACAATACAACAGCAGGCCTATATTATTAAGTAGGAAAGAGTGATTACAACCATATGGGGAATAAAGCTTCCCTTAATCCTCCAGCTCATTTCTCTCTCTCTCTTCTTAGCCTCTTGGTAGTAAAACAACTATCTCACACAAAGATTTGGAAATTAGTTGGAAATCCTTTGACCCCCTTAATAATTCCCAAGCCTCCAATATATAGATGATGAGAGGCTTATCCTTGCCAACTCTCTCATGAGTTCCCTTTAGCAAAAGATAGGATGTTTACTTGCTTTATTTCTCTTTCCCCTTCCATTAGACTCCATTAGGAATGGAAATATCCTTAGACAGGTCAAAGGTAGATGTTTCTTGCTTTTCCGGCGAACATTTGAGTAAAAAGTGGAATACTAGTCAATCAACCCACTCATTTGAGCTCCAGAATCTCACAAAACTTGGGTAACGTTGTCTCTAAGGAAACACAGTGAGTTACCCTAGGGACTAATGCCCCTATCTCATGAATGAGGAGCGTTCTAACTCTTCCTGCTAGTTTCTAGGGAGCGTTACCTTGGAAAATAGACCTGTGAACTTGGTCATGTCTTTAGCCAAACTGTCTTTCTCCTCTTAGCTGATGAGGAGGTTATTTTCTTGTATAAAATATTCCCCCTAAAGTGTGAGGTCAGAGACAAAGACGATGGCCTAAATACTTTAGAATTTGTTAGAAAAGAGAGAGAGAGGATTGGAGCTTCAAGACTATAGGAAACCTGATACAACCACATATGTTAAAAATCTAAAATCATGTCTTGCTTTGGGAATTCCCATGCTTAGTAGCTCTGTCAGATTGTTTTCTCCAAAAAAGAGGTAGTACGATCATGTCCACTAATAAGAAAAATGTGGAATTATGTCATGATATGATCATCCTGATGAGTTGTCTTTGAAAACAATATACCCAGCTTGGGAGAGGAAACAAGGATGAGTGATATAAGCCTCTACCCAATTTCTTGGTTGCCACTTTATCTCAATAGCATATTTCGACACATGTGAATAAAGGAGTTGAGATCGAACATGTGGGAAATCGTCTGATTTCTAGTCAATAATGACAATTGTTAACAAAAGTGAGATGGCCACCGATAATGATGATGGTCTCCAAGATGCGCAGTACAATCTAATGATTGTGAATAATGATGTTGTCGTCAAACACTTGTAGAATCACACAACTGGGAGCTAGCAATGAAAACCCCCAATTAAACACAAGGTAACCTACCACTAATGACTTCAAGTTCCAGGGTACTAATATGTTTCTGGATCCATTTCCTAGATAGAGTGTTGAAGTTGGTAGGAAGATAAGTGTCAAAAGGTAGGAAATAATGTGTCCTACATAATTCGACACAAAATGAGACAAGAATGATTGTTTTTGAAGATAAATTTTGAGCAATGGGTTGAACAGAAGAAGGGCATGATGGAAGTATATGAGTGATGGTTGATACAAGAAGTAGAGGATAAAAGAATTCCTTGAACAATAGAAGGCATGACACAAAGGTTTATCGGGAAGCTTTAGACTCATGAATGCCAAAGAGTTTTAGGACCTACGGATGCAGGAACATCGAAGTATATAGGCTAAATTCATAGGATGGTAAGGTTCATCTAAGAGGTTGACAAAAAGGAGGTTTGCTGAGGGAGTCCCATGTTCAAGGGAACGATTGCTGCCAAAAACTATTTTCGAATATAGAAATAGACCCATTGTGTTGTCCAAGGTTTCCCCATTTGATTAAGTTTAACAAGTCCAAACAAGTAAACTCTGTGGTCTTTTCATATTTAGAGAGTCTAAAAAGATCATAACGAGCAACTCTAGGGGGGTCCTTTTGTCATAGTTGATAACCGACTGCAACAAAGGTTTAATAATATACCTGACATAGTTCCTTTTCTATAAGTTAGTCTATTGAGTGTGGATAAAATGATAAACCTATGCTCAATAGATGTTTGCCTAATTTTGTTATGAGTACAAGGGGACAAAGTAAACTCAATATTATTCATGAAATTTTAATGAATCACGCTAAGGCAAACTCAATAGATCTTCATCAAATTTTAATGAGTAAAATTAAGAAAACTTGATATATATTTTTCAGTTTAGTGAGCAAGGAAAAAGAGATAAAAGAACTGCCCATGCCTTCTTCATGATTTAACAACCCCGAAGAAGGGAAAAACTTGAGGATTTTTCAATTTAAGAGCGAGAAAAGGTCCCAAAAAAGAAAGTGTTCATATCATCATCGTAGGAGTTTTACGAGCCCGAAGACAATAAATCAAGGAAGATGCCATAAAATAAAGCGCTCATATTGAGTCAAACATGGTTGATTCTACAATTCAACACTAAAATCTTCATCAAAGCATAGGTAATATTGACATCATAACAAAATGGTGTAAGATAAACGATATAGGAATAAAAAAAATTGATTTCAATGACTATCTAAGGTGAGTCATACTTCCAGAGTGACTATAAGAAGGGTTGAAAGCCTTCATTTTCACCATTTGAGTTTTCTCAGAGTGTTCTGGAGTGAAAAAGGAGCAAATATTCCCTGAGCGATTGTGAGAAATCCAGGCAACCATTTGATGCACCATTTGTTCCAAGTAGATGGTCTAACCCTCATCTTGCATTCTATTACCTTTTTTAGCTTTTTTGGGGGTGAAATTTCGGTTTATGAGCAAGCCCTAGTTATCTTATTGCTCATAATGCAGCCTCCCATTGCTCGGGGAGCGTTAAATGCCCTTCATGTTCTGCAGGGGTGCATTAGCATGCCTTATGGGCCTTGGGGAGTGGTGTTAGGCTACCTGGGTGCAAGTAAAAACCCCCAATATTGATTTCCTAAGGTTTTCAATAGAAAAATGACTGATTTAAGGCTTTTTTGATGTAGGTTTTGAGCCATCACCATGATTCTATGGTAGGAAAGAGCTCATGATAGCGAGGAAATTCAAATGCTAAATGATCTAGAAATTTTAGTAGCTTTGTGAAGATACGGTTTGCTAAAATATGCTAGGCTTGACCTAATGAAGGGTCAGGAGTATCTTATCCACTAGATTATCTAGCAATGGGATGAACATCAAGGTGTGTCCAGGATTCTCAATCATGAGCTCTCTATCGCAAGAGATGACATTTACTTCCTCACCAGTTTATTGTGCAGAGGTGCCCAAGTAAACGTAATAAGAGGGAGATTCAATCCCAGGTCCACCATTGATTTGGTCTGGATACATTGTAGACCAGGCAGTCTGCTAGTGATCAAACAGGTTCCTATTTAGTGGATCATAACTATGCTAATGAGGGTACTTCTATGGATGATCGTACCCTTGGCAGGGTCTAAGAGCTAGCATGTTTCTTCAAAGGCTCAATTTATACTAGTAATAGACTACTTATAGCCGCAAGTATTCAATTGGTGCAAGGGAGTCCTTCACTAGGTGAAAGCATAATTGACAGCGGCCCAAAGACAGTTTGCATATGGTACTCAGATAGTGTCTTTTTTCCTTGAGAGGGTGCCCGTGCTGAGGCCTCACATGAGTCTGGACATAATCATTCCCAAGGATCCAAGATAGGAGTGATGGGCTTGCCTAGTACCTCGTACTAGAGGGGGGCCGACTAGACATTTTTTCGAGGATGACCTCTTTGAGTGGCTCAGCAGTCAGGTCATCATGATCAACAATTATTCCTATGCAGGTATCGATTATAGAGGAGATCCAGAGCTGATTTTGCCACCTGGAAATCAGTGGGGGCCACAAGGTAAGAGGTTTAATCAGAGTATAAAAAGTATTTTTTAACTTTTAAAATTTATGTAATGTTTTTTATTATGGGTGAACAAGTATTGACATGAAGCATTTTCCTCACACATATGTAGCACCATTACGTCCTATGGGCATACCTTGCCATGCTAGGTAGGTTGGTCAGCTACCTGGAGCTGGCGCAGGTGTGGCAGCCGCCGAAGAGGGATATGACACACAAAGTCTCCACGAGGTTTCTAGGAACCTCAAGGGTTTGAGCATGGGTGTGTCACCTCTTCCTATGAGGGAGATACTGGTTCATATGCAACGACACATAGTGGGTGTTGCTGAGTGATTTCAGGATCCTCTTAGAAGGTTGGCCAGAGTCGTTCTAATTTATCGTGAGCAGTAGGCTTAGCAATACTATATTATAGCCAGCAGGTGTCATAGCGAGGCTTAGTAAAGCCATTCTGTACTTACAAGCACCCAAGTTTTGGGAATTTTTTATGTAAAAATATTGGATTCAATATATATATATATTATATATATATATTGGTGATTTAATTTTTGTTGTGAATTTTAAACTATGTAAAATTTTACTTTCATGCATGTATCTATAACGAATGAGACAGATTCCAATATAATACATAATTCGCTAGCGAGTTAGCTAATGTATTAAATTCTCAAGGAATGTGTTCATATGTAATAAACTCAAATTGACGTTCCAAGAGTCATACCCTTAAATAATGACGTAACAAGATTGGATTTTGAATGTGATAATTATTTGTCAATTGTATAACGACAAGTTGAGAGTCTAATCTGACCACTAGATTGGAGATGTCCCGAGATGATGCTTCAGTAAGAAGTGCAATTACATACATATACTCAGCAATATTGTTGGTGGTAGTGCCAAGAAAAACTCCCCTGGAACTAAGTAGTTCTGACTCAGGTGTGTAAATGACCCAAGCAATTGATGTAATGTGTCGTGTGTGATGACTAGCACCATCTGTGTATCCTACGTATGGTAAGTGTAATGAAGACATTTTCATAACAAGAGACCTGCATGAGACAAATACTCATAAAAATCCAAAAAAATCTAGTCACAACTAAAGAACCAAAACTTATAAATACATAAAATTACAAAGAAAATGCCCAGTGCAATACTAGGCATAATACTTTCTCAGATAGAGCCCATTATGGAGCTCTGCAAACGGGATTCCGTCACAGTCCTGAAGTTCATATGCACCTTTTTAGAGGACCTTGGTAATGACATATGGACCAATCCATAATGGTTGAAGCGTACCTTCCCCCAAGAGGTCGTGTTTTTTATCATAAAGTAGAACAAGATCACCTTCTTGGCAAGAACGAGGCTTGACATTTTGTCATATTGGGCCTTGACTCGATGTTTGTGGGCTTCGATGACCAATGCGGCATCTCGACGAGTCTCGTCCAGTTGATTGAGGGATAGCAAGCACTCTTCTTTGGCAGTGGTTTGGGGCAAGAAATCAACAACTAGTTTTAGTGAAGGAATTTAGCACTCAATAGGTAGCATTGCTTCCAAGCCATAAGCAAGTTGGAATGGAGTAAAGCCTTTAGCAGTTTTGAATTTGGCTCAGTGATTGCCTACCAACTGGCGGATCATGTTTTTTAGGACGTTGTTGATGGCTTCCACTTAGCCATTATCCTGGGGGTAGTATGAGGAAGAATTTTATTGCCTCAAACCTAGAAACGACGTCAAGTGAAACATCATGTGGTTCTGAAAGTGAGAACCGTGGTCTGTAATGGTTGTGTGGGGCACGTCAAAATAACAGATCACCTGATTGAACAGGAATAATGCCACGGTTTCTCCATCAGCCCAAAAGGTGGGAATGGCATTTTCCTATTTCGTAAAGAAGTCCACAGTGACAATAATGTAGTTGTGTCCATCATAGGAAGTGGAGTTACATGTGATGAAGTCGATGCCCCATTTGTAAAAGGGGCCAATGAAGATAACCAGGTGTAGGGCGGTTGGGGTGCGTGCATTTTCTTGGTAAATATTTGGAAAAGATGACATTGTTGGACTACCTTAATACAATCTCTAAACAAGGTCATCCAATAGTATCATGTGCGTAGAATTTTTGGGAGGTAGCCATGCCAGAAAAAATGACCGCCACACGCCCCAACATGGAATTCATTTAAAACATGTTCCACCTCTTTATGAGTGAGCCAATGTCGAATAAATGTATCAGCACCATAGCAATATAAAGTATCATTTAGCACTAAATAGTGTCAAACTTGGTGGCGGATGCGATGATGATCGCCTGACGATAGATCGGGGTGGAATCATTGCGCTTGGAGGTAGACAAGAATGTCTTTGTAACAAGGCTTAGTTGAGTCAATCAGATAGACAGATTCATCCAAGAGAGTATCATGGGCTATCTCGTTTGGATCGACTGTGGGAATATCTAACAATAATTCTGCGAAGACTAACGATTTTTTCACCTTGGCAGTGGCAAAAACCAAATCAAATTGCTGGAGGATAACAATCCATTTGGAATATTTTCCTTCAATGAATTGATGAGACAAAATGTGTCTCATGTGATTCTCCAAAGAGATGATGGTAGTTTGTTGCAGAAATATATAGCGTCAAAAGCTATTGACAACAAAGACAACTGCCAAGGATAGCTTTTCCACATGTGAATATCAAAGTTCGAGCCCAATCAGGGCTTTTGACAGATAATAGATTATATTCTCACCAAGATCATCGTGGGTTTGAAAAAACACCATACCAATGGAGGATGGTTAGGTGTTGGGTTGTGTTATATTCTTTCCATGACTAGCCCACGTAGTTAACCGAGGGGTTAGGGGGGGGCAGAGCCCCCCTTCGTTGCAATGATTGTGTAGCGGGGGGGGGGGGGGAGTCGCAGGGGGTTTGAGGCGGACCCACCTATGGCTTTGTGCATGATTTTCGCACATGTTTTTGGACGTGATGGTTTTTCAATCCATGTTATTGGATGCGATGGTTTTTCGGTCCATGGTATTGGATGCTTCAGCATGTATAAATATGTATTATAACATTGAAAGGAACATAATGAAAAATCAAGTTGGTAGTCCCGGTTTTGGGATCCAAGGGAAAATCTTTGTGTATATGTGTTTTATGTGTTATAATCTCACATTGTTTATTTTATGTGTTTTAAAATTCATATGCAAGTAATTTTTGTATAGGGTTAAAACTTACATTTGGTAACAGAGTTGTTTTGGCTTCAAGGGGATGCCTTTGTTGCTGAGGGGTTTCGCTCGGGCCTGTGGTAGACCCTATTCAATGGGAGACCTGTGATATCGATTCTGGTGGTGAAAGAAGATGGTGAGCAGTGGAAAGATAGAGATCGAGAAATTTAATGGTCAGAGTTTTGAGTTGTGGAAACTCAAGATGGAGGATCTGTTGGTGGATAAAAGATCAGTCGATCATTGTAGATCCAGGTACTAAACCAATGGGAGTGTCCGATGAAGAATGGATGAAGTTGGATCAGAAGGAAAAGAGCACAATATGATTGTGTGTCTCAGATTCAGTATTGCTAAATGTATCAGGGGAAGCTACGGTGAAGGC
>APFE031224017.1:3760-19717 GCA_000404065.3 Pinus taeda
GCTCTATAATAATTAAAAATATATATATTTATAATAAGAATAATTTTAAATTCCATCGCAAAAGTTAAAATAAATTTCAATATCCATGTAATTTGGACTAATTCTTTGAAAGTTAATTTCCATTGTTAGATGGAAATTCCTGGTTTATACATATATATTGTTTTTAAAATGTGAACTTTTAAGTGTGGACTCTTCCTAGTTAGGGTGGAGGTATTTGCAAGCGAAGAAGACTCTGGGACTTGCTCAATTCGTCATATATCGTGTTGGAAGTTTAGCCCCTTTATCGGGTACTTGAACTAGTCTAGGGTTTTCCTATCAAGGTTTTATGGCTGATGAGTTTCGACTCCAGGGAACGATTTTGTCTGAACATGCTTGTTATTTATATGCAGTCTTAATTCCTTATTTTGAATGTAAAGTTAGCCAACCCATAATGGTAGTATGTATTTGAGTTAGGAAAGAGATTGCAAGGTCGAGGTCTCTTCGTCTCTGTCCCTTTTAATGGACTTAGAGTGATCTAGCTTGGCCTTTGACGATATGCTCTAGAACTTTTAAGTGTGGACTCTTCCGAGTTAGGGTGGAGGTTTTTGCAGGCGAAGAAGACTCTGGGACTTACTCAATTCATCATATATCGTGCTGGAAGTTCAGCCCCTTTATTGGGTACTTGAACTAGTCTAGGGTTTTTCTATCAAGGTTTTATGGCTGATGAGTTTCGACTCCAGGGAACTATTTTGTCTGAACATGCTTGTTATTTATATGCAGTCTTAATTCCTTATTTTGAATGTAAAGTTATCCAACCCATAATGGTAGTATGTATTTGAGTTAGGAAAGACATTGCAAGGTCGAGGTTTGTTCGTCTCTGTCCCTTTTAATGGACTTAGAGTGATCTAGCTCGGCCTTCGAGGATATGCTCTAGAGGCCAGTCTTCAGACTTCAACATTGACTCTTAGTGACTATTTGAAATATTCATATGTTTTAATTGTAATTATTTTTTTGATAACCCCATCGGGATTTCTAAATGAAAATACAGTGTTTTCCGCTTTATATCGCAACTACTATAACTCTCTCTTCATTCTGAGTATTCTAATATTGTTCGTTTTATTTTTCTTCATCTGAAAATAACTGCTTTCAATCCATTATTATAAAAAAATTACATATCTAAATACAAAGAAATTATTATAAAAAAAATTACATATATAAATACAAAAAAATTTAACCGTTTCTAAAATATTCAAAACCTAAAATCAAGTGTATTAAAAAATAATCACTGTTATCGAATTCACATTAACATAAATTTAAAATTCCAACCTTCTTCGAGTGATCGTTACCGTCGTCGTCCCATATTGGATGAAACGAAAAGTCCTGCATGATATCATTCAACTATTCATTGATTAGATTTGTCTATTTGATACTTGGTGTAACTATCGTTAAAGAAGCAAAACAATCCACAACGCCTGTAAAATATTATCCAAGACTTTTTCAAGCACCAATATGATAGTATGATTGTCATGCGCAGCACCCACATGAATTGATGTCAGCTAGCTTCTTTGCCGAAAGCACGAGAAATGGTGCACAAATAAAAAAACAGCTTCATTCATTTGTGCTTGAGGGAGGCCATTCACTTACGACAAGGACTACCGGCTGCATGCAACACTTGTTACGGGAGAGACTCCAGCTAACGAATTCATGAGCATACATTTGCAAGTTTATGTTTTTGAGTTAAAATTTTAAATTTCAAGAAATTTAATGTGGAGAGTATTTGAATAGTTGTTTTTATAGTTGGAATGAATTTAACATTATTGAAACTCTTTTTATATTTTTTATATTTTTGGTTACTATGAGAGAGTTGAACCAACCAACTCATCATCATATCTTTGCATGTTTAAGTGTTTGGGTTAAAATTTTAAATTAAAAAAATTAATTTTGAGAATATTTGAATTGTCGTTTATAAAAAAATTTCTAGAATAATTAAAACCATGATTCTTTATAACTCTAACTAAAAATTCCAAAAATTCATGCGAAACATTTTCAAAATCTCAACAAATTTTCTAATATTTTTAGAGCTAAATGGTAACCTAGTTAAACCACAGAGTTTATAAATATATTAGCCCATTTACTTCCCACTAATCTTACCACGTGCCTTTTGTTTTACTTTATTATAATAAGAGTGAACAATGGGACAACTTTGTTATGGCCTCTAGCTTCATACAACTATTAATTTATTATAATAAGAGTAGAGAATGGGAAATCTTTGTTATGTACACTGGCTTCTAGGTTCATACCACTGTCTCCAACAATTGATTGACCAACCCCAGGAAAATGGCTCTGCCCTTAGATTTGACTAAATTCACTATTGGAAATGCTTAAATGTATAGAGTTAAACGAAGATTTGATTACACAAAATATTGTAAACTTACATGGAAAGACTGTTTGGGAAATTGTAAAATTATAGAAAATTTTGACATTAAACCAATAGAAATTGCAATATTAACCCATCAGGCAATTCAATTACTGAGAAATCAAACAATACTATGTCGAAAGTAACAAATTATTTTAGAGGAAAAAAGTATTAGAATATGAATTTGGTTGTATTTTAAGTATTGGAATGTCACTTGTGAAACTTGAAGTGTGGGAGATTCCACTCAGACACTGTCAATCCGCAAGAGAGGAGCACCAAAGCAAAATGTGCAGAAGTCACCGGTGAACTAGAAGACACCTTTGCTGAAAATAGCAACAAGAAATGCTAAAAATAGAAGTGCTAAAAATAGCACTACTATAAATAGCATTTTGGGATACATTCCAATTTTAGTTAGTCCCTAAACTAAAATTGTGAATTAAAATTAAAATTTGATATTAGTAGTTTTTTGTAAAATAATTAATTAATTCATCTTGAGTTAATTAGTTGTAGGAATAAAACATGAAGTCTATGTGAAGACATGCAATAGTTTCTCCATTGATTGAGGAAGTTATCCCTTGATTAGTGGAAATCAGGATGAGTTGTACTTTGAGTTGTAATTAGTTAGCTTAGTTAACTGAGTTAAGTCCAGTTAGATTAGTTCAAATAGTTTGTTGAACTAATTGTGAGTTCAATCAGTTAATGCATGCATGCATGTAACTATTGCACTTCAGATAACTGAATATTACCTCATAAATAGCTCGTGCATGTCAGTTCAGTCAGAGACCCAGTTGAGATCAAATGATGGGATAATGTACTATCAGTTGTAGGAATACTCCATGGAGGATATCTCTTGCATGTCGATGAAATTCATTCCTTGGAGATTGCGCAATTACTTTTGAGTTTGATGAGTTTGTAATGAGGCCAATTCACACAGGTGGCAGCATTGTACCCCAAGATAAACTGCACAAGGAAATACAAGGCTTAGAGGGCTTAGGGAAGGCATATATTGTGTCTATTCAGTCTGTGAGTTGTATTGTTCGATTGTATTGAGAGCATGATAGCTTGTGAGCTAATGCTTTGTGTAATCTGAACATATTTCCACTTGTATGATAATACATAGATTAGGGTTTTTAGCTGAGGCTTTCCCCAAAGTATTCTTCTATGTTCATGTGTGATTTCTTTCTCATTCTTAGTTATATGTGTTCTAATTAATCTTGCTCATATTCGATTAGGCTTCCACAAGTTTTTTTGTAGAAGTAGATCTTGTATCTTGCTTTAGTATATTGCGTAATCTATTGATCTACAGAAGCAAAGATGATCAAAGGAAAGAACAATATAAAAAGAAGGGAGAAGTTCAAAGTTTCAAGTTTCTGATTATAGAATTCGAATTCTTATCAAATCTCAAATTTCACCAATGACATTTAATAGTTTAAGACTTGAGTATTCCCTTGATGGTAGCTCGAATTATATAGCCTGGAAGGATCACATAGAAGTAGTATTAGAGGACAACAGTCTAAAGGACTTCATTGATTAAGAAGTCCCCAAGCCAACAACGACTAATGCTACAAAATTGGCAGAATGGAAGAAATGCATGGATAGAGCGAGGAGAATCCTCCTAGATGGAGTTCGAGACCACATTGCCTCGAGCCTCCATGGGAAGGAGACACCGTCTCAATGTGAAAAACATTGAAAGATCTATATCAGAACATTAGTGATCAGAGGAAGCTGGCGCTGAAAGACAAGCTTCAGAAAATCAAGTATGAAAAGGGCGACACAATCTCTACATATATGAACAAGCTCACCACCTGCAGGGATGAGTTTGGAAGTGTAGGGATCATGACAACTATTGATGACATGATGAATCTTGCTCTCCTCGGTCTTCCAAAGAGATAGCATAGCTACCAAGATTCGGTGAATGGAAGAGAGAAACTTCCAGATTGGGAACAACTCTGGTCAGATCTAATGTAGGAGGAGATAAGTAGGAGTGCCAGAGATGGATCTTCATCAAAGCAAGATGATGAAGAAAATCTAGGCTTAGCAAGGAAGGTGAGGAAAGGGAAAGGGAAGGAATCCCATCCCAAATTCGGTTCTTCCAATGGTGGGAAGAAGTTTGACAAATCAAAAGTGCGACGCTTTCATTTTCATGAGGTGGGACATAATGCTATGAATTGTCCACAAAAGAAATCCAAGAAGGGATCCTCGAAGGGATCAGATGGTGAGGCACTGACCTCATAGTTCAAGTTGGATTTCTATGTCATCGCATGCATGGTTTCATCCATGGTGCGATGTGTTTGGTACCTAAACAGTGGAGCCTTTTTGCACATGTTCGATGACAAGAATCTTTTCAGTACCCTGGAGGAGAAGGATCTCCAGATGAGGATCAAGATGGACGATGATGGAAAGTATCGTGTTTTAGGTGAAGGTACAATTGTGTTTTAGATGGAGCGTGGAACTCCTCTCACCCTAACTGATGTAAAGTATGTACTGGGTCTGAAGAAGAATGTTGTATCCGTTGTTATGCTAAAAGATAAAGGCTACGATGTAGTCTTTAGTAAAGGAAATGTATTCATGAGGCACATCGATACTGGACAGACCAAGAGGATTGAGATTCGAGTAAATAATCTCTACAAGCTGGAGGTATATGACTATGCTGCATTGAGTTCCAAAGCAGAGATGGTGCAGAGCGAAGATGTTGGTGGGCTATGGCATAGAAGATTGGACCACTTGCACCATGGAGCCTTGAAGATCATGCAATAGATTTCTACTGGATTTCCCAAAGGCGAACTAGAGCATACAGATACATGCAAAGGCTATACCTTGGGTAAGTATGCGAAATCTTCCTTTCAGGATTGAGACAGTAGAGCTGGAGCAATCCTGGAGTGAGTTCACATAAATGTTTGTGGACCATTCTCTATAGCCTCCACTACTAAATAAAGGTACTATAATATTTTTATTGATGATTTTTCTCGTAGATGCTAGATCCAACAACTAAGTTGGGGATACTTGTGGGGTACACTGATACACCCCACAACAATCGAGTGTACCTGCCTACCAATTAGAGGACAATGGTACGCAGAGATCTGAAATTCGACGAGCAGAAAGCCATGTGAGTATCACTTAAGAGGGAGCTCAAGTTGCATGTAGAGTAGGAACTTTCAGTTCCTAAGGAGGAAGAGCCTCAGATTGATGCGGAGTAGCTGCATGTAGAGGATCCAAGAGTGGAGACATTCACTCATGCTGAGTCTTCTAGAGAGGGGAAAAAACGCTCAAGGGAAGATGACAAGTTGATGATGGATGCGTGAGAGAATGTGGAACAACCATCTTGTTAGCACAGACAGATGAGATCACCTGAGTGGTACACTAGTTTCATGGCCCTGGTTGGGGAGTGTGTAGATTCTGAACCTTCTACATTCGAGGAGGCAGTGTAACAACCAGTCTTGGTTGATGCAATGGTAGAGGAGTACGACTTTATCATTCAGAACAATGTGTGGGATGTCGTCCCAAGACCTCGTGACAAGTTAATGGTGAGTTCCAGATGGCTTTACAAGGTAAACCAAGCAGCTAATGGCAATATTGAGAAACATAAGGCCAGGTTTGTTGCCCATCATTTCTCATAGGTCGAGGGGATCGACTACGATGAGACATTTGCTCCTGTATTAAGGTACTCATCTATCATGTCAATGTTGGCACTGTTAACTCAGATGGGTTGGAAGATCCATCAGATGGATGTGAAGACCACATTCCTCAATGGGAAGATTGAGGAAGAGGTGTAGATTGAGCAGCTGGAAGGTTTCGAGAGCTTCGCTCATTAGTCGCATGTGTGCCGACTTAAGAGGGCTTTGTATGGGCTAAAGCAAGCACCTCGTGCTTGGTACACCAAGATCGACAATCATTTCACCATGTTGGGCTTCACCAAGAGTGAAGCAGATGTGAACCTTTACCACATCATGGTAGAAGATATGGCATTGATCATTGTTCTTTATGTGGATGATCTGATTTTGATAGGTGATGATCGGTTGATTGAGTCTTGCAAGAAGGATCTTGCAACAGAGTTCGAGATGAAAGACATGGGTCTTATGCACTACTTTCTAGGCATGGAAGTGTGGTAGAAAGATGGGAAAGTATTTGTCTCAAGGAAAGTATGCCAATGAGATACTCAGGTGCTTCCACATGAAGAAGTGCAAGCTCATATAGACCCATCTAGTTGGGAAATGGATGAAGGAAGATGCTACTTCATGTGAGGTAGTAGTTGCTACTATTTATTAGTAGCTTGTGGGTTCACTTATCTATCTAGTGAACACACGACCAGACTTATGCTTTGCGGTGAACCAATTGAGTCAAGCTATGGTTTAAGCTACCAAGCTATTTTGGAAGGAAATGAAGCATGTGCTAAGATACCGTAGAGGTACATCTCAACATGGATTATGGTACAGAAGGACAGAGGGAGTGAAACATCAAGGCTTCACAAATGCAGATTGGGTAGGGAGTCCATTAGAATGGGAGAGCACTTCTGGAGGAATCTTCAACCTTGGTTCAGTTGCAGTTTCCTGGTATAGCAGGAAATAGAGGTCAGTTTCACTTAGCTTAGCAGAGGCTAAATACATGGTTGCCAGTCATGCAGCATGCGAGGCCATTTCGATGCGGAAGATTCTAGAGGGATTATTTGGTCAAAGGATGGATGCAACTGTGATCTACTCTGATAATCACAGTTGTATCAAACTCTTTGAGAATCAAGTTTTTCATGACAGGTCCAAGAACATTGACATCCAATACTGTCATCTTCGAGACTATGTGGTCAGGAGGATCATGTTGTTGTTGTATGTTTTGACCAAGGAACAGGATGCAGATATTTTGACTAAGGCATTGACAAAATGCAAGTTCAAGTACCACAGAGACAGGATTGGGATGACTAATAATCCCTTTCTTGTTGAGAGGGAGTGTTGAAAATAGCAACAAGAAATGCTAAAAATAGAAGTGCTACAAATAACGCTGCTATAAATAACATTTCGGGATACATTCCAATTTTAGTTAGTCCCTAAACTAAAATTGTGAATTACAATTTTAATTTGATCTTAGTAGCTATTTGTAAAATAATTAATTAATTCATCTTGAGTTAATTAGTTGTAGGAAATCAAACATGAAGTCTATGTGAAGACATGCAACAGTTTCTCCGTTGATTGAGGAAGTTATTCCTTGATTAAAGGAAATCGGGATGAGTTGTACTTTGAGTTGTAATTAGTTAGCTTAGTTAATTGAGTTAAGTCAAGTTAGATTAGTTCAAATAGTTTGTTGAACTAATTGTGAGTTAGTTAGTTAATGCATGCATGCATGTAACTATTGCACTTCAGATAACTTAATATTCTCTCATAAATAACTCATGCATGCCAGTTCAGTCAGAGATTTAGTTGAGATAAGATGATGGAACAGTGTACTATCAGTTAAAGGAATATTCCATGGAGGATATCTCTTGCATACAGAAGGAATTCATTCCTTGGACATTGTGCGGTTACTTTTGAGTTTGATGAGTGTGTGATGAGGCCAATTCACACAGGTGGCAACATCGGACCCCAAGAGAAACTGCACAAGAAAATGGGAGGCTTAGAAGGTTGAGGGAAGGCATATGTTGTGTCTATTCAGTCTGTGAGTTGTATTGTTTGATTGTGCTAAGAGAATGATAACTTGTGAGCTAATGCTTTGTGTAATCTTAACATATTTGCACTTATATGATAATACAGAGATCGAGGTTTTTAGCTGAGGTTTGCGCTTATGTGTTCTAATTTATCTTTCTCGAATTCCATTAAGTTTACGCAAGTTTGTTGTAGAAGTAGATCTTGTATTTTGATTTAGTATATTGCATAATCTGTTGATCTATATTGGGAATTTCTACAACCTTTTCTACGATGTTGCAACAATTCGCCAAATTGGCCAGGGTGAATAGGTAAACCGTAAGCCATAGGGTGAATAGGTATATCGTAAGCCATAGATTGCAATTTGCAAATTGAAAGTCTCATAAAATTAAATTTGAGCGGTGGATTGTAGCTTGATAATTACTCCATTAATGGTAAGCACTAGGGTAGTAGGCAGTGGGACAGTGAAGCATTTAAATGCTTTTAAGTTTAAACTATGTTGTGTACCCACTATTGGTCATAGAGTCCTATAAAATAAGGTATTATAGCTTTTTACGTTTTACTTGTTGAATTAGACGTCATTTTGACAGGTTTCAAGGGTGTATCACATGCCAAATTTGATGTGGAAATTTTTTCAACTCCATCAGATACATTTTTAAACGAAAAATACGTCCCACAAGATGTCAAATTCCAGGTCTGAGTCCACATTTATCAACTTATTTGTTGCTCCCAAAAAAACATGTTTACAACCTCGCTCATACTAACCAATATGGAAAATCTATTTATAAATTCAACAAATCGAACTACACCATGGATTTTGCTGCAGTCCATCGCTCAAGGAATAGATGTACAATTGAGTAATGATTACATAAGTAAGAAGAATAAAGCTGACAATCAATTAAATCCCAGATAAATACAATAATATATATTTAAAATATAATTTATATTGTTTTGCGAAAGTTTATTTTAGAAATAATACTTTGATTTTTAGTGAACTTAAAAGTAATTTCTAGTCAACCCAATTATCAATTGCATTTATCTACTACTGGGATAGAGATAATAATATGATTGGGTAAATTATTGGCTTACTCCCTAATACTTAATATCTATCCCAAAATATTGAGCACAGAGAAATAAGCAAATGATTGAATCATTATACCACCTTATTCTCATCAACAAACAAAATATAAGAATAATACATTAATCATTATTTCATACATGGTGCTTAATATTTAATTTCTTAAAAATACGCTACTTTGTAAAACTTAACTTCATAAAAGTCCTTTACTTAATGTTGTACATATAATGCTTAACCTTTACCCATTATTGTACACCCACTTAACTTCATAAAATTCCTTTTACTTAATGTTGTATACATAATGATTAATCTTTACCCATTATTGTGCACCCACAACTAGAGGAATTTACTAAAGATCACAAGCAAAAGAATACCAAACGAAAGTGAAGTGTAATTTTTTTTCAAATAATTTAAACAGATTGTATAGGAAGGATAACTTCACAATTTACAAACGATTACTTGTTCATAACTTTACTTTTAAATTATATTAATTATATACATGCTTATCTTTTTATTTTCAAATGTTCTTTAAATGTTTATAAAGAAAAACTGATTTTAGTTTGAAATATATAAAAAAAAATGTAAATTTTTTTAAATACATTATTAAATATTTATTTAAAATAAAATGAGAAATTGTTAGAATTATAGATATAAGTTATTAAATTTTAGTTGTGTTTAGTGTGATTTTTGGAAGTATTTTTGATGGGTTTTTTCAATTTAATTTCACTAAAATCTGGTAAAAATTTATTGAGATCACAAGTTTGATGGGTAATCCCTGCATAATTGAAGTGCCCCTGGGGTTTTTCAAGGTGTTGAATCCATATATACTCAAAAAACTAGTTTAAATAACACAAATTAAGATTTCACCGCACAATTTACCACTGGATTTCGGCACCAGAAAGTCGAAAAAGTCACACTAAAGACAACTATTATTAAGTTAGTATAATTTATTTTGTTATTTTTTAAAATTGAAGGTAACACCAGGTGTTAAAGTTGGGATGACACTAGTCTATCTTAAAAGGTCCATCCCCGAGAGAATAGGAAGTGCATCTGGGGCATTAACACTAGGGAGTCGGGATGTTGGGAAGCCATGCAGTCACAGACCCGAAGGAGTTTCCCCAGTTGAAAGTGTGTAGTGCAGAATCAGGGAACCAAGAGCTAGGAAGATGTGAAGTCGAGGAAATTGGAAGCCAAGATAATCAAAAAGCTAGGACTTTCCCAAAAGAAATAAATCTCAGAAAGAAAAACCCCAGAAAGAAAAACTTAGAGTTAAAATAAAGACACATTAAGGAATTTGGTTGGGAAAGACGGCCAGCGAGATAGAGTCTTTTCCGACAGTTTAGATTTTTCGAGAAAATGGGCCCAAGCTATAGCTTTGCTATGCATTTGCATGTTAATGAAACTAGGGGCCTACATGCTATCTACAATGAAAAAAATGTGTTGTAGCCTTGTTACTTAGGTTTCTTGAATTTAAAGGACATTTGAGCTAAGATTTGGTTTTGATATATTTAGCAACGTGCCATATGTAATGTTGCAGCATTGAGCATGAAAATGATCCAATAGCTGATTAAAGAGCTAAGGGCCAAGGCTTCAAAAACTATGGGCACAGACTTAAAATCATGAATTGAGTTGTCTGATGTTTGAATGCATAGGCTATTAGAAAATACTGAGAGTTCTAGTTGAAGGTAGCAAAGACAATGGCTAGCAAGATTGCTTAGTGGGTCTGGTTCAAGGCAGAATTCACCATACCTGAGTGTCTCTAACGTGAGGAAAAGTTAAATGATAATCAATATTAGAATGGAGATCCATGTTGTGTGTAGAGGTATAATTTAATTGAAAACATTGTTGAAGTGCATAGTTTGACTCAGATTTAATTTTCTGTATGGAGAAAACACTTAGGCTGCCATTTTGTGATTAATGTTATTGGTGTAATCTATGGGTAAAGTGCACTATGATCACTGGGAACAGTTAATGAGCATGGAGAGCCTTCCTGAAGTCCACAATTCTTGACTCTAAATTTATTCTCAGCATGTCCATTTTCAGAATTAATATTCTTTTCATGGCCAAGTAATTTGATGGATTAGCAGGATGGAGATCCTTTCATTGGGTAGCTCTTAGGTAGTGTGTGACTAAAAATAGGGACCACACCATTCCATTTTTGGTAGTGGAACAAAATCAAATACTGCAATTGTGCATTTGGGGAGAATGTAGCATTGTTGAGTGGGGAGTTGTGTTGAGATCTTCATGTGTGCGTACACTATTGCCAGTGGTTGAGAGTTCCCATACAGAAGAAAAAGATAGGGAGTTGAGTGTCGAATGTAGAAGGACTGAGGGAAGAGAATAATATGTGGTGTTGAGTGGTGGCATTATGATACAGGTGTTGTCCTTGATGGAAACTCACTCACAGGTCAGTTCAAATTTGATAAGAGGAAACTCACATTGTAACAAGTCAATTCAGAGGTAATAGGGAAATGGTATAGAAGATCACGAAGTTAGAACAAAGGACTAGAGATCAGAATGAAGACGTTGAAGAAAAAGGATGTTTTAAGTCAGTTTAAGTTGTATAAGTAGGTTCAGCATGTCCAAACAACATATACACGTGGGTTCACAGAACAAAAGGAGCATATATGTATGCACACACTTTCACAGAGGGAAAAGCGCATATGGGATGGAAAATTAAGGTTAAAATAATACCAAGGGTCAATACCATTGTATTAGCCCAAAATATTGAGTGGAGTAATGGATATTTGGTCCTGTCTAAGATACCAGAGGTTCTAAGTGTTATTTTGGTTTGAGGTATTGAGAAAAGCTAAAACTATATAAGGTGGAGAAAGTCAAAGGGTTAAGTGTGTAAGTGAAAGGGTTTTTTATGAATACTTATATCTGAAGTATATCTTATGTTGTAAGGACTATGGTTATGATGTGATCTGAGAAATCTTGTGCACCTTTTGATAGAATGTTGGATCAAGATCATGAGACCTACAATGACTTATCAGTGTATGATCTGATAATTGTTGGGCTAGATTTGAATATTGACTCATTTTTTATCATATAAATGTTATGAATTGGGTATGACTGAAGTTTGGAATAGTTCTAAAGTTTTAAGTTATTATTTTAAGATCTTTACGCTTGTTTTCCTTGGTGAAGGCATGTATACATGCTGGTTCGACTCTTACAAGTAGCATATTGATCTGATAATCACCCTATGAGTGACCTCAGTTGAATATTTATTAAACAAAAGGTATTACAAACTCATGTGCTGGTGTGCGTTCTGTGTTATTCAAGCAACAAATAGATCAGATTACCAATACACAAACATTTAAATGGAAAGATAGCAGAGAAATACAGTAAGTAACACAAAGACACAAACTGTTTTCAATAAGGAGTTCACCCTGTTCTCTAGGGCTACGTCTCCAGTCCAACTTCAGTGGTGGCCTTGTTTTATTGTGTCTTACAACAGAGAAATTACAATGCAAGGACTCAATGCGAGTTCACTTGAAGCAGATTTTGCTAGGTAGGGTGGTTCTTGGATTCCCCAAGCCACTCAAAGTTCATAGACTCTTTTTCTTCCTACCAGCTCTGTGACCCTTGGTCTACAGTAGAAAGAGCCAATGTGATGCTCAGTCCAGACAGATTCATCTATGGGAAGGCTTGAATCTTCAAGCTCCCTGGTGCTCGATGTTGCCTGTGGTAATCTCGGCCCTTTGTCTCCTCTGCTTCGCTTTCCTATTCTCTATGTTCAGTCCTCCTCTCGGGGTTCACTGTTCACTGTCTCTCTTAGTCTCTTGGACTCCTCTCAAAATACTCTCTTCTTTGACTGTCTCTGTTCATGGATTTAACCATTCAATCCTTATGCCTATTCGGTTCCTCTCCCGCCTGCGTCGATTCTCTTTCTGCAGCTGCACTTGGAGTTCCCTATTTGCGTCAGCATGAACACTGGGGAAGCGCCATGTGTCCCCATCAGAACAATGCTAGTCTACTCGTCGATTCATTTCTTCGGTTATGTCATGGATACGTTCTTTCTCCATCATGGCAGTCAAACGGATTCCAAATCCCTTTAAATCACGACTTAATTCGCTATCAATTTTTCTTCTTTCTATCGGGCGCAATCTCAGCCAGCCGATCTGGGCTCCTCCAGATCCAATGTCATACGCACATCGAGCGCGGTTGACTTGCTTGAGTGATAGCACGCGATCACGATAGTTTTTCTCTCACCTCCACTGCCACGCGTCAATCACTTAGTGGGATCACTCCGCTCTCCTCCAAAACCTCTTACTGTTCAAGGGCGCCCCGATTGATACCATCGGTTTTCCATAGCACATGTCTTGCCTTTGTCGTTTAGTGCTTTTTGTTTCTCTGTCGGTGGTTCTTTGGCTCCTAATGTGACCGAGTTCCTAAGGCTCCCCTATTTCGGCCCTTTTTGCCCAGCGATGCACGATTAGTGCCTCCTTTTCTCGATTCGGGGCTGCCAGGGGCTATTTTGACCTCCTGCATAGTCTCCATGGGCCTCGGTCAGCACGCTTTGACCGAGGTCCTCGTCGTTCTGCATCAGTTTCCATGGCCTCTGGTTCAGGGTGTTTTGGATGTTCTTTTGGATTCTTTAAAGATTTGTTTCGTCTTGATACAGTCACGACTCTTTATCAGTCGTTTATGGATCCGATTCAGATCATGGCCTTCCTACTGAAAAAGCTTTTGGACCACCAAAATTTGGTTTTCTTCAAGCATCGACTAAGTGAGGAAACTGCTGTCTCACTTGTCCAATCTCAATCCGCTTCACACTACTCAGCTTTGAACCTTTAAACCCAATTCTGAGGTATTTCACTTGTCCACTGCGCATCATCCTCACCTTCCTGTCCAACACTGTGTCTTCCTGTAACTTATTAAGGTATTCAGGTAGGAGGTCATCAAGAGAAGGTAACTGACTCTTCTCTTTAGGGTCCTCAATCATTGAAGGTTCAAACAACCTCAAGCAATCTGCATCACGACTGAGTAGATGTGCATGTAAGCTGGCAGGTCAAGGCGAAAAGAATTCTCACCAATCTCCTCAAGTATCTTGAAGGGTCCATACCTGATAGGTTTTAGCTTTCTACCTTCACCTTGCGTTCTATCCTTGTTGATATACGACCAGACTTGGTCTCCAACTTGAAAACTATGCTCCATCTAATGCTTATCATGCCTAGCCTTGTCCTTGGCCTGGATCTTTTCTAGTGTTTCTTGTACTGCCTGGTGGATCTCCTGAATTTGTTCAATGAACCTAGTTGCCTTGTCCACATCACTATGTTTATCAACCATGGTATCTTTACCAAAGACAAAATCCAAAGGAGACCTTGGTATGAAACCAAAATAGGTCTCAAAAGGATATCTCTGTGTAGAAGAGTGGTTGGCTCTATTGTATGCATGGTGCACATAGCACAAGTGGTCATCCCAAAGCTTAGGATGTTTGCTACAATATCCTCTCAGTAACTGGATCATTGTCATGTTAACTACTTCTGTCTGGCCATCTGTTTGTGGATGAAAAGCTGTGCTTTTCTTTAATTTGGTGTCCATTAGTTCCCACAGACTTAACAAAAACCTCCCCACAAATTGGGTGTCTCGATCAGATACAATAGAAGTGGGTAATCCAAAATGAGCCATACATGTTCAAAGAATAAGTTTGCAGTTTGTTCAGCTGTAATCTGTTTACTACAAGGTATCAAAATACACATATTGCTGAACCTATCCACAACAACATATAGATAATCATGACCTTTCCTAGATTTAGGTAGTCCTCCAATGAAATCCATGGAAATGCTTTCCCAAGGGTGAGAAGGAACTAGCAAGGGAGTGTACAAGCCTAGTTTTCTACTGCTGGGATTACTTTTAGCACACATAGCACACCCCTTTACATATCTACAAACTATCTCACTCATTTTTGGCCAATAGCAGAACCTTTGCAGCTATGCAATTATTTTACTTACCCCAAAGTGACCTGATATCAGAGAAGTGTGTGCTTCCCTAATTATCTTTGCTCTCTCATTTTGTGCAGTGCAGAGTTTCCCACAATGGTATAAGAGTCAGTCCTTCACATGATAGTCCAATTCTTCTACTTTTTTGCCTTGAGTCAAAGTTGCATATACACCTTTAAAGTCCATATCCTGAGCATACTATTCTATGTAGCTTTCATGCAGCATAGAATTATGCTTAAGTAGGGTAGATGCATTTATAATGGGTCTAGATAACATGTTTACAACCTTGTTATGTATGCGCTTTTTATATCTGATGACTGAATGAAACTGTTGTAGAAAACCCATCCATCTGTAATGTCTTGATTATTGCAACTTAGTTTGGGAGTGTAGATATTGAAGTGGCTGATGATCACTGTGTATTACTGTTTCTTTGCCCATTAAGTAATGTTTCCACCTCTTCACACTCTGAACTAATGCATACAATTCTTTATCATATGTAGGATAGTTAACTACTGCAGGATTAAATGTCTCAGAATGATAACATATGGGCTTACCGTGCTGTGTCAACACTGCTCCCATGTCATAGTCATTGGCATTAGTTTGGATCTCAAATGGTCTTTGTAGATCTGACAGTGCTAGTACAGGTGTTGTACTAATTCTTTCTTTCAAGGTGTCAAAGGCTTTCTACTGTTTGCCTCCCCACTGAAACACCTTGTTCAATCCTGTCAAAGCATGTAAGGGAGTTGCAATTGAGGAAAAATTTGAAATGAACTTTCTCCAATACTGTGCTACTCCTAAGAAGCTTCTCACTTCCGTAGTAGACTTGGGTTTAGGCCAGTTCATGATGACTGCCACTTTAGAGGGATCTATTTTCAATTCACCTCCCCCTACTATATGACCCAAATAATTTAG
>APFE031224017.1:19764-37885 GCA_000404065.3 Pinus taeda
AGAGGTTTTGCCAAATTCACATTTGGAGAGTTTAACATAAAGTTTTTCTCTTCTCAAAACATCTAATGTCTGCTTAACATGCTTTAAATGTTCTTCCCACATTTTACTAAAAACCAAAATGTCATTCAGATACACAATAACAAAATCATTAAGAAAAGGTCTGAGTACATCATTCATTAATCTCATGAAAGTAGCAGGGGAATTGGTCAAGCCAAAAGGCATAACCAGCCATTCATATAATCCCCGCTTTGTTTTGAAAGCAATCTTCCATGCATCTTGCTCTGCAACTATGACCTGATGGTATCCACTATGCAAATCCAACTTGGTCAAATAAATAGCTTCCTTCAATTGATCTAAAAGATCATCTATGCGAGGAAGGGGATAACAATTTTTTATTGTTATCTTATTCAATGCTTGGTAATCAATGCACATTCTCCACGAGCCATCTTTCTTTTTCACCAGAACGATTAGTGACCCACATGGTGATGTGCTAGGCCCGATGAACCCTTTCTCAAGCAACTCCTGCACCTGCTTCTTGATTTCAGCATTCTCTAAAGCAGACAACCTATATATCCCAATGTTAGGCAAAGGAACATCTTGCTGCAAAATAATATCATGTACTATTCCCTTTTTGGGTGGCAGACCTTTATGTTCATGAAATAAGATATCATACTCTGAAATAATCTTTTCTATATCAGCTTGTTGATCATCATTATAGCCCTCAAATATATTGGTCTTATCAGGTGTCTCTTCCTTTACAACCATCAGCAAGAATTTTTTGCATGAATTTATCCTTCTTTTCAATTGTCCCGAGTTTATGAGAGTATAATTATTCTTGAGCTTCTGAGCTCTTACAAAGTATTTGATTCCATCTTTAACAAGTAGATACTTGTTCTAAGCTCTATAGAAAATAACCTTTCTATCATACAAGTAAGGACTTCCTAAAACAATTCCACATATATCCAAAGGAATTACATCTCACTCAACCTCATCTACAAATGTTGATCCAAAAGAAAACTTGAGTTTGCATTGTCTAGTCACTTGTAGTTGTGCTTTATCATTCAACCAACCTAATGAGTATGGTTTCTTATGAGGTGTAGTTGCTAATCCCAGTTTCTTTACAACTGCTTCAGAAATTAGATTTACTTGTGAGCCACTATCAAACAAAGTATCAATCTTTTGATTTTTGGAAACAACTCGAATATGGAAAAGCTCATGTCTTTTTCTCTCATGTTCTTCATCAATAATATATTGAGTAGAATTACTAGTAGATGCTTCAGAATTCTTACCTTTTATACCGGTGGCTGCAATGATTGTTTCATCTCCTGAGTTTGACCCCACATCTCTCTGAATAGCTGCAATAGTCTTCTTCTTCTTGCTCTCAGACTTCTTAGGTCTCATCTCTAGATGCAGAATCCAAAAATGCTCATCATCATGCCCCTCCTTTTTACAGTAAGTGCATGAAGTTTTGCCTTTTTGTGTAGTGCTAGCCTTCCTTGCTTTCCACTTCTACTTTTTTTTTCCTTGCTCTTGCTCACAGTGGGTTGGGATGGTCCCCCAACTTCTAGATTTCCATTTTTTCCTCTAGCTTCTAGATGAGTAGCTTGTACAGGTAGTTCATCTATACTAGTGGGATTAAACATGAGGATGGTATGCCTCATGTAGCTGTGTAGACCACCAATGTACTTCAAAATAGTTTCTGGTGAGTCCAATGAGATGCCCAACATCAATGCTCTCTTTCTAAATTCTTGATTATACCCTTGCACACTTTGCCCTTTCATCTGCCGAAGAGTTTGCCAACTCATCATGGCTTCTGCATGTAGGCCAATGGATAGAACTGCTTTTTGATGGCAGCAACAAATTCACTCTAGACAGAGATGGTCTTACCATGCTTCTTCATATCAACTTGGGTTCTTCCTTCCCAACAAACTAAGGTAGTGCCTCCTAGGTGTAGGCTTGCCAACTGAATCTTACTCTTGTCTGAGTCTATGTTTTGTACTCTGCAATACACATCAATTTGTCTAATCCAATTGTCCAACTTTTTAGCATTTAGCTCTCCATCACATATAGGCAAGTCAAATTTAACATCTAGTTTAATCAAGGATGCTTTCTTATTATGCACAGGGTTGTTAGGAGGTGTAGGGAAGCTTTCCTATTTTCCCTTTTCTTTTGAGTGGTCATGGGAATGAGATTCATATTCTTCTTTATCTTGTTTAGAGCTTGATGAATCCTCATCCTTATGCTTTCTAAAGTCCCTATACATTTCTTCTACCATAGACTTTATAGCTAGGAAACTTTCTATGAATTGAGGGTCTGGCCCTATAGAAACCTCTTTTGACATTGTCTTCCAAGAATAGACTCTCCCAATTTCAGGATTAGTTTCCACCAACTCTCCTTCTCCTAATTTGAGCTTTGATATAGTGAGCATTCATAGCTAAACCGACACAAGCTTGTCCAACCTTGCAGCCTAGTGCACTGATACCACTTGATCTCATAATCAACCTATGAGTGACCTTAGTTGAAGATTTATTAAACAAAAGGTATTATAGACTCATGTGCTGGTGTGTGTTCTATGTTATTCAAGCAATGGATCGATCAGATTGCCAATATACAGACATTTAAATGGAAAGATGGCAGATAAATACAGTAAGCAACACAAAGACACAAACAATTAATAATAAGGAGTTCACCCTGTTCTCCAGGGCTACGTCTCCGGTCCAGCTTTAATGGTGGCCTTGTTTCATTGTGTCTTACAGCAGAGAAATTACAATATAGGGACTCAATGTGAGTTCTCCTGAAGCAGATTTTGCTAGGTAGGGTGGTTCTTGGATTCCCCAAGCCACTCAGAGTTCACAGACTCTTTTTCTTCCTACCAGCTCTGTGACCCTTGGTCTACAGTGGAAAGAGCCAATGTGATGCTCAGTCCAGATAGATTCCTCTATGGGAAGGCTTGAATCTTCAAGCTCTCTAGCGCTCAATGCTGCCCGTGGTCAGCTCGGCCCTCTGTCTCCTCTGCTTCGCTTTACTATTCTCTATGTTCAATCCTCCTCTCAGGGTTCACTATTCACTATCTCTCTTGGTCGCTTGGACTCCTGTCAAAATCCTCTCTTCTTCAACGGTCTCTGTTCATGGCTTTAACCACTCAATCCCTATGCTTGTTTGGTTCCTCTCCCACCTGCATTGATTCTCCTTCTGCAGTTGTGCTTGGAGTTCCCTATTCGGCGTCCGCATGAACACTCGGAAAGTGCCACATGTCCCCATCAGAACAATGCCAGTTTGCTTGTCGATTCATTTCTTCAGTTACTTTGTGGATACATTCTTTCTCCGTCGTGGCAGTCAAATGGATTCCAAATCCCCTTAAATCGTGGCTTAATTCCTTGTTGATTCCTCTTCTTTCTATTTGGCACAATCTTAGCTGTCCGATCTAGGCTCCTCGAGATCCAACGTCATACAAACATCGAGCGTGGTTTACTTTCTCGACCAATAGCATGTGATCGCGGCGGTTTTTCTCTCACCACTGCTGCCATGCGTCGATTGTTGAGTGGGATCACTCCGCTCCCCTCCAAAACCTCTTACCATTCAAGGGCGCCCCAATCGATACCACCGGTTTTCCAGAGGGCGGGTCCCATCTTTGTCCTTTAGCACTGTTTGTTTCTCCACTTGCGGTTTTCCCACTCCCAATGTGACTGAGTGCTTAAGGCTCCCGTAGTTTAGCCCTATTTGCTAAGCACTAATCGCACATCAAAATCACCTCCTTTTCCCGATCTGGGGCTCCCAGGGGCTGTTTTGACCTCCTGCGCAGTCTCCATGGGCCTCGGTTAGCGTGCTTTGACCAAGGTCCTTGTCATTCCGCGTCAGTTGCCATGGCCACTGGTTCAGGGTGTTTTTGATGCTGTTTTAGATTCTTTAAAGATTTGTTTCATCCCGATACAGTCATGGTTCTTTGTCAGTCGTTTATGGATCCGATTAAGATCACGTATGCAAAAGAAAAGCAGGTTATTTAGAAATGACTGATCTATGTGATCGGTGTTGTTGTTTTGTTGTTGTCTATCAATTATGTCTTCTTAGATATGAAGGTAGAACTGAATGCATAAGGAGATTGAGTCTAATTGATTGATTGATTAAGTGAGAAGGATGATATTTGTTGTTGTATTTTTAGACTTCTATAATTTGATAGTAGATCTTCAGAATGTTACTCGTTGGTACAGTTTTGATTCAAAGGTTTTTATTATTCGGTAATTTTGGAGGTATACACAATTTTGATTAGAAGAAGTAGCGTATACACGTAGGTTGGCTTCACTGAAGTAGCATATACATTCTGACATATGATTTTTGAGGTTGCAGTTGGTTCTGGATGATGATGGAGGTTTCCCGGTTCAACACAATGTTCTGCTGACAATGAGCTCATTGTTAATATTGACTAATTGTTGGTTGACGTAGTTAGTACTATTGAGTTTGAGCTTCAATTTTACTAATGGGTCCAGTGTGAAAACTTGATGAAACGTAGCCTTCATATTTTGTTGTTGTGTAACAGGAGTATCTAGTTTGAAATTTTACGAAATGTGGTCCTTGGAGGAAGAGAGAAGGTCGTAGCCTTTTATAGGCCAGTGCTTACTTACTGGTAAACATATCGCTAGTACAAGAGATAGGGGTTTGTAGCTCCCTTCCAGTAGAAACTGGAGAATAGAGAAGGTTGTAGCATTTTGCGGGTGGGTGCCTATGTACTGGTATGAGTTTGCACCAGTGCAAGATTGTTAACAAATTTTCTTTATATTAAAAGAAGACAGACATGACAACAGAAGGTGGTTTTTCTCCCACATTGGATTTCTACCTTAAATCTTGGTGTTCCTGTGTGTTGCTTATGTGTGATGGTTTATTATGTTATTACTACACATAGTTACTATTTAATAAAATATTGATGCACTGGTTAAATATCAACACATGATGAATTAACGGAATCATAAGTTCATTGGATACGTTGGTTGCCTTAATAATAGTTGTGTGCACACGCGATTTCACTTCACTGAAGTAGCGTATATAAATATGGTTATAAAATGAAAAATTATTGAATTGTAAATATTGATTCACCCCACCTCTCAGTATGATTCCCAACATTGAGTGTATGTCTGGTGTAAAAGGTTGAGAGTAGAGAAATGTTATGTGTGATGTTGTAGCACGAGAAGAGTGAGGAGAAGTCAGAGAATTGAGTGGGCTACTCAAAGTGAAGGTTTTTGTTGAAAACAAAAAGAAAAAAAGGCTGAGTGTATGTTGTTGAGTAGAAAATAGGTCTAAGTGAATAAATGCAAAGCTAATAACAGGCATAGTGGTTACCATTTACAGAGAGTATCGATTTCCTTATTGAGTATAGGTTGGAGCCTAGAAAATAGGGAGTTGGTGTTTCTATCTAGTTGGTATCTAAGGAGAGATCGAAGGTCAGTTCCTCTTACAAGTGGGTGCTTTCACAAATCCATTAAATTGGTGATTCATGTTAAGCTAATCAATTTTTTGCAAAAGAAGGGATTTGGTGTTTCTTGCTAGTGGGTGCTAGAAAATAATCTAAGGGAGTTTGTGCTTCTTGCTAGTGGGTGCTAGAAAATAATCTAATGGAGTCGGTTCATTCGATGAGTGGGTTCTCACAAAGAATGATGTAATAGAGTAGGATTTGATATTCACATCTTAATAAAAAACAGGATTTGGTGGTTTTTCTCCATAAGAGTTAGCACATTTAACCTCATTGTCTTATGTGTATGATGCTCTCGGTGTGTGTTTATCTATTATTTTATATTGTTGCTACATGGTATGTTTTTGAGAACCACATGAATGAATAACAAGTTTGAATGTGAAAATAAGAATTGGCATAAAATTTTAAATTATCCATAATACTGATTCACTGCCCCCCTAGTATTAAACATTCTTTCCATCATAGAACCTTGAGCAAAATTATATAGTGGAAGTTTCTTTAATTTTGTTTTTGTCCATCTTGTAGTAATGAAGAGAAATTATTTGTTGGGTGGCAATGCTTAATACTTGTGTTCATTCACTAAATTACATTTAAAGTGAGTGTTATCTCAAATTTGATACTTAGGTCAATAGATGTTGAACTATGGTGTATTTGTTGGAAGAACTAATTCCAAGCACCATTTACTTGTCTTATTTGTCAATCTAGGTGCCTTCATAGTTGTTAGAGTTGTTGAATTGGTTTTGTCGTAGTGAGTACATTTGAGTTATTTTATTATTTTTCGAATGTGAGATCCATATTGTTAGGATCTAGTTTTTCCAAGAGTCTTATAAAATGTACATGTAAATGTGAGCTATTATGTGAGAAATAAAATCAAGTATTGTGCGATTTCTCATTACTTTGTTGTGTAAATATCTGGTTTTTTTCAATTTGGTGTTAGAGCATAGGTTGGATATTTGGTGAGAGGCATATATGTTATTGTGTTAAGCGTTGTTTCTATTGTGCCCCATTGAGATTTTACATTGAAAATACCAAAAGCTATTGTGTCATGGATAGATCTAGATGTGAGATCCTTTTATACTCTTTTCTCATTACATAGGAGTTTCATAGGTTGATATAACACCATCATCCCACATCTACTTAGGTAACCAACCATCCAGGATAAATATGCAATGAGAGGCCACTAAATGGGATTCATCTTCCTAGGTGACCTTTAGGATGTGGAATCGATGAATAACCACAACAAATACATTTTATACTTGCTAGAAGACTCCCAAAATCCTTCCCAGTCATTCCAATGACTAGTCCCTGATCCCCACTGAGTTTTTAGACCATTATACCCCTAGAGGCTCCCTTGATATGGACAAGGCTATGTCTGGCAGGCTCTCATCACTCCCATAGCAAGGCATGGGTGCGTCTGGGGACCTTTCTCCTCAGTCCTGTGTCTGTGACTCCATGATTTGAGCTATTTTTTTAGGCCTAGAGCCTAGGTCACTTCCCATAATTCCATGACACTTTCAGAATAAAAATATAGCAATAAAATAATGATATGAATACAATTAATTGAACAAGCACTTTACTGGACCCCTACTAGCCATGACAAGAATTTTGTCAAATAGGTCACAAATATGTAATCTAGAGGTTTAAACAACAGATTTGAGAATAAGGTCTCATACCTATATGAGAATCACTAAGAAGCATTGTTCCCTTATATCATTAGCTACATTATCATCCATTAGGTGATGGATACATTTTTCATTCATTTACAAATCAAAAATGGAGGAGAGCCATACATCATCACATTCATAATGCATGCTTATAACAAGCATAATAACAAAAAAAAATCAAGGATACATCAGCAATAGAATCCACATGTAAACCAATACATTTACACATAATATAGCAAGGAAAGAAACTCTGAGTAATGAATGCAAAATCCAACCCGGTATCAGAGTAACACATTCCATCGGATCATAAATTGGTTGAGCGAAATATCTCTTAAACCAATGACTGTTGTGCCATATTCTATTGGAAACAATGTTAATACTAAGAGGTATGTCAATTAGTATTAAGGTTAATTTTAACTTATTTATGCCAATTTACTTTTCCTATTTAACTTGGCATTTTGTAATATAACCAACAGAAATATATAATGTGGCAGCAACATTAACTAAACACAAAAACATGGAAACCATGACAATCGTACATGTTAGACACATGTTTTTCATGTGGAAACCCTTTCGGGAAAAAACCACAAAGCTTGTTGTTTTTATTGATATAAATTAAGAGCATCGACTTTGTTACATCAATCTGTTTTTGAACACCAGCTCCCGTTATTTTTTTTTTAGCACCAACTAGCAGGAAGCACCAATTCCTTTTGTTTGTAGACACCTAGCCATCTTACTAGAAGAACCATATGAGGTGCCAACCTCATGGATTTGTTGCAAGATCCAACTTGCAAGTCCTTGGATTTATGAAAGCACTAACTTAGAGGAGGAAATGACCCCCAAGCCTTCCCAATATCCACTAGATTTGGAAGCACCAACTTCCTCTTTTTCATGCACAACCCACATTCAAATAGGAATTGAATGTTCAGTGTAGTTTGGTAACAACTTTCCTTGATAACAAATTTTGATCTCATCTCACTGTGCTGCACTTTATAGTTCTATGTAGCACTCTTCAACAACCTTCTGATCTCCTTATCATCAATAGTCTCTCATCCCCCTATGCAACCTTGTCTCTTCCCCTTCAACTGAATGAACTCATCCCTTAGCTTCTCTACTCTCCACAACAGCTCACAAGAACCTCAAACCTTCCGCACAACACACAGGAAACTTTGACTTTACACTCAAAGTGCACATGAATATCTTGGCCTTACACGCATAGCACATGCACCTATTGGCGTTTACACACATAGCACATAGGAAAATTTTCCTTTACACCCACAATGCATAGGAAACTATCAGCCTTTACACATAGAGCACATAGGAAACTTTGGCCTAACACATACAAAGTGTTACTCTCAGGTTTCTCTTTTCTTCTTCTTAGGCACAATCAACGTTTACACACATAGCTAACTCTCACTTAGCCTCTCACAATAGTACTCACACTCAGAGTTCTTTTTGCTTAACATCTCACACAACAATGTTAGATTCCCCCCATTGCACATCAGAGATCTTCGGTTTTGTTCCTCTATTTACTCCTTGATCGATGTTGTCACATTGTTCTCATGAAAATTGTGTGTTTTACCTTAACATGGCACTACAATCCATTTTCTACATTGGTCTTGGTATCTACCATTGTATTCATTGAGAATGGGCATCTCGATGACAGTTTCCTCCATATTGACATTTAATTCTTACTTCACTACACACTTAAACGAGACACATTCCTCTTTGTCTTCCACTCTTACATCATTGAGGCTCTCCATGCTGAGAATTTAATCTTCGTCCACCAAAACATTGCACATAGACTCTCCATGCCTCTTTATGGATTATATAGCTTGTTAGTACTCTAGCATTGTACCTATGTACCCAAGCATGGTGTTTCTATGGACTATTGTATTTTTCTCCTTGTTTTCAGAGATCCTCGATAGTCGACCTTCATGCTGTGACTACACGTCTATTTTGCATTCATTCCTATAGCTGATGATCGATAGGCCATCAATACACCTTTTTACTACTACATTATAGGAAGATTTACACTACAGAGCACCACCAAAGCTTTTCCTCTATTAGAACTTTATTCACAAATAGACATGTGGAACTAGTGAATTCCAATCATTGTTGGCCCTTTTCATTCTAGCCCCTTTTTTGAATTTCCCTTCATATGAATGAGGGAGGTGACCAAGTGCCAAGTCCTGAGGCACTAACTCTTTTACCGATGTGTAGGGATCCTTTTTCACCTTTTTTAAGGCTCTATGCCTTCAATCCTGTGTTTACTTCATAAATAGTGCTAAACATTATCGAAGCCCCCTTATCAGTGTGTTTCACTTGTTGCACATATGCCAACAATCATACATCATCGAATGCTAATCGTTGATTTCCTCACTCCCTATTGCTTAGCCCTTGCCACGCATTTCTCACAACATGACTAAAGGTTGTGTCCCAAGGCTTAACCTTAAGGTGATTAGGCCTATAGACTCTTGTTTTGGGGCCTTTTTCCCTTTACAAAGCACCGCTCCTAGTTTCCTTAAGCCTTCATGACCACGTGCTATCCCACATCCTGCATCCCGAAGATTTCCAAATATGGCCAATGTGCCAACCGTCGCCAACCTCTGATCACTCATTATTGAAGTGACATCATCTCATGCCACATGGCATCTTCTGACCAGTGAGACGTGTCACTTAGATATGGCCCATTTGGCCATTCAAAACAGTGAAATTTCTTGCCATGTGTCACTTCATATCCTCACATGATGTTGATGTCTATAGCCATGTGTCCCTTATCGGAGCCAATCCAATCCTACCACGTGTCCTTATCCAAGCTTATCGAACACTACCATCTTCATTCTGACCCCTTTTTTGAGGTGACCAGGTGCCAAGTCCTGAGGTGCTAACTCTTTTAGTGACGTGCAGGGAGCCTTTTTTCCTTTGTTAAGGCTCTACACCTTCAATCCCGTGTTTACTTCATAACCAACACTAAAAAATATAAGAGCCCCCATATCGACATTTTTCACTTGTTGCACAATTTCCAGCAACCATATATCATCAATCGTTGATCTCTGATTTCCTAGCTAGTTGTTGATTAGCCCTTAGTGTGCATTTTTCAGTACAAGACTAAAGCTTGTGACTTAACTCTTGGCCTTAAGGCTATAAAGCCTATAGACTCCTACTCAGGGGCCTTTTCCCTTTATAAAGAATTGCGCCCTTAGTTTCTTTAAGCCTTTGTGACCACCTGCTATCCCACATCCCAATGATTTCCAAATTTGGCCAATGTGCCAATCATCACAAATCCTTGATCGTTGATTATCAAAGTGAAATCATGTCATTCCATGTGGCATACTCTAAGCAATGACACATGTCACTCAGATATGGCCCATTAGGCAATTTAAAATGTAGAAACTTCCTGCAATTTGTCCCTTCATATTGTTATGTCATGTTGACGTCAACAGCCTCGTGTCCCTTATCAGAACCAACCAAATCATACCATGAGTCCTCATCAAAGCTTACCAGACACTGATATATGTCCTTATCAGAGCCTATCGAACACTCCCATGTGTCCTCATCGGACCCAATTAGATGCCTCCATGTGTCCTCCTGGAGGAGAGAGAAAGAGGCCCACCTATCCTTTTTTTGCATCAAATTCCTTTGTACTTTTCCTTTTGGACTTCTCAATGATTTAACAAAGGATGCCTCAATTCCCGACATCTTTTGGGTTTTGGCACTGATACTAGCCACCAAGGATCGCCGATTGCAATTTGTCGAGACCTCTGATAGTTGGGACCTCCGATTTGTGGTATCTCTAATCGCTAATTAGTGATTCACAATGTTGTACGCTGCTCCATAGAATCCTTCGATCATTGATTTCTTGGATGGCTTAGCCTCCAATCTCAAACTCTCGATATGGCTTGGCCTCCAATCTATGGGAATTGCGATATGCAGGATTCTTCCCTGCTTAAGGCTTTAACACCCTAAAATTTAGTAGGTCATAAATTTTGACTCACAAGTTGATTTCTGGACTTCTACATATCATTGGAAATATATTCCAGAGAAATTTCCAATGGAAGGGCTCCAAATATCCATTGAAACCATATGATACCTCAAATTATGGATCCAACCTCACTACAAATATTCTTCTCTTGAACTCTTTGGAAAACTAGTAATCACATCCACAATGTGTCCTTACCATGAGGCATGAAAATCCCATGGTATTCCATCCTGGGCCATCACTATAATCACCATTTGATGGATTTTCCAATAAGCATACTATGATGGTGATTCTCTACATAAAGTCTACAACTACCATGAGATTCTTCCTGGGCCATCACTACAAGCATCTGCTGCAACAAGCAACCAAGCTTGTCTGGTTGAAATCAATGCCAACATTCCTTCCCACTGTTAGGCACTACCAACTACTCAACACACCTCCCCAACATGATTGTTGGCATCAAATTCCACCACACTTGCATATGACCTCACTAGGCCACTAGCCATCCACACAATGTCAACTATCCAACAATCTTCCACTTTGGCATTGATGGAAACACACCATCCTATTCTCTTCCAAGTGATGGTCAAACCTCAAGATGCTTCCACATATCTCATGGCATGAGACACCAATATCCTTCTTTCCATCACATCTTCTCCACAACTTTTCTCACCCTTTGACATCAATGTCAAGGGGCCACAAGCTACCTTACTCTCCTCATGCAATCACCGATTGTGAGGACCATAGTCTAGCCATCAAGATGTGGATTCTACCTCGTAGACGTCTCTTCCAAGACTGTCGCTGTTGCTGCTCCATAAACTTGGAAAATGTGATATGATCCCCCTGAACATATACTGACTCTGATTTGTCCTTCCAGTTTTGGACACCTTGTGGCTACTAGATGAGCACTCTATCGACCAATGCAGTGTTTGTAGAAAAAATATTGATACCTATTATACTTCTCATAATATTGTTGTTACTGCAAATACTAGCTTACAATGATTCATTATGGATCACCCTTCTTCATTGATGTTGCTTCTTTTGATACTGCTCTCATTGTTGAGAATCTCCATTTCTTCCCTTAAGATCATTTGCATATATAGGGGCTGCTCCAAATCTCATCCCAACTGCATCAACAGAAATTATACAAATGGAACATTGTACCAGGAAAACTCTTCTGTTTCTTTTCTCAAAAAGAAATTTCCATTTTCACACAAGTGTGGAGCGATAAAAAGGTGTCTTTTTAACTCCTAATTACCTCACATTAATTGTCAACCCAAGGACGACTTTTTATTTCAAGAGTGTACTCAGTCTGAGGCGACTATTTACTCTAGAGTAATGTTTTGCAGTATAGTGCTTAAAATACAAAAGTAAATGAATTCTTGGAAAGAAATCTAACTACAACAAGAAACTGGAACGTTCTAAACTAAATCATTCACTCAAACAACCATCAATCGATGATACAGTAGCAATAACTCATTCCTCTAGAAATTGATGCAATTAAAATCAAACTGGAACAAGACAATCAATCTGGGAACGAGGAATCAATCCAATGTTCTCTACAGTTGATAGTCCTGCTTTGAAGCAATTAAAAGGAAATCAAAATTGAACTAAAGCTACTATTGAAAGTAAACTAGGAAAACTTTTTAAAAGCAAACTATTGCAATTAATCAACAGAAATGACCAACAAAGTAAATGGGCAGCAAACTGTAATTAAAGGAATCTAAACAACAAACTCTAGGTAGTTAGAAAGACACACTAACTACAAATGTAATTGATTCAGCAACCTTAATCCAGCAGCATGAACATTAATCGCAGTTATTGAAGCAATTGCAATCGCAGTTATATTTGAATAGTAACTTAATTGAAGAACCATTGCAATTATAAATGAGCAACAATTAAATGGACCACAGTTCTTAATTAGACAGCGCAGTATTAGATTAGAATTATCAGCAGTACATTTCAAGTTATAATTAATAATTCTATCACTCACACAATCCAATAATGATTTCAATATAACAAAGCTATTCTACGAAATGTTCATAAACAAAAGATTGCTGAACAAAACAATTTAAAGAAATAAAAAGGAAATCAAACCATCACATGGTAGCAATTATAAAGATATGATACACAACAGCAGTGTACTCCACCAGAGGCTGGGCCCTTAGCCGCCAACAGATGCTACTGGGCTACTTCAGATGAGAAGAATGAGTAGCAACTCCCAAATCATATATTAATCATCAAATTGTGAAATCATTACAACAACAAAAGCTTGAGAATTACAACATGGAACAATCCCTTCTTCTTCCTATCCTATCATGAATAATCCATCATCATTCCTGAATCTCTAAGTCTAAATCCTCAATTCTCCATCTCTAGATTCATCATCTTTCTCTAAATTAATCATCCCCAAAGTCCTCCCCCTTTCTAATCTCTGTTTTGATTTAAATACAAAGAGAGCAGAGAGTGGTTACAACTATGATAATTACAATATGATTATTATTACAAAATTGGACTGTTTCCAACCAATTGATCAACAAGAAAATATATTTCCATCTATCTTTCAACAAGAGCAAGGCAAATTTGGTCTTTGCAGCTGAGATTTGGAAAACGACCGCAACAACAAATCTGAGAATATCGTGCTCAAAGAACCCTTTGTTTCTCTCAGTACAAGTTGAATTTGGGCAAACCGTTATTTCAAAAAGTTAACTGGGTCCGTTCTGGACAAAACCCATGTTCCCGATTTTCTATATTCTTCTTCATTTGCTCGGGATTACAACCGCAAAACTGTCACTTCTTATTCCAGCGAATTTCTGAGTCGGCAGATTTAATAGTCAAATCTTCAATCTAGAAATTATCTTGGAGGTTAAAAATGGTAAATAATATTACAACTAATTTACTGAAACTATGATTGATAAAATCATTCATAATCATTAATTTATTAGAAATAAATGAAGATAAATAATATTCATCCATAAGAGCATAAATCATTTATAAAATGGATTTAAATGATAAATTATCACAAATGATATAATAGAGAAGAGTAAAAATGGATGAAATAAGTGTTACAAAGTGGTCGTATTCACGGCTCAACACACCCCCACACCAAATATATTGCATGTCCTCATGCAACAAAAACTGAATATGTTGCATGTCCTCATGCAACCCAAAGGCAAAACCCATGTGTTAACCAGGCAATAAAATTTGTTCATCTCAGCTCATAAAAGGAATACAACAAATAAATTCTTCTTCAATTAATGAATATTCAATTTTAGCAATCTTGATGAAGGCATAACAATTAAGTTGCAGCAAAATATGATATAAATAACAGCAACCTTCATTAACCATTTTCCCAAAAACTACAAACCAACTTTTGTTGAAATGTTGCAAGTAGATTTGTAATATACGAATGCTTCTATGATCCAAAAATCAAATCGTTTTGATGCATGGAGAATGAGATATAAACAAAATGGTTGTAGGTGATAGTGCATGATTTCTGAAATTTTATGAACCAAATTTAACTTGAAATTATCTGGGTTTGTGTATTTTAATGATACATCGGTGTTATCCAGAAATCACAAGAAGTGAGTTCACAGTTTTAAAAATATTATGGAAATCAATTTCTGCACTGAAATTGTATGCCTTAAATGAAAAAGAAAGCAAAAAAAAAAACATCCATCATGCGTAGCAATTCCTCCCCCTCTCTGAAAAATTAGCATGGCCTCATGCGATGCTAGAAAACAAATTGAGGTGGTTGCTACCATATGTTGGATTCTATGTTTAGTGTAAAACAATCATGGAATAAGGGAGGTGTTGAGAATAAATAAGAATAGTAATGGATGATAACGAATATGAATGACATGGTCATAAGAAAGAAATGAATGAAAGACTCCCCCAAACTGAAAGATGGGATGTTGCTGAAAAAAAAGGGAGTGGTAAAGATGTGGAAGGAAGGATGATAAATAATGCTCAAAATGGATTTTCATTAAATTCTCCGAAATTTGTAATAAATTAGAAAATTATGCTATTTTACCTCAATTTTTACCTCCAAAATAAAAATGTGGAATGGCATATATGTACTGGCAGTTGTTGAAGTTGATGTAGGCAGAGTTGGTACTGAAAGTGATGCAAAAGGTGGAATCCAGGTAAGCACATCATGTCTGAACAGTTGTTCACGTTTGTGAGTTGCTCGAGCCTCTTCTGTTAGTTGCAATAGTGTGGTCATGCTGCGAATAGAGTTCTACCCCATACTTGTTGTTCTCCTGTAAACAAATCACTATTTTACATACAATGTTCATGAATCCATAGTGTTAGTTTTAAATAGCAATAGATTAAGATGCATGCAAAAATTTCAATCAGAAAAAATTATCAAATCAACAAGTTATGGCAGAGTGCAGTAATCATATCACATGCAATCCCATAATGCATACATTCCCCCCTCCAATTGGAAAAGGAATTCCATGACCATAAAGCATATGAGAGATGTTGTGCTGACGGCAAGGCAAGGGAATGAACAATACAACAGTAAATGAAGCAGAGTACACATATCAATGGTAGGACTGCGAGAGTTATGGTTATAATGAGAGCAGAGTGTATAAAGATAGTTATGAATAAAAGATAGGACGCTTTGGATTGATGATAAGTTATGAAAAGAGAAAAAGGACAACAATATGCCAAAAAGATACTTTACTCTCGGTATTCTAGTTGAAAAATGATGTGATTGATCAAAAAATAATTTCTCATGCGTAAAGGTTCAAAACAGGGAAAAAACAATTAAGGAAATAACTTCTCTCATAAAAAGAAAAAATAAGAAAAGGGTATTATAGTAATAATTAACGATAAGATATAACTTCAATACCATAAGCAGAGCCTCTGCTGCCAGCAGGCGTCCATAGCCTCGGTAAGGTTTCTTTTTAACCCATATGAACCAGGATCCTCAATTTATAAATGGAGAGTTTTAGTGTTGTTCTGCAGAAGAGATCAGTGTGCTGGCGTGGTAACCAGATAACCACACTGCCATTTACTAGGAGGTAGCAAAAGTGATCAGGCCGGCTCGTGATGAGATCTCATGTTCCAAGGATAATTTGGCTATCCAGTGGATCATAACCCTAGTTTGGTGGCCATAATGGGAATGTCACTTTGTTATAGCCTTATGAACATGGTAGGCTGGCTCGCAATGAGATCCCCTATCCTCCACCTGTGAACAAAATTTTGTTGTTATTACACATTTTTATGATAAAAAGAGGGAGGCTTAGTACTCCTTAAGAGTAGGGATGGTGGAAGAAGTTGAACATGTCAATAGAAAAATATACCCATAATCTCATTTATTATAGATAGAGAAGATTATAACCAGGAAGGGTGGAACCAACATGGTATTAAGATAATCAATCAGTATCATGTATAGTAGAAAACAATGCAGTAAAGTAATATAAATAATTGTGTTCTTTTGAAAATAAGCTATCATCAAGGAGCTGTCCTGTTAAAGATCATAACGTAAATGCTATTAACTTGCTTCAATAGAATCCATAATTCTTGTCCTCATAAAAATAGTGTACTTCATACCATAAAAGGGAATCAATAAAATGTGGTTGAGATGACCTAGGAATAATCCCACAAGAGAAAGGAAGGGTTGCTCTTAAAAATATTCTCAAAGTGTTGCTTTTTTGAAGGAACAGCAAAAAGATTCAAAAAGAAAGTGGTGTTTTGTGTAGGGAACAACAAAGAAAATGCATACCAAAAAAACAAAAATACACACAAAAAAGTGTGAAAATGCAAATGTCGTTCATTTGGAAAAAAGAACTAAAAGTGTCGTTCCTTTAGAAAAAGAACAAAAAATGCAAGTGTCGTTCCATTTCAAAAAGGAACAGCAAAAAGTGAAAGTGCAGAAGTGTTGTTCCATTTCGAAAAAGAACAGCAAAACATGAAAGTGCAGAAGTGTTGTTCCATTTCGAAAAGGAACAGCAGCTGTTCCATTTCGAAAAGGAACAGCAAAACGTGAAAGTGCAGAAGTGTTGTTCCATTTCGAAAAGGAACAGCAAAACATGAAAATGCAGAAGTGTTGTTCCATTTCGAAAAGGAACAGCAAATCGTGAAAGTGCAAAAGTGTTGTTCCATTTCGAAAAGGAACAGTAGTTGTTCCATTTCGAAAAGGAACAGCAAAATGTAAAAGTGCAAAAGTGTTGTTCCATTTCGAAAAGGAATAGCAAAATGTAAAAGTGCAAAAGTGTTGTTCCATTTCGAAAAGGAACAGCAGCTGTTCCATTTCGAAAAGGAACAGCAAAATGTGAAAGTGCAAAAGTGTTGTTCCATTTCGAAAAGGAACAGCAAAACGTGAAAGTGCAAAAGTGTTGTTCCATTTCGAAAATAAACAGTAGTTGTTCCATTTCGAAAAGGAACACCAAAATGTGAAAGTGCAAAAGTGTTGTTCCATTTCGAAAAGGAACAGCAAAATGTGAAAGTGCAAAAGTGTTGTTCCATTTTGAAAAGGAACAGCAGCTGTTCTATTTCGAAAAGGAACAGCAAAATGTGAAAGTGCAAAAGTGTTGTTCCATTTCGAAAAGGAACAACAAAACGTGAAAGTGCAAAAGTGATGTTCCATTTCGAAAAGGAACAGCAGGTGTTCCATTTCGAAAAAGAACAGCAAAATGTGAAAGTGCAAAAGTGTTGTTCCATTTCGAAAAGGAACAGCAAAATGAACCGTGAAAAAGGAACAACAAAATGAATGGCTGAACCAAAAAGTGCTATTTCTTTAGAAAATAAATAGAAAAACGAAAATGATGTCCCTTTGAAAAAGGAACAGCAGGAACGACAAAAATGCACACAAATGCTGTCCCTTCAGAAAAGGAACAGCAAAATGCACAATCATAAAATGCAAGCATGCAAAGAATGAATTAGTTGTTCACTGCATTGATGCTGAGGATGAGTTGTACTTTAAATGAAGCAACACCTGAAACACAAAATATAAGAGAAATTAGAAAAGAAACAACAAAAAACAGTATGTAAATAAATAAATTG
>APFE031224017.1:37905-57363 GCA_000404065.3 Pinus taeda
AGTGTTGTTCCATTTCGAAAAGGAACAGCAAAACATGAAAGTGCAGAAGTGTTGTTCCATTTCGAAAAGGAACAACAAAACGTGAAAGTGCAAAAGTGTTGTTCCATTCGAAAAGAAACATCAACACGTGAAAGTGCAGAAGTGTTGTTCCATTTGAAAAGGAACAATAAAACGTGAAAGTGCAGAAGTGTTGTTCCATTTCAAAAAGAAACAACAAAATGTGAAAGTGTAGAAGTGTTGTTCCATTCGAAAAGGAACAACAAAACATGAAAGTGCAGAAGTGTTGTTCCATTTCGGAAAGGAACAACAAAACGTGAAAGTGCAGAAGTGCTGTTCTATTTCGAAAAGGAACAACAAAACATGAAAGTGCAGAAGTGTTGTTCCATTTGAAAAGGAACAACAAGATGTTAAAGTGCAGAAGTGTTGTTCCATTTGGAAAGGAACAACAAAACGTGAAAGTGCAGAAGTGCTGTTCCATTCGGAAAGGAACAAAAAAACGTGAAAGTGCAGAAGTGTTGTTCCATTTCGAAAATGAACAGCAAAACGTGAAAGTGCAGAAGTGTTGTTCCATTTGAAAAGGAATAGCAAAATGTGAAAGTGCAGAAGTGTTGTTCCATTTCGAAAAGGAACAACAGCTATTCCATTTCGAAAATGAACAGCAAAATGAATCGTGAAAAAGGAACAACAAAATGAACGACTGACCCTAAAAGTGCTATTCCTTTGGAAAATGAATAACAAAGCGAAAATGATGTCCCTTTGAAAAAGGAACAGCAGGAACGACAAAAATGCACACAAATGTTGTCCCTTTAGAAAAGGAACAGCAAAATGAAAAATCATAAAATGCAAGCACGCAAAGACTGAATTAGCTATTCAGTGCATTGATGCTGAGGATGAGTTACACTTTCAATGAAGCAACACCTGAAACACAAAATATAAGAGAAATTAGAAAAGAAACAACAAAAAACGGTATGTAAATAAATAAATTAAGTTACAACAGCTATGATGTTATGTCAAAAATATGATCTCTTTGAAAAATCTTTTGGCAGCAGTGATAAGGCATGAATCTTCAAATGGAAATAAATTCTTCATTTCTTCTATTATGAATCCGTTGGGTAATGAGTTAGATGAAATCCCTTTGTTTCATTAAAATTTCTTTCCAGAATCACTTGTCCATAAATTGACCTTCTTTTTCTCCGAGGACCTGCAAAAAACGAGTATCTACCTGCAATAAAACATTAAATCATGGAGAAAGAGAGGTGCGCAGGCTCCCCTAATTGAATATTATGCAAAAAACGAACAAGTAGTTACTCTGTAGAACAAAGCCACAGAGAAAATAACAAAGTTAAATTTATTTGTTACCTGCCGGAGAGGAGTGGTCGACCATACTAACCAGCAGTGTTTTAATCACAACTTCTTTGTTTTTCGTCCAAATTGAGTGATTCCAAAGCAAAATGAGATCTAACTCAAAGTTTTATCTCCAGTAGAAACAAGTTTTAAGGATTCAATGATATGATATGTCAATTTTAGTTAGAACAACGTGCATAGCAGAGTCATTTTCGATTACCCAGCTTAGACCAACAATTGATATTTCAAGCATAAATTTTTTGTTTGATGTCGTATTCGAATGATTGAAATTGGAAATAAAATTTTATTAATTTATTTATCTCTAATAGAAACAGGTTTTGAAGAAAAGAAGAATTTATAGGTCAAATACTGTAAGGAACAGCCGGAAAAGCAGAGTTTTAAGGATGCTGATTTACGATAGACAGTCAGTATTGTGATCATAACTTCCCCATACGATATTGAAAATAATTTATTCCAATTGCATTGTAAATTATATTCAGAGGGGAATCTACCATAGAAACAGGTTTTAAAAATTCATTCATTTAGGCCTCTAAAAACTGACTGTCCCAACTATGTTCCTGAGCTGCCCGCTAGACATCCGGTCATTGTTTTGTTTCTAACGTTTTCGTTTCAAATCCAAATTGGGTGGTTCAAATTGGGATAGAAAGTAGACATAAAGGTATACTTCGGATAGAAACAGGTTTTAAAAATATTCCCTTTTGGTCCTTCAAAACATGACTGTCCCGACCGTTTTTGCAGAAATTCCATGAAGCCTAGAAGCCAAAAAAATATGATATTGAAGCATTTTTTCAAATTGGTGATAAAAGTGAATATGAATGTTCGTAAAACTATTATTTACATTATAATTCATCTACATACACAAATGAATTAAAAAATGATCACCAATGTTGATTTGCATAACATGTTGCAACAAAAAACAACTAGTTTTACATAAAAACAAAATGCATTTATTTATTCCATTATTTATTTTATTTTCTACACTAACCCATTTTAATTTGAAAAATGAATACGACTACGTATATGAGTAATTGCAGTGGACCCATTTTGGAAATAAGGCTTCACGTATACACATACCCAAATTTGAAAAATGCATATTAATGAAAATTAGGGTATGAGAAGCCAACTTCCCTTGAAAAAATGGTATCAAAAATTGTTGAAGCATAGAGTGATGTTGCAAACAAATGATGGAGTGAAAGCAATCTTCAATCTATCCATTACTTTCTTGATTTGTCATATCCATCAAATCATGAAGTTCTTGAGCTTTTAAGATAGCTTGTTGATACATACTATAAGAAACCTCATTTTCTTCCATAGCTTCTACAATTTTTGAATTTGAAACATTCTGAATCTCATTGTAAGTTTTCTCTATTGGTGCATGTGAGATAGAATGGGTGGAAAGGGTAGGTAAATTTGGCAATTCAACATTGTAAGTATGTTGTACTGGTTTATTGTGGTGAGGGTGTGGAATTAGTTGAGCATGAAAATGTGTAAGGAATGGAGCATTGTGATGATGTGGTTGGTTGGGTTGAGTGGATAAATTTGATATGCAAGTAGGATCTTGTGCAAGAGCTGGTGGAGAATATGGAGAATGTGCTTGTGCTACAAGATGAGGGAGAGTAGTCATGCAATCATAAGGTGAACCATGCCAAACTTGTAGACAATATTGGTGATTATATCGAAATTGGCATGGCTAGCCTAACACATTAGTATTCCATAATGGATTATGCAAGTAAGAGAATGGAGAAGAAGTGTTTTGAATGGTACCTGTAGGCCATGATTTCCATTGTTTTGACCTTCTTGCAGCTTCCTTATCTCTCTAATATGCTACTTCCATCCTAGATAAGGAAGAGTGAGTATCTATGAGATGCTCCTTTCGGTCATGATGGTAAAACACTTCATCCAATTCTTGATTTTTCTGAACCTTCAAAGCATTCAATTTTGAAGTTAGAGAGCTAATAAAATAAACTTTAAAATTTTCAAGTAAATCATTGATTTCAACTCTTATGTCTCCTATTCTTGTAGCAGATTTGGAAAAGAAAGAACAAACATCTCTAGAATTCTTACCAGCCTTGGAGATTCCTCTTGAATACCTTATGCATAATTCACAAACATCATCATATGACAACTGAAAAACATCACCTTTTCCTATCAGATTTAAGAGTTCTAAAAATTTATCTTTGACTCCTTTAAGAAGGAGTGTTTTTAAGATTTCTTTTTCCAAATGCTTATATTTTGATTTTTGAAGGTTGTATTGAAATCGATCTACATAGTCCTCCAAGCTTTCATCTTCCCCTTGTATCATAGCAAAAATATCTTCATTGGCCTTGCAATAGTCTTGGTACTTCTTCAAGAATATGTTCTTCATGTCCTCCCATGTCTGGATGCAATTCCCACCTAGGCTCATGAACCATCGGAGAGCTGCTCCTTTTAGAGTAAGAGGAAACACTTTCAACCTTTGATCGTTAGTGTAATAATCATAGCCTCTACAAAGTATTTCAAACTCAAATAAGAATGTATCTGGATCTTCATTTGCTAAACCATGAAAATTTGGTAAAGATGGGGGAATTATGTGCATTTGTGTCACTCCTCCTAGATCTTCTATAGGAAATTCAAAAGTACAAACATGAGCCATTTCTTACCATATTATAAGATGTTCTTCATGTGTTTCTTCGAGGCTCCTTCTTCAAATGTTCTTGTCAATCGGTTAGTGAAATGGGTGGTGCTTATATCACCACTTGCGTGAGATCATGTGATTCATTTTTTAAAAATTTCTATCTTTTTCCTAATCATTCACACAAAAATTCAAACATCTATTTCTACCCTAGGTTCTTTAACAATTCTATTAGAAAGCAGGCGGGGGAGCAGGGCTTTTACATGCTCCGTATGTAGGTTCTTACCTTCCGTTTTTAATACCTAATTCTTTCCTAACAGGCACTCATCAGATGCACACTACTCTTTAACAATGGCTACACTCTCCCCAGCAACAATGCCAAAATGTGGACCGATAAAAAGGTGTATTTTTAACTCCTAATTACCTCACATTAATTGTCAACCCAGGGACGACTTTTTATTTCAAGAGTGTAGTCAGTCTGAGGCAGCTATTTACTCAAGAGTAATATTTTGTAGTATAGTGCTTAAAATGAAAAAGTAAATGAATTCTTGGAAAGAAATCTAACCATAGCAAGAAACTGAAATGTTCTAAACTAAATCATTCACTCAAACAATCATCAATCGAGGATACAGTAGCAATAACTCATTCCTCTAGAAATTGATGCAATTAAAATCAAACTGGAACAAGGCAATCAATCTGGGAACGAGGAATCAATCCAATGTTCTCTACAGTTAACAATCCTGCTTTGAAGCAATTAACAGGAAATCAAAATTGAACTAAAGCTACTATTGAAAGTAAACTAGGAAAACTCTTTAAAAGCAAACTATTGCAATTAATCAACAGAAATGAACAACAAAGTAAATGGGTAGAAAACTGTAATTAAAGGAATATGAACAACAAACTCTAACTAGTTAGAAAGACACAACAACTATAAATGTAATTGAATCAACAACCTTAATCCAGTAGCATGAACATTAATCACAGTTATTGAAGCAATTGCAATCGCAGTTATATTTGAATAGTAACTTAATTGAACAGCCATTGCAATTATAAATCAGAAGCAATTAAATGGACCATAGTTCTTAATTAGACAATGTAGTATTAGATTAGAATTATCAGCAGTACATTTCAAGTTATAATTAATAATTCTATCACTCACGCAATCCAATTATGATTTCAATATAACAAAGCAATTCTGAGAAATGTTCATAACCAAAAGATTGCTGAACAAAACAATTTAAAGAAATAAAAAGGAAATCAAACCATCACACGGCAGCAATTGTAAAGATATGATACACAATAGCAGCGTACTCCACCAAAGGCTGGGCCCTTAGCCGCCAGCGGACACTGCTGGGCTACCTTAGATGAGTAGAATGAGCAGCAACTCCCAAATCATATATTAATCATCAAATTGTGAAATCATTACAACAACAAAAGCTTGAGAATTACAACATGCAACAATCCCTTCTTCTTCCTACCCTATCATGAATAATCCATCATCATTCTTGAATCTCTAAGTCGGAATCCTCAATTCTCCATCTTTAAATTCATCATCTTTCTATAAATTAATTGTCCCCAAAGTCCTCCCCCTCTCTGATCTCTATTCTGATTTAAATACAAAGAGAGAAGAGAGTGGTTACAACTGTGATAATTACAATATGATTATTATTACAAAATTGGATTGTTTCCAACCAATTGATCAACAAGAAAATATATTTCCATCTATCTTTCAACAAGAGCAAGGCGAATTTGGGTTTTGCAGCTGAGATTTGGAAAACGGTCGCAACAACAAATCTGAGAAAATTGTGCTCAAAGAACCCTGTGTTTGTCTTAGTAAAAGTCGAATTTGGGTAAACCGTTCTTCACTACAGTTAACTAGGTCCGTTCTGGACAAAACCCATGTTCCGGATTTTCCATATTCTTCTTCATTTTCTCAGCATTGCAACCACAAAACTGTCACTTCTTATTCCAACGAATTTCTGAGTTGGCAGATTTAATGGTCAAATCTTCAATCTAGAAATTATCTTGGAGGTTAAAAATAGTAAATAATGTTACAACTAATTTATTGAAGCTATCATTGATAAAATCATTCATAATCATCAATTTATTAGAAATAAAGGAAGATAAATAATATTAATCCATAAGAGCATAAATCATTTATAAAATGGATTTAAATGATAAATTATAACAAATGGTATAATAGAGAAGAGTAAAAATGGATGAAATAAGTGTTACAAAGTGATCGTATTCACGCCCCAACAACATGGTTACTCAACATGAGCCCATCATAACCAATTGATATAGCTAGACCAATTGAGGTTTAAGGGACATGAAAAATATTATACCAATTGTGTTCTATGAACACAAAACTATTGTACATTATCAACTTACAACTTGAATGAAATAGGAGTGTTTCATCATAGATGTAAAGCTTTCTCTTTGCTTAGAAATATTCCTTTTTGAGACTGCTTATTTGTTGTCTACTACTTCTTATCAAAGAAACTCACCCTGAGCCAATACTTCCTGATCTCCTACAAAGTTTCCTTTCCTTTGTGTGGGGACTGAGCCTATGGACCTAAAAAGATTGTGAGCTTCCTATCATTCCACACTTCCACTGCAGCCCATCTTATTCCCACAGTTTTTTTTATCATTGTGTCCTTCTCATGATGGCTACAGTCCACCATCATCAATCATATCCACCATTTTGTTCATCCTTCATGGCCTCCTACATCTAACTTACTTGACATCCCTTGAGGCCTTTATCTTCCTTCAATGAAGAGAAACAAAGGATCTACTCCCGCAAAGAAAATCATCCTCCTTCTTCCTCCAGACCTTTAAAGGTCGAGCTCTGCGAGAATCATTCCCTTCTTTCTTCTCCTCTACATCTATTGGGGTCTTCTCTTTAATACTCTTGGGTAGAGGAAATTTTTCATTCAACTCCTCATTTTTAGCCCAAATATCCTTGGAGCCTCTCTTCCTTTTAGAAGGGACTGCTACAAGAGAAGGAGGATCACTCTTTTGACTTCTTTCTCCTATATGCACCTTTCTCTGTTAACACATAGCATTGAATAGATATGAGTATCTTTCAGATCTTTCCTTCTCCTTGTATTCAAATCCTGATCTAATGCATTCGTATGCACATGCTAAGAAGAATTATGTTTCTTCTCATTTCTGTAGTCATCTCCCTTGTGCTTGATATTTCCACTGTTAGAGCATTCAACATGGCTTAAGACTAGGGCAGAGGAGTTTCAATTTTTGACAACTCTTTTGTCAAAAATCCTCTCATGGATAGCTTCTGTACTTCTAGCCTTACTGTGCAATCTTGGCTTGCTACTACCCATCGCATTTTCTTTTCTTGCATGTGATTTACAATCTAAAGCTTTATGTCTAAACTTATTGCAAGAAAAACAATATCCACGAAAATGCTTCTGTTGACATATGTTACCTTTTCTTTGCATGATTTCTTCTTGAGGAGGAGGCGTCTTCTGCTAGCTCTTCTTCTGCCTTATATGACAGTAATCATTGCTATCATGCACTCTCCCTTGTAGTTTCTTTTCCCTCTTGTGTTGCGCTTTCTGTTGTTGTTGGTTCTTCTTCTCTTGTTGTTGTTGTCGTTGTTGTCCAACAACATTCGTTTCTTTGTTTTTGTAACCTTCTAGCTTTTGATATTGAGACAAATATTTATTTGACTTCTCTAAGTCATGTCTCAATGAGAAAACCTCATTTTAAAGTCTCCCACAACAAGATTCCTTTTCACTCAACTGATGGGTTAACATTCCAATCAGTCTGCTAGCCTTTTCTTGTTGAGAATTTATTTCAACTAATTATTTTATGAAATTTCCATTCCCAAGATCATAGAATTTCAGTGTCTCCTCTTGCTAGATAATTTCCTCTGATAGGTGCTTGACTTGCTTTACAGTCGAGGACAACCTAATTCTAGAAAATATCCTTTCATCTGGATCCTCTTCTTCACCACTAGAGGTTCTAGCTTTTAAGTAGCATGGTCTCTCTTCTGAGACTTCCTCCTCATCAAAACAAATGTGATGAGAAGTAGCATTACCCTTTTCTGGTTCATTTCTAGAGCACCAGGGCTCCTCAGCCTCTACTTGACCATCATGACTATATCCACCATAAAGAAATTGCATTTTTTCAACGCTTCCTTTGCTGACTCAGAGTGCATTACTTCATCAGCATCTGACTTAGATAGCTCTCTCAGGATGACCTCCCTGGATTTCTTGTTGTTTTCTCCATTCAAAACAAAGAGACGTATATCACCATCTAGGTACATAAAGTAGGCTTCCATTCTAACCTTCTAGAGTTCGTACGAGAGGTTATTTCATGATCTATCTAAGAATGGAACTTGTTCTACTGCTAGACAAACTCCATTAGCCATTGTTTCCTTTTGATCTAACTTCTAGTGGTTAATCTATTTATGAAAGAACTTGGATTTGATAGAAATTGTTGGAAACAATGTTAATACTGAGAGGTGGGTCAATTTGTATTAAGGATAATTTTAACATCTTTATGTCAATTTGCTTTTCTTATCTAACATGGAATTCAAACATTTAACTAGCATCAATATATAATGTGCTAGCAACATTAACTCATCACAAAAGCATGTAAACCACAATCATCATACACATTAGACACATGTTTTTCATGTGGAAACCCTTTCAGGAAAAAACCACAAATCTGGTTATTGTTATTGATGTAAATTAATAGCATCCATTGTGTTACATCAATCTATTTTGTGAGAACCCACTCCGAGGAAGCACCAACTCCCTTTATTTGTTTGGTAGAACCAACTAGCAGGAAGCACCAACTCCCTTTCTTTGTAGACACCTGTCAAACTTACCTCAAGCACCATATGAGGCATCAACCTCATGGATTTTTTTCAAGCACCAAATTTTAGCTCCATAGATTTACACAAGCACCAAATTGCAGGAGGCACCAACCCCCACATCTTCCCAAGGTCCACTAGTCATGGAAGCACGAAATTCCTATTTTGTTGACACCAACCCACATTGAAATAGGAATTGAATGTTCGTTGTAGTTCGGAAGCAACTCCGTGTGATAAGAAGTTTTGATCTTGTCTCACTCTACCACACTTTGTAGCTCTATGCAACACTCTTTAGCATCCCTCTAATATGATTATCATCAGCAACATCTTAGCCCTTTATGTAGCTTTGTCTCCGCCCCTTCAACTCCATGCACTCATCTCTCATCTTCTCTGCTCTCCACAACATCTCATGGGCACCTTCGGCCTTCCACAAAGCACACAATAAACTCTAACTTTACACTCACAACGCACAAGAAAATGTCAGCCTAACACACAAATCACAAGAAATTATTAGCCTTTACACATAGAGCATATAGGAAACTTCACCTTTACACTCACAGTGCATTGGAAACTCTCAGCCTAACACACACATTATAGGACACTATTGGCCTTTACACAAAGACAACACTCGCAACTTTGACCTAGCACACACAAGGTGCTTCTCTTATTGTCACTTTTCTTATACTTAGGCAATGTCGACCTTTACACATAGAATTGGCTCTAACTAAGACTCTTACAATAGTTCTCACACTCAAAGAGTTTTACGCTTAGCCTCTCAGTCAACAAGGATGCATTCCCCCCATTGCACATTAGAGCTCCTGGGTTTTGTTCCTCTTTTTACTCCCTGATCGATGCTATCACACTGTTCTCATTCAACACTACATGTTGTACCTTATCATGGACTTGTACTCTACTATATGCATCAGTCTTGGTCTCTACCACTATATTCATTGAGAATGGGCAGCTAACTAACAATTTCCTCAATACTGAGATTTAATTCTTAGTCCAATGCACCCTCAAACAAGTCATAGTCCTCGTTGTCTACCACTCTTACATCACTGAGGCTCTCCATGCTGAGAAAATAATTATAGTCCACCTACAGACTGCATTAAGACTCTTCATGCCTCTTCACGGCTTACAGAGCTTGTCAGTACTCTAGCATGGCTTTGTATTGAGACCTGGTCTTTCTATGGACCATTGTCATTGTTTCCTTGTTCTCATAGATCTTCAACAATTGAACTTCATCCTATGACTACACCTTTGTTCCACATTCGCTCGTGCAGTTGCTAACCCATATGCCATCAATACACCTTTGTACTGTTGCATTATCAGAGGATTTACACTTCAAAGCGCCATCAAATATTTTCCTCTGTCAGAAATTTATTCACAAACAGACATGTGAAACCAGTGAATTCTGATCATTCTTGTCTCGTTTTGTTCTAGCCCCTTTTTTGAATTTCCGTTCATAGAACCGAGGGCTCTGATCGGATGCCAAGTATTGAGGTGCTAACTCTTTCAGTAATGTCTAGGGAGCATTTTTTCCTTTGTTAAGGCTCTATGCCTTTGACCCTGTGTTTACTTCATAACTAGTGCTAAACATTATTGGAGCCCCCTTATCAATGTTTTTCACTTGTTTCACATATGCCGACAACCATACTTCACTGATCTCCAATTTCATATATGCCTCCTGCCTAGCCCTTTCTACACGTTTCTCACCACATGACCTAAGGCTTAGCCTTAAGGTGATAAGGCTTATAGAATCTAGTTTGGTGGCCGTTGGGCTAATTTATTAACATAAATTAACACAAGTATTTAATTATCAATCCGGGTTTGTAAAACTTGGAGGCAAAACCACAATATATGGACATCAGATATAATCAAGTTTAGAAGATAAAATTTGAAGATTTAAAGAAGTACATATTACAAATATAACCTATTTTAACAATTTCTAATTCATTTATGTAATATATGAGGGAAGAGGCTCCTAAGTTAGGAGAACCAGCTTGTCCTTCCATACAATACTACTTTCATGAAGATAAATATAAGAGCACTAATTAACAATGCTTTATGATGCAAAAGATGTAAAATAAGAGGCTCCTAACTAAGGAGGTCTAGATTTTCCTTCTTCACAATCCTACTATATCGCAATCACCATTGCTTCAAACCAGAAATGCAGAAATAACTTCAAATAAGAAATGGAGAATGAAATTCAGTTTTACTTCAAGATCAAATAGAAGGGGAATTTAACTTAAATTCCTGTGTGTCCCTTCATATGTAGATGAGAATTAAGCCAATATTCATTCAGCAATCATCACACATCTAAATACATTTGAAACAAGAACTAATCTATGAAAACTATGAAAATTCAATCAAGAAGTGTACTTAGCTTGGTGTGGGGGCCCTCCACCCCTGCCTTGCACACTTGAAGAAATCTCAGCTACAGTAACTTTAGTAAATCAACCAAGCATGAACAAAAATTTGAAATGAAATAGGTTCTTCAAAGCTTCAAACTCCAAAGTGTCTCAACATAAAACATTGAAAAGTTATATAAAAATTGCATTCACAAGCCATCAAAGTCTTCTCTTTAAATAGAGGTTTTGTGAAACAAACTGATCTATATTATCTCTAACACTCATATCTACTCATATCCACCTATCTAATTCTAACTCATCCAATTCATCCGAAGAAATATGGTCAATCCCATAAAATCTTAAAACTACCCTATTTCCTAGGGATTTTCTGGTGACTAGCCATTTTTGACCAGCCTTGACCGGGCCTAATAAAGCTTGTTTTGATCAAACCAAGCGAAGTTAGCTTAGTAATAGTTCCCAAGATTTCCATTCATGTATCCAGCTCGAGCACAAGTGTCCTGCAAATATGTCATCCACATAGCTATTACGGGAATTCCTTATTCAGTCTAAAATTGCACTTGAAACTCAATTTTCGTAAAAACTTCTAAAAATTGCAAAATTAAAATTAAACACGCAGATACGCATAAAATACATCAAAATGATGGATGTGATGGAAAATGGATGGAAAATATAAGGATTAAGTAAGTTTCCTTAAGCAAAAGTAGACCAAAACTAAGGGCCAACAATGGCCTTTTTCCATTTATAAAGCACCACAGCCTTGGCCTCTGTAATTCTTCACGACTACGTGCTATCCCGCATCCTGCATTCCAGCAATTTCCAAATGTGGCCAATGTGCTAGCCATTGCAAACCTTTGATCATTGATTTCCGAAGTGACGTCATCTCATTCCATGTGGAATCTTCTGACGAGTGACACATGTCACCCAGATATGGCCAATTAGGCCATTCAAAACACTGAAGCTTCTTGCCACATGTCCCTCCATACTGTCACGTCATGCTGACGTTAGCATCCACGTGTCCCTTACCAGAAGCAATCAAATCCTGCCACATGTCGTCATCAAAGCTCATCAGATGCTTCCATCCTTCCTTATCAGAGCCTACCAGACACTACCATATGTCCTCATCATACTCAATTCGTTGTCGCCACGTGTCCTCATGGAGGGGAGAGAAAGAGGCCTGCTTATCCTTTTTTGCTTCAAATTCCTTTGTATTTTTCCTTTTGGCCTTCCTGGAGATTTAGCAATGGATGCCTCAATTGCCAACATTTTTCTATTTTTTGCATCGATGCCAGCGACCAACGATCACCGATTGTGATTATCTGGGACCTTCGATAGCTAGGACATCCGATTTGCAAGATCACTAATCATTAACTGGTGATTCAAAATGTTGTGTGTTGCTCCTTAGGATCTTGTAATCATTGATTGCTAGGATGGATTGGCCTCCAATCATTGAATTCCAATATCGCTTCGCATTCGATTTCCAAGACTTGCGATAAGTAGGATTCTTCCCTACTTAAGGATTTAGCACCCTGAAATTCAACAGGTGATAACCTTTGACAAAAAAATCAATTTATGGGATTTAGCATATCGTTGGAAAGCTCCTTCAGAGAAATTTCTATTGGGTTGTGTTATTCTTTCCATGTCTAGCCCACGTAGTGAATCGAGGGGTTAGAGGGGGGGCGGAGCACCCCCATCGTTACGCGGATTGCGTAGCAGGGGAGTCATAGGTGGGTTTGAGGGGCGCGAGTAGCCCCTCTATATCGGGTCGGGGGCCAACGCCTTGAGAATTTTTTTTTTTGGACCCTATATTAGGTTGGGCGGACGTACCTATGGTTTTTTACATGATTTTCACACATGGTTTTGGACGTTATGGTTTACGGTCCATGGTTTTGAATGCGATGGCTTTTGGTCCATTGTATTGAATGCTTTAGCATATATAAATATGTATTGTAGCATTGAAAGGAACATAATGAAAAATCAAGCTCCAAGTCTCGGTTTTGGGATCCAGAGGAATCTCTATGTATATGTGTTTTATGTGTTATGGTCTCGTATTGTTTATTTTTTGTGTCTTAGAATTCGTATGCAAGTAATTTCTGTACAGGGTTAAAACCTATACTTTCCAATTGAAAGGGTTTGATTAGCCATTGAGTACATATGATAGCTCAAAATATGGCTCCAGCCTCAATTCCAATGTTCTTCTCCTGAACTCTATGGACATCTAGGAATCACATCCATAATGTATCCTTAGAATGATGCCTGCAGCTCCCATGGACATCCATCGACAGCCATCACTGTAATCATAATTTTACGGATTTTCCAATAAGCCTTCTCCTATGATGATTCTCTACATGAAGCGTGTAGCTACCGTGAGATTCTTGTTGGGCCATCACTACTAGCATATGTTGCAACAAGAAACCAAGCTTGTCTATTTGAAATCAATTCCAACACTCTTGCCTACTGTTAGGCACTGTTAATTACCCAACACATCTCCCCAACATGATAGTTAACATAAAATTCCAACAGACTTGCAGATTCCCTCACTAGGCCACTGGCCATCCACACAATGCCAACTATCCAATGTATTCCAAGCATGAATGTGGGACTCAAACCAAAATAACCAACTAGGGAATTCTGAGGCCAAACCACCTCACCCTCATCAATAGAAAGCAAGTTTTACCACAATCCACACTAGATCACTAGGCCAAAACAATAAACATGTAATAAGAGGCTTTAACATGATCTCCACCAGATCACCGTGCCAAATCATACATGAACGCCATCGAATTTATCCAACTACACATAGATGAATTTTCTAGTCTCCAAGTTTTATTGAAATACACGCTAGATCACTAGGTCCTAACTGAGACTCCACTCTCTAGGCTTTATTGTATATCCCATTTGAGGATTTGTAGGCCTGATGGAGAGCACCCACCTCTAGGATTTACTGTATATCATTCCATTAATAGGTTGATGTTTCCTAGGCCCACCGAGGCAAAAAAAATACAACTTTACCACAACCCACATCCTAGTTCAGGGGTTACTAGGCCATCTATTCTTGATTTAGACATCTAGCTCACTTAGCTTCGAATCCATCTGAAAATCTAGCTCAACTCAACATAGGGAGAACCCCATCACACCATGGCTATCAAGAAATGGAAAGGCTAGGCTGAAAACATTGTTACACATAGAAAAACCCACGCCATGACAACAAATAACCACATGTAATACCATGGATGCCAAATATAGCAAGGAAATCAAACATGCAAATCGATACCTACAAATAATCTTGTTGTAGCTTCTTGGTTCTGGTCTTCCTTGCTTGATCTCTACTTCCTCTTTGCCTATTTTTCCTTTCTTAATCGAATGTTGAAATGATCCAAGGAAAATCTAGGTTCCCTAGAGTGAGAGGGAGAGAGAAAATAATGAGAGAACTCCAAAATTGATCTGTCAAAATTTTACATTGACTAGGCTTGAGTAAAATCTTTCCATCTGATCCTCATAAGCCTTTTTATCAATGAGGCCTCTCTTTTCTTAAATTTGCATTATTTTCCTTCATTTTCCTCCTCACATGCAACATGTGACTTTTGAACTTCCTTTTCTCCTAATTTTTGTTATTTTCATAAATAAAATGCCAATTAATTGCTCTTTCCTTTCTAAAGTCTTTGCCATTGCCTTTTCCATTTTCCTTAACCATAATAACCAAACGAACACTTACTAGTATGTTTTTCCCAACATTCATCTTGGAATATGTGTCCCATGACTTTGGTCTTATTTTTTCCTTTATTAACTTTTAAATGGAATTTTGACCAAGTTTGTTACAAAACCCTATCCCTTGGGGGAACACTATCCTCAGTGTTTAACGACACCTATAACCAGCAAGACCACTGCAACAAAATATACTGCCCATGGAGCTTTATAACTTAGCTTGTTGCAGTATTTATAATTACAACCATTGAAACATGACAAACATATCGTTTACTGGAGCTTTATAACAAATATCATTATGATATTTACAATAAAAACCACATATACTTATGCACATTTTTTTTGACCAACAAATGATCATATTGTCTATGGAGCTCTATAGATCTAGTTAGATACAATATTTACAATAATATACACATATACACATATGCACATTTTCTCAACCAGAAAATAAAAGGAAATGATGCTTGCATCTGGAACAAGGGAATCTGGAGGCTCACACCCCTCCACCCTTAAAGAAATACTAGTATTCACCTCCTCCACAGGAAGTCCAGAATCCACTACAAGGTCAAATCTGCATCCAATGTCTAGTGCTATAATCCTATGCCACTTGTCCTCTCAGTCAATATTTATCAACTATTTTCCAAGGGCACACTCCCAATGTGTATTTGATTCCCTTTGGAAATGCTAATGACAAAGAAAAAAATGTCCATGTCCTTACCTTCTATGCTACAGAGTCCCTCGGGTGATCTGGTCACCCCCTTCTATGCAGTCACACACCTTACATGTTTCACTGGAACCCTCATCCCGGGCATTCCACCGCTCAACATGGTTTCCTCACATCGGAAGGTATGAAATTTGTGGCATATCTCTCCCTTAAAACCATCATACTGATCATATCATGTGCATGGAAATCAATGGACTCTATTGAGTACCAGTGTCCCACAATGGCCTTTCTCCTAAAGTGCTTTACCAACATACTGCTGCATGTTCCAATTCCTTTCAGTGACATCATTAAATCTTGGAGTCAATTTCAACCACCCAAAACGGGTATTTTTGTGCTTCTTATACCAAGAACATAACTTCATTAGATTTAAAATAAATTGAAATAACTTTATATCATACCACATTGGTGGCCCGTCAACAAGGTATATTTGCAATTTTGTTTGCTTCCTATCACAACAAGTCAAACTAGCATCTTTGAAAAAATCATCATGTATAAACATATCACATCAAGTTAGCTCAGAACACATCCATCGTAGATCAAAATCATAAATCACATTAACCAATATAAACTAGAATCATATATCACATGTAATAATCATAGACCAATATCATAAATCACATGCATAATAAAACTTAAATAAAATACAAATACTTTTCCTTTAATCAATCCTTAGCTTCTACCATTTTCCTTATTCCATACTCACACCGAATTGGTTTCCACACCCAACAAGCACACAATTATTTCTCCTCCCCCATGTGCACTTACACATAGTGTGCATCACACATATACAACCATACACGACATACAACACAATGTAATACATGCACCTACACCTAATATAACACACATCCAACTACACCTAGTGTACAACACAACACAAAACATACTCCTACATCCACTGTACACAACAACACAAATACATACACAAAGTACAATAGAATGAATACATATGTCATGATACCATGACTACATAATGCACTTACATAGTAATGCATGCTCACAACACAACATTTATGACATGCACAAAATACCACATGTACACCAATACCATATGTACAACAAGTACATAGTAGCACTTGTACACAACACCACCTACACAACATGTACACAACATCACATGTACATGCCACCACCTGCACAGTGCGCACACAACGCTGTATGTACACGACACCACCTATACAGCATGAACACAATACCACATGTACACAGTACCACATGCACGACATATACATGACACCACATGTACACAAAACCACATGCACTACATGTAAAAAGCACCCCCTGAACACAACACCACATGTACAACATGTACACATCACCACATGCACATAGCACCATATGTACAATTATGCACACAACACCATGTATACATAGTACCACTTGTATGAGATGCACACAACACCATATGTACATAGAACTAAATATACAACATGCACATAGAATCATATGTACGCAACACAACATATCTAACATGTGCACAACACCATATGCACACAACGCCGCATATCCATCTTGTGAACAGTACGATATGTACACATCACCGCATATGCAACACGTACATACCACCATCTATACCGATCACTGCATATGCAATATGCACACAACACCATAGGTACAATCACTGAATATAAAATATGCAAAACATATATACAATAATAACACTGCATATCCAAGACCACATTTTTTCTACCAAGTAATCTTGCTTCCAGTATCTCTCTGCCATCCATGCTTATCCTAGCATGTCGTGGGCCATGTTATTTTCATTCGACTGATGCATCTCTTAGCATTAACATGTCCATAATATAATCACAGACATAGTATAATAAATAATATCAATTCATATCCACATGATACTAGCCTCAAAGATCTGTCAAGCTACTCTTCCCACTTGATTCCTCATGAACCAACAATCTCTTCATGTCATTCCCTTGCATAAGCAATCATTCCTCCACAAGAACGATTACTGGTAACCCTGTTAGACAACAATATGTATACATACATATACATATACATATAAACATCAACATAAAAAATCATGATCCTGTCAGACAACGAAATACATACATACCTATATACATGCATATATATAAACATTATCATAAACATGATCACAACATAATTACCAAATATCATGAGGTCAAGTTTAAGAGAACTCCCTTTATCCATGCACAACATTGAGAAAAACCATTCCCAACATAGCCAAAGCATCTAACGCATCAACTCCATTTACCTTACATTTCATGTTAGCTTTCTCGTGATTTTCCTGTCAGCATCCATTTACACTAGTGGACCCAACCAACTTCATTGATTATCATACTCTTACATTTAGCTTCCCTTACACATGCACTAGATTCATTTGAATATTTCATTACGTGTTGGGTTTCATTCAACTCTTCTTGAGCTCCGTTAACTTTTCTCTTTCCCAACCAATTCCCAAGACTCTCAAAACATAAAAGGAAATAACAAGAAGAAAACAGAAAAATACCATCAAAACCAATAACAATACAACACCATAAACAAAGTGGCAAGTCCTTGCACCAGATATAAACGAATGACAAATAAATCTCAAAAAATCACAAAAGGCAAAAAGCGCAAGCATAACAATAGACACCATGAATAAATCCCATGGTTCTCAAGGAAAGCTCAACCTGAGCCTTATTCAAGTTTTCATGGAAATCTCTTTTTCCATGCAATCCCCTACATCATACCGCCATAAACACATAACTTTCAGTGCATAAGTGAACATAACATTACACAAATTACCTTACCTTAATGTGCCACGCATGTTTCCCTACAACGGCTCACACATGTCAATCACATGTTCCAAAGATCAAGGCAACATATGTATTACTTGAAAATAAACGTTCACCAAGTATAACAAACATGTCATAAGAAAAATAAATTCACATTCATAATTCATAATACATAATATTACATGCAAATACATATTAGTTTTCTCAACAGGTATGTGTTAGTATGACCATATTAAACATGATCATTTCTTCATGCAATCTTAGAGACACATACTAATATCATGCAATTAATCAATCATTCAAACAAAGTATAAACATACCATTTTAGATAAATCAACTATATGACATAATAGACACTAAACACTCAAACACCAAATAGAAGATATAATCAAAGAATCAAATAACAAATATATGACATAAGCAAATTCATACCTTAATGTATCTCAGGGGAGGCTATCTTGTCTGCACAATCAAGATATATTAGCATGATATAACTTCACAACACATCAATTCAACCATAAATAAGGTCATGATATCCATAAGAGTAACTAGCTAACATGTTCACATCATAAACTCACAAACAATTTTCATTCATGCATAACAATCACATATGCACATCAATCTAGATTAATATGCCATCATTAGGGGAAATTTGAGGTCTAAAATGGGCCTCTTAAGGAAATAATAAAATAATAGCTAAACTAATAAAATAATATTTATGAATTTGCATTTCACTTTTTGCACCACAATCCATGTAACCATGGTTAAATTCAATTAAAAAGTTGTACCAAAATAAAATTGATAAAGAAATTGTATTGATGTAATTATAGATAAGAAAGAGCTTTTCAAGAAAAAGGCATTATCATTGAACAACTAATGCATTTGTCCTTTGTACTTAAATGACTTAAAATAAATTATAAATATAATTTCATAAATTCTTAATTGTATAATGTACTATTAATTAAAAGTTATATTATTTAAATAATACAGTTAAATTATATAATAACATGTAATTAATATACTATATAAAAATAAAATAATATAATATTAAATGTAATATATTATTTCACTAGTTTAAATTAAAAAAA
>APFE031224017.1:58649-95968 GCA_000404065.3 Pinus taeda
CGAAGGGGGGGCTCCGCCCCCCCTCTAACCCCCCAGTTCACTACATAGGTTAGTTGTGGAAAGAATATAACACAACCCAACACTGGTCACATTTATGGCTTCCTTAGAAGGGAAAACAAAATAAATCATGGTGAACTTAGAGTCTTACATGAAACACACTGCTACACCTTTATATGGAAGAAATGAACTGGTTGCTTTCACGAATCTTATCTTTAGTAATTGCTTCTTAAACACTAACATAGGGTGCTTCCTTGCTCAACCTTTCCTTGTCCCACCTAAAACACAGTTGGAACTCCTTCCTACTTGTGGTGAAGTAAAATTATAAGTGCGAACACGAACGAATTCCTCTAGCCCGATAATGGGTCTAGCCACAGATACATTCTATGGAAGATTTCCTTAGGTTAGAATCAATGAGGAGGGCCTACCTCTTGGTCACTTATCCTACTTGATGATGTCCTCACTTGCTCCCTCCAACAATCTTTCAGTTCCTTCTTCAAGTTCCTGAAACAAGTAAACGACAATAGCGCACAAACATAATAATAGACAGATTGCAATTCAACCTACTTAATGAGTCAAGAAGCATTAAGAAATGAATATGTAATATTACAAAACATGTAGGAAATCAATTGATACTTGCATATATTAATATCAAAGAGAGATTACAACCATTTGTCTTGACATCGCAGTCTTCCTCTGACAAGACCAGGTTCCCACACTCTTCTGTTTGCACTTCAAGATGGCTTCAAACAATAGTAGTTTAAAGGCTCTTCCCTTTAGACTTCACTCCAAACCAAACATACTTCTCCCTCACACAACTAGATGGCTAAAACTAATAATATCTTGTTTGTCTAAAATAGTATACTCACACTCAACCAAAACTCTAACTATGTTACTAATTTGTGCTTGGGAAGAAGGGAGGTTTATATAGGAAATATGGATGGGAGATGGATCCTCGTCTCATGGGAGAAGGACTTATTCCTTGAGGTAATTCCATCATTATAGGAGAAAGGAGCCCAAACTATCATTCTTGACCCCATCCGACCAAACCATTTACCAAACTTCTGTTATGGAGCTTCTAGAACTGGAATCTTCGACTCTAATTTAAAAAACTTTCCATAACAGGACCGGTGCAACTACAACACAGCTCAGTCGCACCAATCAGCATGGGGAATAGTGCTAATCTTTGTACATTAGCATGGGGGAGACAAAGGTCATTAGTTTCATCCTTGTAAATTAAAAAAAACAGAAGTTTCAAGGGAAATGGTGCAAAAGGGAAATGATCTCCTCATGAAGAGGGACATAATGGGAGTTTCTCCATGAAGGCAAAGTATGTGGGGTTTACTGTAAAGGTCCTCCAGGATCAAGGAATGGGGAGTATAGGGACAATGACAAAATGTTGTGTAATAGATGCTCCCTAAAGCATGAAGGCTAAGCTAGAGTGAGGGATGAAATGATTTATAAATCAATGTGGGGAACTGGTATGCCGTTAAAAAACCTGCAAGCAAGTACAGATTCATATACATAAACTGAGATCTCTGTGAAATTATACATGAATCGTGGCATGGAAATAGCCATCCAAGGGATGATCATGTAAGTTGATCCAGGTATGGGCACAACCATCTATCAAAGAGGATCATAATGAAACCAAGGTATGGTCACATCCATCCAATAATGAGAAGGATCACATATGATAACTCATGGTCTGGTTACAGCCATCCATCTGAAAGAGACATGCATATCATCATAAATCATGTCACACCACTTTTCAACCTAGACTTGTGTGATCTAAGTCCAGGGTCTTGTCCTCCAACACAACCCGATCGAAGTACAAATCCTAGCATGCGAATAGATGTGCTGACGTCGAACATGATAGAAAGTCACTTGATTACCAGTCAATGATGTAAATTGTTAACAAGCGTGAGATAAACCACCAATAATGGCAATTTCCCTCAAGGTACTATCAACATAATCCATGGAATTTGAATACAGGAACTGAAGTCGAACACCCGTGAAATCACTCGATCAAAAGCCAATGATGTGAACTTGTCGTCGATTGTGAAGAACTTGCCATTGAGGCATGCAACCTCTAAGGTACTGGAAGGGAGTCTCTTAGTCAACTTCCTGGATAATAAGTTGAAGTTGACGGAAATTGACCATGTCGAATGAGGGCCATAATGAATCCCACATCATCGACGCGAGACAAGAGAATGCAAAATCATTTTGGATGATACAAAGAATCAAAGGTAAGTGCAACTGCAGAAGGACAACTCTTGAACATATCGACGACACAACTGGAAGTTTGGCAGCTTTTGGATCCATGGGATCGGTGGTCATGATGACATGGCAGAGATCAAATGGAAGGCAAAAATGAATGGCCCAAACCCAAGAAGGTCAATGATACAAAGGAGGATGTCCCAACCCAACACGAAGCAAAAAGTGTCATGTTCAAGAGTGAGCTGCCGACACGACTGATAGATTTCCAAATTTTCCCCCACCATTTCTGGCAAGTACCCCAATTATTTTTTAAACGCAAGGTTGAAGGGGATAGCATATGCTTGCAATGTAAGTTCATCCTTACGACAAATCCGACCTAGTAATTGTAATGATCCCAAGGAAGGAGAAGCTCGCGTTTGTCATGGTGATGAATCCGATGTCATTTAATAATTTAACGAGTCCAACAAAGGTGTAACTCGCTATCTTTTTCATGTTTAGAGAGTTTGAAAAAGACACGTAAAAGAAAACTCCACATGGTCCCTTTTTGTACATTTGTGTCTCTCGAGCCTTAAAAGGTAGAAAACAATACTTAAGAGAACCGCTTAACAATTTCAGTCAAGGAGTACCTTTTTCGTAAATAGTGCCTCCCAGCCGTAAAAAGGGTTAAATTTATACTAGGTGCATGACCTTTCACATCCATTAACGAGTTCAAAATGACAAGTGCTCGACCATATTTTTGTTTTTAAATGGTCGGAAAAGCGCTGAAAGTGGACCCCCCATTTTTATTCTCTTTAACGAGTCAAAAAGGGAAAAATACTTGGCAATATTTTCATATGAATTTAATGAGTCGAGAAAGGAGTTGAAATATGACTCATTGTCATCGTCAAACATCCATCACATGTTGCTGCACAAGTAAGGCAAAGTGTATTATCGAGTCCTTGAGGCAAAATAGGTCAAAAATATTTACAAAACCTGATATTTTTATGAAAAAATGAATAAAAGGGGGAAAAGTAAATATGTTTTTACCATTTACCATTTTACCATTGCAGTGAAGACTTTTTACCCACTTTTGTCCTAGTTTTTCCGTTGCGGATTGCAGGAGATCTAGGAGGTCAATCAATGAGCCGTTAGTTCCAGGTAATAGTCCAAGCCTTGAGCTCCATTTCCATACCATTCATTTCTGTTTTTAGCCATTTTTTAGGATTTTTAGGGAGGTTTTTGAAAAATTTGTTTGCCCTCGGTCAACGCGATTTCTAGGCACGAGACTGCGCTAGCCAAGGGTGATTTGCACACATGTCTACACTGACCAATGCCACTATTTCCAAAACAGGTGCGTGGGCACCGTGGATGGGGAAAAATCATTTTTCCTCAAGAACTGATCGTTAAAACTTGGATTTTATGTGCCAAAATTGATCATTGACTTAAATAAATGGCTTTTACGAGAGAGAAATTGTCGAAAATGGTGGATTGGGATGAAAGAGAACACAAAGATGTTGAAACCCAAGCATTGAATGATCCAAATTGCATGGATGCTTTGAGGGCTTGCAGGCTCCTCAAATTATTCCTTACACCAGGGATGTGGGCCCAGCCCGAGTTGCTTTGATACATGATAAGCCTTTGGGACATTAATCATGATATTTTTGTCATTGGGGACCAGGAGCTAAAGTTAACAACTTTAGCATCTACTTCATCATTGGACTGTCTCATAGAGGTGAGCCAGTGAACTTGTATGGGTCACATCCGGTCGGGACAAGCATATCTTCCCTGCTTGCCGAGCATTGTCCTGAGGCCTTGAAATCCAAGAGTGGGAAGATAGAGATTTCCAATGTACGGGATTTGACACTGAGGGTGCTTCTGTTGACCATCAATAGAGTGGCGGGGTCCCAGGCAGAACATGAGACTAACAAGTCGAAGTTCCTTTATGCTATTGACTACACAGCTCCTACAATCTTCAACTGGGCAGAGGCCATGAAGATGAACATCAAGCGCCAATTGTCCAAAGCCAAGGTGGTGAATGTGAAGTAATTTGGCTTCGGATCAATACTTATGACCTTATTCCTGAAATGAGTGCCATTGTTCCAGTATTAGTTGACTGAGGTTGATCCTCCTGCACCACGCGATCCGCGGATGGCCCATTGGAGTTGTTTGATGTCCAGGATCACTGGGGGTCATCATATGTCATACTGACTAACATTCCTTTCATGGCTATGACGACAAAAGATCGTCATGGCAGACTAGCCGTATAGCAGCACTGATTTTCGTGGAGACCCAAAATTGCCCTTACCAGATGGAGAGGACTTCAATGACGAAGGTAAAAAATCAAATTTTTATTTTGATGTTTTTTAATTGTTTTTGGTATATGCATGCTTATAAAATTTCACTTGTCTATGCAGATGTTGGACCAGAGCGGCTAGCCGAGATGTCCCCGATAGCTAGGTGCTTCCCTCATCCTATTGATGTCATCACCCCTTATCAAGAAGGGAGCAATAATGAGGAGATCATGAGGAACCTTGATGGGTTGACTCATGGTATCTCGGAGTATGCTCAGATAGGGGACATGCCCTGGTAGTACCAGAGGCACATAGTAGGAGTCTCAGATTGGATCCACTGACTACTAAGTCGTGTTGCACGAGTTGTCTCATGCTATCATGACCACCATGCTGAGTAATTCCTAGGTTGAGCACTTGCATATTTTTTGAGGCCTGTGTGCCATGGATGTATGAGACTTACGAGCCACCGATGTTAATATATACACACATATTATTTTTTTGGGTTTTGATATATCAAACATTCTCACACACACACACTCACATAGATATATATATGTGTGTGTGTGTGTGTGTTGTATTTTCCTGCCTATTATGGTACAAATGGTTTGTCTTATCTTTTACATGTTTCATAAATGTCTATCCAACACATAATTAGCTAATGTATATGTTAAGGTATTCATGCATCTAGGAATATAATGATATGTAATATAATCAAAATGTCTTTCCAACAACCAGATACAGAGATACATTCGTAATATTTGAGGGTTCCTAATGGAATATTCATAAATGTCTATCCAACACATAATTAGCTAATGTATATGTTAAGGTATTCATGCATCTAGGAATATAATGATATGTAATATAATCAAAATGTCTTTCCAACTGCCAGATATAGAGATACATTCGTAATATTGGAGGGTTCCTAATGGAATATTTCTCGTTGAGTTGAAGGACAAGCTGTGAAGCCAGGTTGACAACCAATTCCCTGATGTCCAGGGCAAGGACTTCTGACAACAGTTTGATGACTACATTGTATTCAACAATTTTGATGGTTGTACAACCCAAGCAGATACCTTGAAGGTCAATCAACTCACCATTAGGATTATAGATAGCCCATGCCGAGAATGATAGGTTCCAGGTACTTCGATAAGCACCATCAGTGAAACCAACGTAAGGAGTTGCAGACATCTACAAAGCAAGAAAAGCATAGTAAACAGGAAATTTGTTTGAAAACTATCACACAAAACCACGTTATACAAAAATGAATCACACTAATGTACATAAGTAACCATGCAAGATGACCTAAGCATAGTACTTTTTGAAGTAAAGTCTATGTTGGGGCTTATCGAGAGGATTTCATTCATAATCAATAAGCTCATAGGCACCTTCCTGCAAAGCACATTTTACAATATGGGGCCCATGCCACATAGGTTTGAACTTTTATACCCCCAGCTTATCGTTAGCTTGGTCGTATAGCAAGACAAAATCACACTCAGAAAAAGCGTGAGGGGAGACCGATTGATTGAAATGGGTTTTGACCCATTTCTTTTGTGTTTCTATGACCAAGGTAGTGAGATGGCAAGTCTTGTCCAATTGTTCTATATATAAGAGGTGTTCCTCTTAAGATGATGCTTCAAGGAGGAGTTCAACAGCTAACTTGAGTGAAGGAATCTCACATTCGATTGGTAATGCTGCTTACAAACCATAGACTAGCTAGAAATGTGTGAAACCAACGACATCTTTGGTTGAAGTTCAGTAGGCCCATAGAGCTTAAAAAAGCATGAGATACCAATTTGACTTTTGCATCCTAATAGTACACTAAAGCATGGTGACCAAAACCTTGTTCACGGCTTCAACTTGGTTGTTGGCCTGAGGGTAATATCGGGTTGAGCCATTGTGGCACAAGCCCAATGCAGATGTCAGTTTTGCCATCATGTAATCTCTAAAATGGGAGCCATGGTCGGTGACAATGGCTTGGGGTACGCAGAACCTGGAAATAACATGGTTAAAAAGGAATTGAGTCATCATCTTACCATATGCAGAATATGTAGGCCTCGCTTCAGCCCATTTGGTGAAATAATCCACAGCGACAATAATATAGCCATGCCCCCTAGTCGAACGAGGGTTAAATGTCATATAGTTGATTCCCCAATTGGAAAAGGGACCAAAGGTAATGACGGGGTGTAGGTGAGCGGGTGGGGCGTGCATCTTGCGTTGGTAGATTTGGCATTTGTGGCACTTGCGAATAGCAAGAATGCAGTCTTTGAAGATGGATGACCAGAAACAACCAGCACAAAGGATTTTCTGAGTTGCAACATAACCAGAAATATGACCACCACATGCCCCAGAGTGGCAATCATTGAGATCTCTTTCAGCTTCCTCGATCGTGAGGTATCGACGAAGAACAGAATCGACATTGACACGGTATAAAGTATCACTAATAGTGTAGTAGGGTTGAGAATGATGTTAAATCCTTCGACGATCATCCTTGGTCAATGCGGAACGAAATGTGGAGGTTTGGAGATACATGATGATATCACCGTATCATGCATCAAGGGTGCTAATCAAGAAAAGGGTCTCATCTGGAATTTGTTTATCTGCACCAGTAGGGAGAGCTTTGGAGGGAAGGGAACAAATCAATTCAGCAAAAACAAGTGACTTCTTAGATTTGGTTGTAGTGAAGACCAAATTGAATTCTTGTAGGATAATGATCCATTTAGAATACTTGCCCCCCAGCAACTGACGAGTTAGGATATAGGTCATAGGGTTGCATTCAGAAATCACTATAGTCATATGTAAAATAATATAATGTCAAAAATGTTGAATAGCTTGAATGACATCCAAATCTAACTTCTCAACATGTGCATAACATGTTTCGGTGTCGAGGAGATTCAAACTCAAGTAGTATATCACATGTTCATCGCCTTCATCGTCGTCTTGAAACAACACCATAGCGATGGTAAAGGAAGAAATCTCGATAATATTCTAGTGGATGCAATAGAGGAGCATTTATGAGGACAACCATAAGATCATCAAAAAAAAATTTGGCTACCTCGTCCCACGCAAAGGGCGTTCCTTGTTTGAGCAACCGAGTAAATCATGTAGCTAGCCTAACATAGTTGGGTATAAAACGATGGAGAAAATTGGCCTTTCCTTGCAAGCTCTGGAGTTGGTGCAGTGAATATGGAGGGGGTAAGTTTACAATGGCCTCAACTTTTAGTGGATCCAGGCGAATCCCGTCCTTGGAAACAATGAAGTCGAGGAGTCGTCCTAATTCCCGATGGAAAACATATTTGTGTGGATTTAATCGGATGTTATAGTGTCTAGAGCATAGAAAAATCTGTTGAAGATGGTCTAGGTGATCTTGGTGCTTACAAGAATGGGCAGGAAGGTCATCCAAGTAAGGCTAGACAATGTTGTGAATATCATGATAAGTATAGGACATTGCTTGTTGAAATGTGGGCCCCAACATTTTTTAGGCTGAAAGGGAGCTTCTTGTATGCGAATGTACCCCATGGGTAGATAAAGGTTGTCTTCTCTTGGTCAGCTAGTGCGATATTAATCTGGTTATAACCAGGAAAACCGTCCATAAAGGAAAATATCTTGCTCCCGACACATTCATCAATGATTTGATCAATGAAAGGAGTAGGATAGTTGTCTTTAGGATAGGCGTGATTAAGATCTTGATAATCCACACAAGCGCGGATTGTGCATTTTTTTTAGTCACCAGGACAATATTGGACACCCAATCTGTAAGGGGGATGGGATAAATAAACCTAGATTTGAGAAGCTTTTTGACTTCACCCTTAATAGTAGTGGCCTTCCTAGGGTGCACCGGGCGAAGACATTGGCGAATAGGCTTCGCATGCAGATACATTGGTATTTCATGCACCACAATGCTAAGATCGATGCCAGGCATTTCTTCATAAGACCACGCAAACACATCATGGAATTCCTAAAAAATACGACTATATGTCTTGATCTCATCCAGAGAATGAGATACCCCAATATGAATGCGTTCAATGAAATCTGGTTTGATAGAAATTTCAATCGGCATTTTTTGGGTAATGTTACCAAAATTTTCTTCCCACCATACTTCATGGGTTATAGTTGGTGGTGGAAATGGAGAAGAGGACTCTTTCAAAGTAGTATACATGACCATCGAGCAAGGCATGAACGAGGAGCAATGATGGGTATCGATCCATGGTGGTTCCTTGAGAGACATGATTTCCATGATACCTTCATCAGCGAGGAAGGTCTCGTCTAAGGGATCAGATGATTCCCAAGTGCCAAGCCAGGGGGATTGAGAATACATATTGAGAGAGGTCTTTGAGATATGAGAATCAGATGATGCAAAGTTTGAAGCTAAAACAATTTCCCTGTAATTGACTTCAGCGGGACTAAGCGGCATGACTTCGCCCCAAGCATCAACAAGATCTAGTTCAAGTATGACCCAGGGATCATAATTTAGAGAGATCATGTTGACGAAGGCAACATGAGGAGGTGGGAGTGGAAAATTTCCCATTAAGGCAGAATATTTGAAGAGACCTACCCCCACACTCTCAAAGGGAGCACCAGAGTGCTTGACGTACGGAGCGTTGCCATCCAACAAGGAAGAGGCAAAGAAAGACAGTTGATCAATGGTGACAATCTCTCCTTGATGGGGAAAACGGATCATGAGAAACAAAGAGTATGCCATGCCATGCATGGCATGAGTCCAATTTCGACCGAGTAGAAGATTATAATTGAGATTAACGTCAACAATCTCTACTTCGACTTGCACTGTCTTTCCTTCCAAGGTGATGGAAAGGTTGGGTAAGACACCAAAGGGTCATGAATCATGCCCATTGAAAGCTTCCAATGTGTTCAGAGACTAGTTCAATGCAGGGGAACCAATAGCCTTCCAACACACAGTTGACATGATGTAGGTGGAAGCACCTTCATGAATGACAGTGCGGTGGATGGTCTTCTAATTAATGATTACCTGAATAAGAAAGGCAATCTGATAAGGAAGCCGTGGAACATGATTCTATATATCGAAACCGATCAAATTAGAATTGGTGGGATCAATGCCTCCGATAGCTGATAGCAAAGATTTCTGCTGCGATGGGCAGCTTTGGAGTACCTCGATAGCTGACATAGCTGATGGTGCCTGAGCCAAATCTTCAACAATATTGTAGTGTTGAGCAGCTTGGGCATTGGGATTATATGAAGATTTCCACAACACACCTTGAGAACGTGGCCGTGTAGAGAATCAGAGTTAGGGTGCTCGATTTGTAGAGGGCCAGAACTCAGGGTAGAAGAAGAAGGTGTGTCTTCTTTTTCTTTCCCTGTTGTCAGAGCTAGAGTTTGATAATCTTTCGATCAGGTAATCACATTAATGGGTGTGCTCATCATGAACACTTGAGATCCAGAGGAAGTAGATCGGGGTTGGTCTACCATCTGAGTCTGTTGAGACAGAAATGGCTCTTTGAGGACGGCAGGGGTCCCTTTGAGCAAGTGACTAACTCCGGATCGTCGTGGACAATCCTTAGTATAGTGATCCTCCTCACAAATGAGGAAGGTATGCTTAGGTTTCCATTGTGAATATTTGTCAGCAGATGATTTTGGAGGACCCTATTTGAGGGCATTGGCTTTAGCTTTTCCTTTGCCTTTCTTTTTCCCTGTCGAGGATTTATCCGCTGTGGTAGATTGAATAGCATGGGCCTTTGAGGTCTTACCAGGGCCTAGAGGATTTTGAGATGAACTATTAGGAGCAGTATTCAATACCGACATCTATTTGGAAGAAGTTTTAGCAAGGGCCTGGGATACTGAACCAATAATTCCATCAACGGGAGGAACAACAGGTGACTTTGATGTTGCGGGATCGAATGATGGTCGTGGAGCATTAGTTAACAACTCGTATAAGATGTTAGACTGAGAGTAGACTAGATCCAAGTACTGGGCATGAGCGATGGCTTGTTCTTTAGTGACACATCCACCCATAGCTATATCACGAGCAATTGGGGATACAAATGATTTGGTAAACCATTAGGTAAGAAAGTGATCAGATATCTCAAACTTGATCAGGTGACACCTACGTCTCCATTCATGGATATGATTAGAGATGTGCATCACAATGTCTTGCTTAAGCACTGTGAGGAAATAAGTGCTTATTTCATAACGAACCGGCAGCTGAAAATGCTTGAGGAAGGCCATGGAAAACGAATTGAAGTCATGGAAAGTACTTCGAGGTAGCTCAATGTACCATTTTCCTGTGACACTCGTGAGGGTTTGTTGGAAAAGACGAAGACGAATGGAATCATCTACGTATGAGTTTTATGAGCACCAAATGTGATATGTCATCACATGGACCCGAGGATCTTCTTTATCTTTTCCATCGAACTTTGGGCAATCACTTGGTATCTTGGACGGCACCAGAGGCCAGTATGGTGAATGGAGGATTGGATCATTCATAAGACGCGATACATCTAGAAACTCAAGTGTAGCCAAGAAAGGTAACTGAGTGTTAAAAGGCATGGGTAGTCGATAAGCGAGCCCATAAGGAGGAGCGCATCCTTGCTGGTAAGGATTTTGGCCCCACAATGGGGGATTTTGGCCATATGGGATCTGAGGCTACCCCCAATGCAGATTACCTTAACTAAAGGGAGGATTCAGACCTTGAATACCTTGAAACTATCCAGGCATAGGCTATTGATAGGAAACATATGGGTTGAAAGGCTATTGAGCCTATTGACCCTGGACGTACTGATATGGGACTTGCTATCCTGGAACATAGCGTTGTTGAACCTGTTGACCCTGAACAAGAGGGTTCTAGACCTACAGTCCTTGGGCATAAGGTTGATACACTTATTTCCCTTGGATGTAGGGATTTTGTACCTAGTGCCCTTGGCTGGCAGGATTCTGAACCTGTTGGCCCTGGACAAGTGGATTTTGCACCTGCTACTGTAGGATTTGACCTTGAACATGTCCCTGCAAGGGTTGACCCTAATGATACGTATACAAGGGTTGTTGTTACCCGGGTTGGTTTTGTTGTTGCAAGGATTGACCTTGCGGTTGAAAAATTTGTCCCTAGGTTTGTAGAGGTTGGCCCTGTGAGGGTATGGGTTGAGAGGTATGCGGAGCATATTGCATCTATTATTGCGCAGCCTATTGCAACTGTTGGAAGGATTGGCCTTGCGGTTGTTGCAGGTGACCTTGCTGCGGGATAATTTTCCCTTGCTATTGCATAGAAAGCCCTTGCTATAACAAAGGTTTCCCTTGTGGTAACAAAGGCTACCCTGGTTGTTGTAAAGGTTGTCCTTGTTGTTGCAAGGGTATTTGAAAAGTGCCTGAGAAATTACCACACTAAATCTGGCCATAGTCAGGCTGGATGTACTGCCCAGATTGGAGGGTGTAAGGTTGATTAACCATTCCTTGAGAACCATATGGAATGTAAGGATTTTGGTATTAGACCTAAGCCCCATAGCACTACTGATACTAAACATTTCTTGATCTAGATGGACCAACAGGATTCTAAACCTATTGGTACAAGACATTGCCTGATCCATTAGGGTCGACAGGGTTATAAACAATACCAGAAGAGGGTTGGTTTATACCAAGCATGTGAGCTTGTGAACCACTCATAGTAGTGGCACCTAAAACCATAGACATTTAGGTTCTACCCCCGAGGCGGTGACACAATCTAGCCACTCACTATTGGGACAGAAGAATTGACGAAAGCAATCTTTGAAACTACCAGTTGTGACTGATGTGTAATTGGGATTGATGATATAAGAGTATTCAGAATGGTGGGTTGCACCAAGACTAAAGTAACAGCTGGTTGGGAAGTCATGTTCGTGACGAACGGACATGATGTAGGCTTGACGCATGATGCCCAAATAGGATTATGGTAGAGTGATGAGGCACTAGGTGTGCCTGAAACTAAGTACCTTAAAGACAGATAGTTGTGTGCCAAGCTAGCGGGAATACCCTCTGAATTAGGGAAACCCTCATGAAGAAATACAACTACAATTCTTCCCCCTCAATAGTGTGTGGAGTGGAGACTTCTGACTCATCCGAAGAAGTGACTGGAGCATCGCCTTCGGGTTCCATTTCTGAAAACAAACAATGACGAATGGTCGAACATGTACTAGGGAATAGTTCCAAAGGAACACCCAGTTAATTGTAGGGACTGTAAGGGCGGTGTGTTGATATCTCAACAACATCAAACAAAGGGTTCGAAGGATAGAGAACCAATCCAATTTGACTGTCAGTGGTTGGCGAGTTCTCTGGAGTTCGAACGGGATTATCTGGAGATTCTAGACAAAGATCAGCAGATGATCCTAAATCAAAGTACGCAGAGGATGAGATGACAATGGTTGAACACTCAAAACAATTGCGAGTTCAACATTTTGGTCCTCAAGTGACTCTGATAACTCTGGAAAAGGCTCCTTGAACAATCTTTCAGACGGAGGAGAGGAAGAGGAATTGGGTGAACCAGATGGTTTAGCCACGATTACCTTGTCTTAGTCAATAGAACAAATAACTTCAAGGCTTTATAATTTCCTTTTAAGGGAACTCACGATTTGGTCAAAAACTAACAGGATGTTTTGGATCGTGGGCAATCAATTATTAAGACACATAAAAGACTGATGTTCTTTCATTTCTTAAGAGTCAAGAAAGAAACAAAGATGACTCTATCACTTTTCGATTGGAAACGAGCTCGGAATGACAAGTGCTCGGATGATATTTTAAGTTTAATGAGTCAAAAATATCAAATTACTACTCTAGATGATCTGGATAAATAGGATTACCAGGCAACCATGAACTGCAGAATACCTCCTGGCAAACCAAGAAGTACGACCATGCAATCTCCTTGAATGTTGTGTTTGGTGTATCACATTTGCAAGGAAGCTGACTCAGCTTCCTAAGGATAAAAGGATTGCAGCCTAGTGAGGTCTCCCGTTATATACTCGATGGTACGGGGAGCACAAATACGTGCTATTGTTGTCTAATGCCAAAGTTAACGACAACTGCTAGGTTTACAGACGTTGGAACATGTATCTAGCCTAGACCTTCTAGATATGGTCGTTAATGTCAAATGCGCCTTAGGTTAATTGAATTCATTTTAGAGTTTATCTTGAGTTAAGTTTCAGTTTTCAGGTCTTAGTGATGCTACTCAAAAACCTAAAATGTAACTAAATGGGACAATACCCTTTCAATTCAATGAAATTTCTACACTAAAGAGGGTAGAAACTACTCAATCAAATGCAAACAATCAAGCAACTGAAAACGAAATGATTTTTCGCTACTTCACTTTTTCAAAAAATAAACTAATGAAAAATGCATTCCAATTCCTAATTTCCTGACAAGTACTTATCTATGAGTCCTTTCAAAATGAAAACATTTCTCTTCCTTTTTCAAATGTTGATGTAATTCTAGTTTTTAAGAGATGCAAATCATAGTGATGCAACAAGCTAGATTTTCATACTTTCTCATGAAACAACGAAACAAACTTTTCACATACAATATTCCAATGAAAAAGTTTTCGAGACTATGAGCTCTTTAAGCAGATGAAAACATTAAAATAGAAGTTCATTTAGATCAATGAAACACGGACTTTACCAAACACAAGGCCGACAATGTAATTTATGCTGGAAAAATATGTTCAACTAGTAAACGAAACTTTTTCAAACTTGTGCAAAAGAGGTCAAAATGGTAAAGAGGACCAAAAAAAAAAATGCAAGGAGCAAACACACCCATAACCAGACTCGATGGGTCCACAAGCTGCTCAATGGGCAACTAACTAGATGCCCTAGTGATGCAGGCCACTCCATGACTCAATCAATCAAACAACAAGATGACAAGCCAACAAGCAAGCAAAAACCAAATAAAAAGTAGCTTCTTGATCAGAGAGAAAATAGTCAAAAGGACTCACGGGGTCAAAAACACAAGAGCATAACACACTGGCCAACATTGGGGTCTAGCCTAATCTTCACTTACAGGGATCAGCGCGACTGCCTAACTGACAACAAGCGCCAGAGGCTAGTCGGCACAAGTGTTCCTCCACAATTCATGCTGATCGGCACAACTATCAACCAATTAAATGAGCTGTCTGAGGGAACTAAGGAAAAATAAAAATAAAAATTCAAAACAGGGACTAGATCTACTACTATGAAATTTAGACTTAGGTTAGTAAACAAGAGAAAAGAAACATAACCAAAGGGAAAACGTGAAACTAGAAAAGTTCTCACGAAATCATGAAATCCAAAACAAACAAAAGGATGGGATCTCCCTGGCAGAGTCGCCAATTTGTGGTGAAGTAAAATTATAAGTGTGGAAACGAAAGAATTACTCTAGCCCGATAATGGTTCTAGCCACAACAGATACATTCTATGGAATATTTCCTTGGGTTAGAATTAATCAAGAGGGCCTACCTCTTGGTTTCTTATCCTGCTTGATGATCTCCTCACTTGCTCGCTCCAGCAATCTTTCGCTTCCTTCTTCAAGCTCCTGAAACAATTAAACGACAACAGCACACAAACATAATAATAAACAAATTGTAATTAAACTTACTTAATGAGTCAAGAAGCATTAAGACACGAATATATAATATTATAAAACATGTAGGAAATCAATCGATAGTTGCATATATTAATATCAAAGAGAGATTACAACCATTCGTCTTAACGTTGCAGTCTTCCTCTAACAAGACCAGGTTCCCACACTCTTCTGCTAGAACTTCATGATGGATTCAAACAACAATAGTTTAAAGGCTCTTCCCTTTAAGCTTCACTCCAAACCAAACACATGTCTCCCTCACACAACTAGATCACTACAACTAGTAATAGCTTGCTTGTCTAAATTAGTATACTCACACTCAGCCAAAACTCTAACTATGTTACTAGTTTGTGCTTGGGAAGAAGGGGGGCTTATATAGGAAATATGGATGGGAGATGGATCCTCTTCTCATGGGAGAAGGACTTATCCATCAAGGTGGTTCCATCATTATAGGGGAAAGGATCCCAAACTATCATCCTTGTCCCAATCCGGCTAAACCATTTACCAAATTTTTGTTACGAAGCTTCTAGAGCTAGAAGCTTCAGCTCTAATTTAAAAAACTTTCCATAACAAGACAAGTGTGACTAGAACACAGATCACTCACACCAATCAACGTGGGGAATAGTGCTAATCTCTTCACATCAGTGCGGGGGAGAAAAGGTCATTAGCGTCGGCCTTGTAAATAGGGCAAAACAAAAGTTTCAAGGGAAATGGTGCAAAAGGGAAATGATCTCCTCATGAAGAGGGACATAATGGGAGTTTCTCCATGAAAGCAAAGCATGCAGGGTTCACTGTAGAGGTCCTCCAGGATCAAGGAATAGGGAGTACAGGGACAGTGACAAAATGTTGTGTAAAACTACTCCAGCTAGCATAAATGACACTTGTACAGTAGATAGTCGTAGTAGTACTAGTGTAGGGAGTAAACCTTGTACATATGATGTTTGGCTTTTGTATTTTGATGATTGAAAGGCACAGGAAGGCTCTGGATCTTGTTGTGTTTTAGTAGACACGTGACAGAGAAAAAACCTGATCTCAAGCCAATTGGAATTTGAGTGCACTAATAACACTGTTGAATACAAAGCACTAATCCTAGGCTTACAAATGACCACTGACCTTAATGTTGGAATTCTTAAAGAAATTGGTGACTCGGATGTTGGCATTATGACTAATGTGTTGTCCTTGATGGAAACCTACAAATGTCAACTGGAGTTCATATCAGCGGATCTAGATGTGCTCATTTCCCTTGAATTCGTCCCGGCCATACCCACCGTTGATTATCAGCTTAGGATTGACAGCCAACAATGTATGTGGAAACAAACACTAATAACCAAAAGTGGTATTCTACAGAGAATTCCATTTTTGGATATTCTACGTAGAACATGGAATAGTAAGCACACTCGACTAATAGGCCGTCATCGGCTCGACCACCGCCTTTTAGTTACTTATTTGAAAAAAGCTTCAGAAAACTGTGACATTAATATATCAAATGCAATGACATTTACAAATGTCAACAAATATTCAAGTTTGGGAGCACCCCACTTTCTATTGATCAAGAATGAAGAAGACAATAACAAAGAATTATCAGGTATGAGCTTTTGTTCTAACTGTGGTCCATTTCCTTTTCTATGCAATAATGATGGTGGTGATGAAAGTAAAACAATTGAACTTGCACTTATGGGTAAAAGTGAAAGTAAGCATTTTAAAGAGAAAACATATTAAAAAACGATGCCTCTAGAAGCATAAGATCAAGGCAAGTCAGAAACAATGGACAATGCAGATGTGCCTATGTTGAGAAAAGATATTTATTAACAATGGAAAGAAAATATGAAGTATAATCTAATGGATCTTGATGTTTTGTATCTATTATGTAATGGTTATACCAAGATTCCTCCATCTGATGAGGATGTGCAAAAGAACAGTAAGGATTTGAGAGACATCTTTTATAGCATACCTGATTCAACATAAAATAAGGTTATGCATTGTACAGCTGCAAAGAAAGTGTGGGATAAGCTACAAGAAATCGCAAAGAAATATTCATCGTCAAGGGAACTACTAGGTAATCCTATCCTTAATAGTGTGTCAACCTTTGTTATGTCAAATGGAGTTGTTGATTTAGAAGAAGACAAGTTAGAAGAGATTTTTTATCTTAGAGCAAAACTTGATCTTGCTTTGAAAAAGGTTGATAATCTTAAAAATAAGTTGTAGGCACATGATAACAAGGGTCATATTAAATCAATAAATGCTAACATGGAATATAAATAATATTGTGAAGGTATTGAAGCTAAGATTTTCTAAGAGAAAATCTTGAAAAATCATATAAGTGAAATGAAGAACTACTTCAAACATTTTAAGAAAAAAAAAATGGGTTGAAAGAAGATATTCTCAAATTAAAGAAGAAAGTGGAGGAAGGAAAAATGGTTGAGGAAGGTATGAAGAAGAAGTATCTAGAAAAGGAAAAGCAATATCAAAGAATGGACGTTGAGGTAAACATCCTGAAAGGTAAATTAGAAGAAAAAAATTTGCGATTTCAAGAAAATAGTAAGATTTTGGATAATATTATTAGTAGTCAAAGGTCTTCTGCTATCAAATATGGTCTTGGTTTTCATGAAATTGTTGAAGGAGAATCTAGTTCACAAGTTGAGGCAAGGAATTTAAAGAGTATTAATGCAAAATCTAGAATTCCCAAGAAAGAGATAAGAATTCAACCTAATCAACAACTAAAGAAAGTGAACCTTCAAAGAAAACCATTTATTCCTAATTGTAGAAATGTTAATCGATTCTCTCCTCTGATCAATAATGTTGATTTTTCTATATGTCATAATTATTGACATGTTGCAACCAATTGCAGAAGTAGACTATTTCAAGCTAATAACTGCCTCATAGAGATATCATCAACTTCCAGGTACTTTAAGGGATATTGTTTTTCTTGCAATATATTTGGTCACAAAGCCATTGATTGCAATAGAGGAATATGAAACATCAATATTATGATTCCTCTACTCATATAAGATGTTATTCTTGTAACAAGTTTGGGCATGTAACAAATAATGCAAGAACAAGTCTATGGATCGTCGCAGACAACATGCTAAGTAACCAAATAAGAATATTGATGTTAGAAGACCTAAAAAAGATGGATCCACCAACATTTATCATAATAAGCAAAAAGAAGAAGAACAGATAAGGTGTGGTCTTGCTCTCTACTCATTTGAAGAAGAAAATGAATGGTACATAGATAGTGGATGCTCTCATCACATGACTGGAGATAAGAGTAAGATTGAATCTCTCAAGAAAAATTAATATGGTGATGTTATTCTTGGAAGTAATGCTCCAGCAAATGATTTGGGAAAGGGTAAATCCAAAATTAGTAAACATAGAGGAGCAGTTGATACTTTGTTAATTCAAGGGATAAAGAAGAATATTCTAAATGTAGGTCAGATATCAGATAAAGGAAATATAATTGTGTTTACATCAACCAAATTCAAGGTTATGGATGAAGAAATTGGAAAATTCATAGAAAGAGGATATAGAAACCCAGAAAAATTATATGTTCTTGAAGAACATAATTCTCATAGATATAAGGATTCAAACTCAAACTAAAAGAAGATGGTTCCTATTGCAGTCCATTATTCTTAAAAGAATACTTCTAATAATGACTGTAGAAGTGATGTGAGGTGCATGAACTTATAAGAACAAAATAAGATTATTAGTTCGTCGGGATCATTGATTTATAATATTAGGGGAGAAATGCATTATTTGTCTTGATGATGATTCCTATGATTGTTTTGGATTCATGTTGCTTATACTATTGACAGTGCATCTGGTGTAATAGTAGTGAACAAGTACATATAGTACAGGCTCAGGCGGAGCTGAAGATGTGAAGTTTCAGTATTTCCCTTTATGTTTGTGGATCCTATGAAGACAAGTCACATATATATGTGAGTTCTGATCTGAACAGTCACGTATATTTTTTTATGATGAAGGAACTGTGACAAAGACTCAGGAAAAGGCTCTGATATGCTTCAGTCAATTATTATTTGGATTTCATGTTCTAAAGATTAATGGTTAAAGTATGTTGATTCTATTTAGAAGGGGTTTTGGCTTTTATAATTTGTTGATGTCATGATCGATAACTAATTTATGAAGATACTTTGATGTTATTACTAATATATGAGATGATATAATCAAATCTAACTGTGAGAAATTGACACAGGTTCACGGGGAGAATTTGTTGGGCTTCTAATAATGCATTGTTGGCATTATGTTTTCTTTACAATTCCTTGGTACATAATGATGCTTATCAATAGTTATTCTTCTTATATTTATAAATTTCTTGAATGATAATGCATTAATTGTTAATTATAGTTGATGCTTATCAGTTGTGGAAAGAACATATATATCTTGTTATCTCATGTTATGATTATTTGATGATAATGATGCTATCATGGATGAAGCCAATGGGATGAGTAGCTGATAATAATTTCTGTTGGAGTTGCATATTAGTGAAAGAGGTCTTTATGAAGTGGTGTTACTTTGATTGTTCTTCTTGCACGAACTGATCTATGAATTCAATTATTGCCTCAGAATTTGTTGTCTTCAAAGGAATTGCTTCAACCCACTTAGTAAAGTAATCGGTAGCTGTAAGGATATACCTATGTTGTTTGGATGAATGTGAAGTGATTTCTCCAATGATGTCCAATCCCCATTGTTCAAAAGGTTGTTCAATGTTAACTGGTTGCAAAGGAAAAGTTGGCTTCTTTTGTCTTCCACTAGTGGTTTGACAACTTTGGCATTTCCTTACATATTCATGAGTATCTCTGAACAGGGTGGACCAATAATATCCAGCATGAATGATTTTGTGAGCTATTGTATCAACTCCAAAATGTCCTCCTGCTAGTCTGTCATGCAACTCCTACAAGACCTTTTGCGCTTCAGGTTTTTCTAAGCATCTTAATAAAATTGAATCATAATTTCATCTAAATAATACATCATCTACAATTATGAAGTTTTTTTCTTTCAATCTTATGTCACGTTTGTTTTTATACGAAAGATTAGAAGGAGCATATCCATTTTTCAAATAGAAAATTAGATCTGCGTATTGAGATTCAGGATTAGTGATACTTATCTGATTGATTTCTTCAATACCTTTTGTACCTTTAGGTTCCTGAATATTGGATGCTCCTGCTAACAACCTGCAAAAACCTTGGCCTTTGAAAATCTTTGCTAGTTTGATTTCCAAGTCATATTCTTGTAATGTTGTGACCCAATTTGCTCTCTTTTCTCCTAATTCCCTTTGAACTAGTAATTGTCTTACTACCGAAAAAGGAACTATAACTTTTTTGTGAGCTTTTAAGAGAAAGGGTCTATAGCGTTTAATGGCTTTGTACACAACAAAGGCTTGTTTTTCAACTTCCGAGTAATTAAGTTCAGCACCTTGAAGATTTGAGCTGTAAAATGAGATTGGTGCTTCCAAGTTTTGATCATTAGTTTGTGTCAGCACTGCTGCATAAGATGAATCAGATGCAAGGGTATATAGCATGAAATGATTTGAAAAATTAGGAGTGCTTAAAGAAGAGGCATTTATGATTGATGTTTTGATGGAATCAAATGCCTCTTTCTCTACAGGCCCTCATTTAAACACTAAATTTTTCTTGATCATAGTTTGCGATGGCAAAACAATCTGGGAAAAATTTGGGAAAAATATTTTTACAAAGCTAATTTGACCTAAAAATGACTGCATGGATTTTTTATTATGAGGGAATGGAATATCAAAAATCTCTTTGATTCTATCTGGATCAATATAAATACCATCCTTTGAAACAATGAAGCCCAAGAGATTTCCTTGATTAAGAGCAAAAAAGGACTTCTTTGGATTGAGTGAGATACATACCTTCTGCAGCATTCAAAGATTTGTTTCAAATCATGTAAATGATTTGATCTTTTCTTGGAAAATACAGTAATATCATCTAAATAGACAACTACTGATTTATTGATCAATCTTTTGAATGCTATGTCCATCGCTCTTTGGAATGTGGCTCCAACATTAATTAATCCGAAAGGCATTTTTTGGTAGGCATAAGTTCCCCACTTGGTTCTAAAGGTAGTTTTAAGTCTGTCATCAGGGTGGACCAAAATTTGGTTATACCCTGAAAAACAATATAAAAAGGACATTAACTCAGAACCAGCTACTAAATGAAGTGTCTACTCCATGGTAGGTAAAGGGAAGTTATCCTTTTGGCTTGCTTTGTTAATATTTCTGAAATCGATACAAATTCTAATATCGCCATTTTTCTTCCTTACTGGCACCATATTGGACACCCAGTTTGAATGTCTAACAGGAAAAAATATCTTAGCTTTCAAGAGTTTGTTTAATTCAGCTTTTATTTGACTCTCTAAGTTAGGATGAATCTTCCTTAACTTCTGTTGCACTGGTTTTTGTTCAGAAAGCATTAGAATGGTATACTGAATGATAGATGTGTCGTATGTTTTCAAATCATCATACTTCCAATTGAAGACATTTCAATACTTACGCAATAATCTAATGAATGCAATTCTTTCTTCTGAAGAAAGTCCTAATCCCAAATTGATGTTTTGAGGATTATCCTCAGTACCTAGGTTTATCAGTTCAAATCTCAAAGTAGAACTCTAGAGCTTTGAATTAGTCACATGTTTAAACCTGTCTTTGATGTCATAAAGATCTTCAAGCTTGACCACTGGTTTAGGTATTGAGTTTTCTTCTTGATTTTCCTTCATTTGAAGGTCATGATCACTTTCATCAATAATATGATCATCATAGGTCTTTTCAGAAGTTAAGAAATTTAAAATGTCTTCATCGTGATTGAACACTCACCAATTAGTGACATTATCAGGAATTGATGGTCTAAAAATTAACTCTACTAAAAATTTGTCTGGGTTGTAATCTTCACATGGAAGGAGCTTGGAAGCAACATTAGCTAGCAAATTTGTTGCTGCATTCTGGGACTTAGGTATGGGAGAAATATTGAATGCTAAAAATTGCGATATAAGGTCATGTACCAAAGATTGATAGTGTTTAAGGTGACTAGAAAGACAATGAATTGTATTTCTAACTTGTTTTATAATTCTGAATGACCGAACAGTTTCAAATATTGAACTTTAAGACCAATTGCTTTGTAGAGTCCTTGAATCAAGGCTTCATATTCAATTGTATTGTTTGTGCATTCAAATTCCAATCTACATGATAACATGTTCTTTTCCCCCTCAGGACTAACTAAAATACATCCTGCTCCTACACCTTCACTAGATTTAGACCCATCAAAATATAATGACCAAAACAAAGATTTATTTACAGTTTTATTTACAGTTTCCTCAGCAAAATTAACACATCTTGATGTATCTGTTTCTGAAAAATTCTCGAATTGAGATGTGAAATTATTAACTGAGAAAGGTGATGGTTGAGCGGTAAAATTGCCAAAGAATGATTCAGATGAGTAATTCCCCAAAATATTGTTATTGAAAGCTATTGGTTGATTTTCTTGTTCGAATTCAGTAATAGTATGGGTCATGTGTTTCTCTCGATCAATCTTGATCTGATTTGGCTTTCCTTTATAAGGCAGCCACATATGAGACCAATCGGTGGAGATATAACTATGAAGTTTCTCAGACCAGTCTCTACTCAAAATCAAGCCACAGAATTCAGGTATATCAGCGATTAAAATATCAATTATTTGAACCACTCTTGGATCAGCCGATAGCCTAATAGTAGCTTAGTTGATTTCTCCTAAAACTTGGACCTTAGTTCTATCCAACTGTATGATATGAATTGCAGACTTTTGGGGTTAATTGTTCAGTTTAGAACAAACTGAAGCTGCATTATATTAGAGGAAGCCCCTGAGTCAATCAAACAGTTATGTAGATTTCTATTATAGATCTCGTAGGTTAAGAGGAATGGAGGAGTATGGGAATTGGATCTATCCCCAATTAAAACAACATCAGTAGCTTCTACTCTACCAGGAGGTGGTTTACCTGACTCATTAGCAGCTTTAGACAATACAGCATTAGGAAGAGGAGAAGAAGGTACAACATCTAACTCCTTAAACAGCAATTTTTGTTGATGTTTGACTTTACTAAGCTCAAACATAGTGATATTTTCCTTTGTTTTCTTCATGTCAACAATAATGTTGTAGTCCATAGAATCAATCAATACTAATGTCTTAGAAGTTGGAGGTGGATTTGAAGCTGATGGTTGAATTTGGGAAGGTATCGCTGTAGATTTCTTCGTGGGAACCTTTTCTTTTGTAGTAGTGGTACCTGCATTCCTTTTCTTCTGAGTTATTTGAACAAGTACAAGAGTACCCTTACTCTTGGTAGTTATAGGGAAAGCTTCCTGTTCATTTTCTGTATCGGAATTAGGCAAAACAAAGTCCTAGATCCCATGACATTCTACAGTCTCCTCTTCTTCAAGTTCTTCAGATGACAAGGCCTTTTCTTCTTCTTCCTCCTCTTTAGGATCAGAGTCTGCATTGGATATGGGATTTGGTGGTTTTGATTCAGGTTTCCTAAAATTTCTAAATGGCCTTTTTGTTGAAGTCTCAGCTACTTGTTTGTTGATTTCTACCATTTCGTTTGACATAGTCTTGAGAACTTTTTGGAGACCCTCCATATCATATGGGTCTTTAGGGGTTTTCTTCTTTGAATCATCTTTGAAAGGAACTTTTTTGGATTTTCTGTCTTCAAGAGCAACCTTCTTTTCTAAAGCAATAATGTGTTTCTCTATAGCAAGTGCCTCTTTCATGTTTTCAGCTAATGTTGGTTTTGCAGCTCTATCTACAAAAATAGCAATATTTGAAGGTAAAGTTGTTATATACCATTCGCTTCTGATTTGCTCACTCGGTTTAGAGGTAGTTGGAATCCTATTCAAGAGTTTATTGAACTATGAATTGAACTCCTTTATAGGTTCTTTAGATTCTATCCTAAGATTCGATAGATCATTGATTAAAGTTGCTAGAGATCTGTCATCACCATACTTGGCCAGGAACTGTTCATGAAAAATATTCCAACTTGTAATGGATCCTGAGGGCAAGGAAAAATACCAAGACCCAGCTGATCCTTGTAAAGTATAAGGGAAAATCCTAACAACAACATCTTCTTCTGTCACTCCTTTTAAATTAACTGCCAACATGAAATTGTTAATATGCTCATCGGCTTGTATTCCTGCATCTAGATTAAATTTCGGCAACCATTTTTCGAGATGTGCTGGCAATGGATGTAATGGTGTAGGCATTGTGACTGCACCAGGATTATTCCATGGATTCTAAGCCATTATAGAACCAATACTAGATGATATTGCTGATGAAATTCCAGATGTTTGGGAAGGAGATGATGTTGAGGTTTGAGGAGGTTGGGATGTTGAAGTTCCTGATCCTTGTTGAACAACAATGTGTAATGGAGGAGTGGATGGTTGACTTCGCACTGGAGAAGAAATGGATGATGATGATATAGTCTCACTATCAGATCCTTTAGTTTTTTTTCTTGCCCTTTTCTTTTTAGGTAAAGGGAACTCAGGAGGTTCAATACTAGGCTTCCCACTCTGAAGTCTAGTGAGGTGGTGAGGTGGAACGAATTGCGAAGTCTCACTGCCTTGAGATACCTCAAATTTCTGTGGTGATATCGAAAATCATTAAAGTTTATAGATAAGAGACTGTACTTCAGGAGACTCAGGAGTTAATCGTTCTGGGGTATGTTGGGGTTGAGCAGTGGTATTTGACTCCTCTTCTTCTCATTTGAAGACTGGAGTTCCAGCATGCCAAGGAAAGGTCGAAGGTGAAGTGGAGGGAGATTTACTCTTAGAATGGGTTTTAGGTTTGGGTTGGCTCGCCATTCACAGTTCATGCCCTCCTTCTAGCGCCAAAAATGTTGATGCCTCGAAAATCACTGCATCAACATCGGGGAAAACCACCCGGTCCGGACCTTAAAGGCAGCTCCTTTTCCATTTGGTATGGTGGCTCCGACTAGATATAATGGGACTAGTTTCCCAATGGTTTGTAAATAGGATGGATAATTGGTTGATTTTCTATTATCTAATGATAATTATGGATGATTTATTCTAAAATGCAAAGTAATAAACAACTAATCTATCCCAAGAAATTTCCACTTTAGTGTAACTTTTGATGATCTTTATTTACAAATAGGCATATAGATGACTCCATTGATAAATAAAGACATTCATTCATATGATAATTACTTTATTCAAATAGTTGAACAAAGTAATCATTAAAACATTATTACACTTTTCTTCATATATCGTTGACATAAATATGATTGAAAGAATAACATTCCTTAAACATTCAATAGTGATAAGTATAAGGATTGTTGTTAAAACACATACATATATCCAATGATAGAAAGATTGAATAAATTTTGATTCATATAAAGGAATGGAAAAAGGACATAGATAATAGTACCATATGTTATTTGGATCCCTCCCGATATCAATCTCATTTATATTCTGTCTTCTAACTTAGAAATACTCTCACAAAAAGCAGTAGTGCATATCTCATCAAAGCATTCTTCATTAAAATTCAGAATATAGTCCCAGTCCTTATAAAAAAATATATATCAGAAGCATAGTAGTGTGACTCCCGATCCAAGTTTTATACAAAAATTGAGGACCCCTTCTAAAGACATGAAAGGGTCTATAAATACTATATAGGCTAGCTGACTATGAAATAAAAATGATATTAGGTGGTATAACCAAATCATAAAGATCTCCTTAAAATAGGCTTGCTTGCAGTCAGTGGATTGATTCACTATTTCGGCCGATCATCCTTTGGCTTGAGCTGGCAGATAGCAAGCATTGGTTACAATTCTGGAGGGTGACTCAGACAAGAATGCAGTTGAGCTGAATACTTAGCATCATGAATTTTGGGAATCATGTAACTGATTACATCGGTTAAACATTTCAGTGTTTTCCTTTGACTGTATGGTTTAACTAGGAAGAACCAAAAGGTGTCCCAAGTTAAACTTTGGATGCCTGCGATTAATCGCTCCTTCTTGTCCAATTCTTGTTTGCATGTCTATTCTAATGTTTTGGCTGATGGTAGTTTACCTGGAGTGCACTGTGAAATTAGATTAGATAGATAAAGAGTATCATTAATTAACTCAGTCAAATTACCATTTGCTAATCTACATCTTGAAGTTTCCCTTTCTACTTTCATTAATTGTGACTGCCATTCTAGGAAAAGAATCTCCTTGTGTGATACTAAAATTTCAGGCAGATTTGCAGCTTGCCCTTCACTGGTTTCTTGCCAGGCCAGAAAGTTTGTTAAAGTCTCATCGGCTTGTTCCAAATTCTACCTGGCGTCAACTAATTTATCAATCATTGATGAAGAAATCTCATAGAGGGGTTGAGCAAGGGAAATATTATGACATAGTAAATTTAACTGCTTAATCAATGCCTTATTGATCTGAAGAGCTTCAGATCTAAACTCTGCTAGTTGAGGAAAACTCTTGAACTTATCTACCTGTTGTGATAGTTGAGCAATTTGCTCATCTTTTGTTTTACTCATTTGTTCATTCATTGTCTTCAGCTTGGCCAATGCTGTGGATAATTCCTTTTGTTTCTGCACTACGCTTCGGTCTATCCTCTGCTTCTCCTTGAGAAATTTCTCATTTAGTTGGTTGTTTACTTGCTGCTACGCTACTAATTGTTGTTCCAATTGATCTATTCTCTGTTGTTTTTTGGATACCTGTGCCTCTAATGAAACAATTTTCTGATCTTTTTCCTTGAGTAAATTTCTCGCTTCTGATGCTTTATCCATAGTGGCTACCGAATAAGCCTCGGCATATTGAGAGAGTTTTGTGAGGTCTTCGAAGGGATTGAATTCTTCTTTCCATACCACATTAGCCATCTCTGTTTGTCCAGGTAAAAGGGAAGATTGATCAATCCTTCTCTTTTTCCTTTGTCTTTTTACTACAGCCCTATGCTTAGGGTTGTAAAAGACATCTAAAGGTGGTATTTCTTCTATATGCAAAACAATTTCATCTGATGGATCCTTAGGAATTATTTCTACATCTTTGCTGGTGGGTAGGCTGCTGGTTCCTTCAGTTGGAACCGTATTTCTTGTTGTCTTGTGACCAATTGTCACATCAGGCGTACTGAAACCCTATGAACTCTCAGGATTGCTTATAATGGAATCAAATTGTTGCCATTCTTAAAGAAGCTTGGGATCAATCTGAGTATCTATATCCATGTGTTCACTGCCTTTTTCCTGTTCTTTCTCCTATTCTGGCTCTTTTCCTTTCTCAAGAATTTTTTCTACAACAGAAGGTTTGTCAACAGTTTGTTGTTTAGGCTCGCTTGACTGGATTGCTTGGGTGGTGGCTAATAAGTCCAGAGGCAGAGTTTGCAACCTCTTTTCTCTAAGCCTATTAAACACTTCCAACCCTTCATCTTTATACCTAATCCTGACCAATGTTTTTACCTGAAATAATGATTCTGCTAAGGAAAATAGGTCATCAACGTCATCCTTTTCATGATCAAACTTTGTAAGTTTGGCTTGTTCAAGAACATTATAGGCAACTTTTCTTGGATCATATTGTCGATTAGGAATTGTTGCAAGATTGAGCATTTGTATTTTTTTTGTTTCCTTTTCTGCATGTTTGTAATCATGGAGAGTGTAAACACCACATCTCAAAGGAAATGAAGGCCATACCTGCTTCTTAAAACTTCTAAGGGTTTTGGATGTCCCTTCTGTTGTTATCTGATAGGCCAATTCCCGAGCTAACAGCGTATCGGGCACATATAAGGGAAGAACATGGAATTTTGTAAGGCTACCAAAAAGCCTTATATAGGTGAATTTGTCTTCTCCGAACCAATTTCTTACAGCAGTCAAGTCAATCCCTGCTTCCTCGGAAATCCTAGGGGCAGGTTTATCAAAAATAACATAGTAGATAGGCAACATAAAACCATTACAGATTTTGTACAAATGATCTTTATAGTGAGCTTTCCATAACATCTAATGATAAATGTGGATTGGCTTAGGGTCCTGGGGAGTCCATCTCCATCTGAGTATCGAATATTCAGAGTTAAAAAATAGAGTATCCATAATATAAGCACTATAATAAAAAGGGGGAATGGTCCTAGTAGTGTTGCATGAATTTGATCTAAATTCAAGAATTGTTGTGGCTAATTTGTCAAACAATATGTTTGCCCAATCCATCACATAACTATTGACTGTTGCTTCCATTAAAGGGACCATTTCAATGATTAACTTAGCAAAGTCATGTATCCCCCACATTCTACACATCATAGCCCCAGCATAACAGTAAGGAGAAGCCAATGATTCCACAGAGTACTTACCTAATGATTCATGTTTGTGCTTCTCGGGATTCTGTCTCCATTGCTTAATCGGGGCCGATTCTGTCTCGTTTTCATTAGAAAATTTTTCAAGGAAGGCTTTGTTGTACCTCTTTTCAGGCTCAGGCAAGTGATACATTTTCCTTAAATCATCAGGCTGAATCGAGCCAAAAATCCGCCCGTCAACTGTGCAAAATGTTCTATTTGAAACTGGAATTTCTTCTACCACCCATCTCATTACGTCAGTGTATGGAAAAATCTTTTCTCGTGCTGCTATTCTGTGCAAATATGAACAAGCTTAATCTCTGAGGTATGCTTCCGATTTTCTAGTTGAGTCAGTTGTAGCTTCTTCTGATATTTCCTCAGGCTCCTTTAAATTGTAAATGCTCTCCCAACTAGTATTTCCAAGGCCAAGGCACGTAGTGTCTGAGATTAACCCCTTTTTTCTTGGCCCTGGATCCTTGATTAGCTGCACTGTTGCTGTAGGAGCTGCAGTTGCTGCAGATTTCTTTGATCTCTTTCCCATTTGTTTCAAATTTCTTATTTTAGCGGTGTTCTACACAAGTGATGAGAAAAACGTGATACAAAGAAATGTTGTTATAGACCGATATGAAAGAATTACGTCGATCAGTAGGTGATAATGGATTAAGTGAAATTGTCGTGGATAAAATCTAAACAAAAACCTTCCCTAAACTGCTTCATTGATTAGTCGTTTAACCTGTCAATCATGGTAAAGGAGGTTTTAAATGCCCATCATGTCATTTATATACCAAATGATTCATTGAAGCATGGCTTAGATTTCTTTAATAGATAATCAGAGGTAAATTGTGAATCGTTGATCGGTAACGTGAAAGGAAAGGCTTTAATGCTTTCTTTTAAACATTTCTGATCACCGAAAGGTGATATAATGCATGCAAACGTTTTAAATATGTTCTCGAGATATGCGCCTTATTAATGCATTGCAATCGAGGAATGGATTCGGGCATTATTGTCGTGCCACTGTGATTTCGCCGATCACCAATTGCGATATGCCTTATCGCATTGGAGGATTCGAGTGTGCCTTTAATCATGTGTTGACTTGTTATTGCCAATTGTCGATGGCGATACGCTTTATCGCATCAGAGAATTTAAAGGGGCTCTATTACATTGTGCTTTGCCATTTGACTTCCCTGATATCCTATTGTGATTTCCTTTTTGGATCGGAGAGAATAGATGTGTATTTGTGCATGCTTCCTTTGTTGTTGCAATATGCGATCTTCCGATCGCTTTATCGTAATAACAAAGAATTTTTTAATTTTTTAAAGACCCACTTTATTTCTATTCAAAGGGCTTTCAAAATATTTCATTTTACCTTAAGTCTTTTGATAAGGGTTTCTCTTATGATGATTTAACACCAATTTATTCACATGTCTAAGTTTATTTTAAAAGGGACCCATTTCATATTATGATTTTGTATAAAAAAATTATGAAATGGGGGGGTTGTTGTACAGCACAACATGTCCTAAAAATATGTTGCATAAAAATGGAATTGAATTCTATTTTTTAAAAGCACACATCGTTTCTCTCATACTTCTAAAATGGAATTTTCAAGAAATGAAAACTTATAAAGAAATTACTCTTTATGCTAGAAATAAATCACCTATAACTAATCACTCAAATTGCTGAAAAGGAAATCACTCATAACTGGCAATAAAAATTACTCTAATTTCTGAAAAGGAAATCATGCATAACCTATAATGAAATCACTCAAAGACTTGTATTCAAATCATTCATATTCTGAAAGCAAACTCCTCATAAACTGAAATGAAACAAATGAAGAATTCTAAAAAAACTATTATGCATTTAATGCATCAAGAGAAAAGACTTAGCAAAATAAAAATGATTCTATAGCGTGTAAGAAACTACATCAAATGATAAAAATGAAAGCTACAAAAGCTATGTCGAATGACGAAGGAAACATGTAAAATTGGCTAATTCAAACACAAAAATAAAAACATAGAAATGACCTTCACTATCTGCAGGGGCCCTCCATAAACAGGAGGTTTCAAAGAGATACACAGCCAATCGGCTACCCCTCCATATCCTCAAAATAATTTATTCAATTAAAAGGAAGAAAACAAAGTTTTAACATGTCACTGTTGCATTCAAACATTACACCCCCTCTCTGTTTCAATGGAGTGTTTATATAGTGATTACAATGTAACTTCATGGAGATTCATATGGCTAAATATCAGAGCTCAATGGACACCTGGTTGCCAGGAATTTGATGAAGCACAAAGTTGGCATTATGATACAGGTATGATACAGGTGTTGTCCTTTATGGCAACTCACTCAGATGACAGATCATATTATAGCTAGTAAATAGCAAAGAATTAATGATCAAAGAGGTATACACGGGTGTGTTGTGACAAAGAAGCGTATACACGCAGGTTCACCATATACCAAGTTGTGTATACGTACACACGCACGGTTACATAAGGAAAGGCGCATACATGTTGGGAATCTATGTTTTGGTCTGTGGTATTTGGTCCATGATATTTTGGTATTGGTCCATGGTATTTGGTCCAAAGTGTTGACCCAAGGTATTAGGTCCAAAGTGTTGACCCAAGGTATTGGGTCCAAGGTGTTGGTTCTACGTGGTTTTGGACCATGGTATTGAAAGAGTCCTAAACCTATATAAGGAGAAGATCATTAGGCCAAGGGGGAAATTGTGCAAGTGATGAATATCTGATGAAGTGTGAGATCTAGTATGTTGGTTATGGGTTTGTGATGCTTTGCTCGATTTGAACCAAGGAGGCTCCTATGCAGTTGATGAAGGTTGATGGACTAAGAGCATGAATACTAAAATGCATTATCGATATATGGTATGATCATGAATAGGTATAAATACTAACACATGTCTTATCCTTTATATCTTATGTTCTGGGTATATTTGAGATTGAAAATTGCAGCGAAGGAATAAGTAATTATTTTCAGATCTGTACATGGGTTCCCTCTGGTGAAAGAGCGTATACATGCCGGTTCGACACAGCCAAGTAGCATATACATTATGAGATTTGATATTTGAAGTTGTTGTTGGTTCTAGTGGTTGTTGCAGAGTTCTAGGCTCTGCTCTGTGTTCTGGTGATTATGTTTTGATGACAGGGTTTCAGTGATTCAATTGTTGGGTGATTCAGAGTTGATGGTTGTATTGCAATGGTGATTTTTTTGTATTGTTGGATCCAGTATGAAAATTTACAAAATGTGGTCCCTGGAAGAAAAGAGAAGGTTGTAGCCTTCTGTAGGTGACCACCTACATACTAGTACATCAGCTAGTACAAGAGTTAAGGGGGTTGTAGCTCCCTTCCAGGAGAAGTTGGAGAATGAGATAAGGTTGTAGCCTTCTACAGGTAGAAGCCTGTGTACTGGTATAAGACTGCACCAGTACAAAAATATTGTAAAAAGAATTTTCTTATTAAAAGAAGATAGAGACGAATTGCAGCGGGTGGTTTTCACCCACATTGGGTTTCCACCTTATATCATGGTGTTCATGTGTGCTTCTTATGTGTGATGATCTGTTCTATTTCACTGCACATGTTTGTTGTTTATATAGTTAATAATGTTCTGATGCACTCATTAAAGATCAACTAACTGAATCATAAGTTTGTTGGATATACACTAGTTGCATTAAACACAGATATGTATACACGTAGGTTGCGTTAACTGAAGTAGCGTATATGAATCTAATAATGGAAATGAAAAGATTATTGATTTGTTAATATTGATTCACCCCCCCTCTTAGGATTATTTCCAACAATTGGTTTCAGAGCAGGTCCTTTGGAAGAAGCTTGATTGCTTGAAGGAAGATCCATTAGGATGAGTAATCAAGAAAGAGAGGAATCCATCAGACCACCAATCTTTGATGGGAGCAATTTTGTCTAGTGGAAGATAAGAACCATAGCATATCTACAATCACTTGGAATAGATGTTTGGGGAATCGTGGAAGGAGGATATACATATCCATCAGCAATTCCTACAGATACGACAGATAGAAAGCAATATGAACTCAATGCCAAAGCTGATACTATCTTATTGGGAAGTTTGTCAAAATCAGAATTTGTCAAGGTCATGCAGCTCAAATTAGCCAAAGAAATATGGGACAAAATCATTCTAAGCTATGAAGGAGATGATCAGGTAAAATGTGCTAAGCTTCAAACTCTCAGAATACGGTATGAAACTCTTAAGATGCATAGTAATGAAAGCATAGCTAATTACTTCCTGCGTATAGATGAGATTGTCAATTGTATGAGGAATCTGGGTGAAGAAATTAAGGAATTTGTCTTAGTTGATAAAGTTTTAAGATCCTTGTCTGCTAAATTTGAATCCAAAGTGTCTGCCATAGAAGAAAAGGAGGATTTGTAGAAAATCACTATGACGCAACTTCACGGAATCCTAACTACTTTTGAAATGAAAAAAGGAGGACCATCAGATATGAGAGAAGTCGCATTTAACATATTAGCAAAACTCAGTGAATCAAGATAAATTTCAGAAGAAGAATATGAGGTAAATTTTGTCAAGAATCTTCAACGGGGATCTGGAAGGTTCAAAGTTAAGCTACCTTTCAAATGTTTTCCTTGTGGTAGAGTTGGTCACTATGTTGATAGATGCCCTCATAAAAAAGGAAAGATGTCTGAAGAAGGTAATAGAAGTTATTATACTCATGATAAAAGTAATGACGTGTCCAATAGTGATGAAGACATTAGACTTCTCATCGCATATGAAAATAAGGGCGTAGAAACAAAAGAAGTTACCAGATTAAAAGATCAATTGGAGACATTAACCAGAGTAAGGGAGCAGCTACAGGATGTAGTAAAAGATCAGAGCATAACAACTCAGAGACTTGAATCTAAGATCCTCTCTCTAAAAGAATATCTTGAAGAATCAAAGAAGCAGAATAAAGAAGCTCTTGAAGAACAAGAACATGAAGTGCTCGAATTAAGGCAGCAAGTGGAAGAAGGAAGAAAAGCTAAAGAAAACATAAAGAAGCAATATCTGGAAAAGGAAGAACAACATCGAGTTGAGGTAAATATCTTAAAAGGTAAACTAGAAGAAAGGGATAAACTGTTGCAATTTCAAGACAGTACTAAGATTTTGGATGATATTCTTACTAGTCAAAGATCCCCTACTATCAAAACTGGGATTGGCTTTTATGAAACTATCGAAGGTGAATCTAGCTCACAAGGTGAGGAAAGGAATTCTAATGCAAAATCTGAAATGATAAACAAAGAGATAAGTGGTCAACTCTAGCAACAACCAAGGAAAGAAATTCCTCAAAGAAGATATTTTGCTCCTAACTATGGAAGTAATAGGTAGTTATTTCCTCCAATAAGTAATGTTGAATGTTATGAATGTTATAATCTTGTACATATTGCAGCCAGGTGTAGAATGGTCCAAAACCATCGCACAGAAAGATCATCACGTTCCAGGTACTTTAAGGGATATTGTTTTGCTTGCAATATGTTTGGTCACAAAGCTATTGATTGCAATAAAAGGAATATGAAATGTGTAAGATGTTATGCATGTAACAAGTTTGGACATAAAGTAAAGGAATGCAGGAGAAAAATTCGGACACCAAAGCAAAAGGATCATACATCATCACAATTACAAGTATTGAAGAAGACAGAATTAGAGTCAGAAATATGTGGCATAATTCAGTTAGCAGACATAACAGACATAGGGGAAACTGAAAGTGTAGACCTTCAGTATTCCAATTTACATACATAGATATTATAAAGAGAAATTGCATATATACGTGAAGTAGAGGCTATAGAGTCGCGTTTATGGAGCTCTGAAGAAAAAGCAGCAAGATAGACTCAAGAAAAGAAGTATGATATGGTTTAGTCATGTTATGTGTTGGTTGGCACAGGTTCAGGGGGAGCATATGCTTCGAATAATTGTTGGAATTATGGTTAGAAGACTTTGGTGATAATGCTTATGTGACTAAATGATACATCTTTGCTACTTAAGGTTGGTTGGTCAAGAGAATGATATTGCAGGTTACAGGTTGCTGATGTTGATGAGAGATGCTTGTAGTACATATCATATGGTGTATGACAGTTGCTGATGACTATCATGGCTTTGTTTAGACTCGACATGTGCTCAGGGGGAGCATGGACAGATTGATACATCTTAGCATATACAAAGGGGGAGCTCAATCAGAGAATTCAGCATGTACTCAAGGGGAGTATGGACAACATAATGTATACCAAGGGAGAGAATATCTTGGTATGCCCTTTACGCTTGATGTCAAAGGGGGAGAGTGACTTGGTGTGGTCGTTGCCATCAAGTCCAAAGGGGGGGATTGTTGGCATTATGATACAGGTATGATACAGGTGTTGTCCTTGATGGAAACTCACTCAGATGACATATCATAGTACAGCTAGTAAATAGCAAAGAATTAATGATCAGAGAGGTATACGCAGGTGTTTTGTGACAAAGAAGTGTAGACACGCAGGTTCACCATATACCAAGTCGCGTATATGTACACATGCACGGTTACAGAAGGAAAGGCACGTACATGTTGGGAATCTAAGTTTTGGTCTGTGGTATTTGGTCCATGGTATTTTGGTATTGGTCCATGGTATTTGGTCTGAAGTGTTGACCTAAGGTATTGGGTCCAAGGTGTTGATTCTACGTGGTTTTAGACCATGGTATTGAGAGAGGGCTAAACCTATATAAGGAGAAGATCATTAGGCCAAGGAGGGAAAGTGTGCAAGTGATGAATATCTGATGAAGTGTGAGATCTAGTATGCTGGTGGTTTGTGATGCTTTGCTCGATCTGAACTAAGGAGGTTCCTATGTGGTTGATGAAGGTTGATGGACCGGGAACATGAAGACTAAAATGCGTTATTGATATATGGTATGATCATGAATAGATCTTAATATTGATGCATGTATTATCCTTTATATCTTATGTTCTGGGTATATTTGAGATTGAAAATTGTAGCAAAGGAATGAGTAATTATTTTCATATCTATACGTGGGTTCCCTCTGGTGAAAGAGCACATACACGCTGGTTCAACACAGTCAAGTAGCATATACATTATGAGATTTGATATTTGAAGTTGATGTTGGTTCTAGTGATTGTTGCAGAATTTTGGGCTCTGCTCTATGTTCTGGTGACTATGTTTTGATGACAGGGTTTCAGTGATTCAGTTGTTGGGTGATTTAGAGTTGATGGTTGTATTGGAATGGTGATTGTTTTGTATTCATGGATCCAGTATGAAAATTTATGAAACGTGGTACCTGGAAGAAAAGAGAAGGTTGTAGCCTTCTATAGGTCAGCATCTACGTACTAGTACATCAGCTAGTACAAGAGCTAAGGGGGTTGTAGCTCCCTTCCACGAGAAGCTAGAGAACGAGAGAAGGATGTAGCCTTCTGCAAGTAGAAGGCTATGTACTGGTATAATATTGCACCAGTATAGAAATATTGTAAAAAAAAATTCTTATTAAACGAAGATAGAGACGAATTGTAGCAAGTGGTTTTCACCCACATTAGGTTTCCACCTTATATCATGGTGTTCATGTGTACTTATTATGTGTGCTGATCTGTTCTATTTTATTGCACTTGTTTACTGTTTATATGGTTAATAATTTTCTGATGCACTCATTAAAGATCAACTAACTGAATCATAAATTTGCTGGATATACGCTAGTTGCATTAAACACAGTTGCGTATACATGTGGGTTGCCTTAACTGAAGTAGCGTATATGAATTTGATAATGGAAATTAAAAGATTATTGATTTGCTAATATTGATTCACCCCCCCCCCCTCTCAGTATTATTTACAACACACATTCCATTCCAACCTCTGTTTGCTTGATTGAGCATTTATTGACACATGGGTGCAATGTTTGCTCACACAACCTGTAAAATGGGGCTCCAAAGAACCTGAAATATCTCCCAAATGGTAACAAATTATGGAAAACTATTTGTAGATTACTTAATTGGGCCCATTATGAACAAAACCCATGTTTTTTTTCTTCAGAGATTTGCTTTAATTTTCTCAGAAAACACCTTTGAAGTTGACTAGTGAAAATTGTTGTGATTTTCCCTTAATCTTTGCCTGGAAATCCACATGTGCGAGCTTTGTGGAATTGGACCAATACAAATCCATATTGGAGCTTTCTAGAAACCAAGTCCAAGTGTTGGATTTCATGCTAGAGTTGTGCTACTATCTCAACCATGGAGATAGCTACAAAAACTTGACAAATCTACAACAACTTGAACTTGCTAAATTGTCATTAGTAAAACCATGCAAAATTCTTCTTAATTAATTAAAAATAATGGAAATGATAATAATAAATGATGTAAACATGTATGCAAGAATTTGGTGCATGAAGAAATATAGTTAAAAATGATGACAATGGGTGAATGGAAAGATGTGAAAATGGATGGTTTCATCAACAAAATTATGACAAATTGGAAGCTCAACTGTTACACAGTAATTTGTCACTGTTTGTCACCGTCCCTGTTACCCCTCTCCGGCAACTTGGAGGACCCATTCCGGGACTTGTGAGAAGTGACAAGACTTGAAACCACTTGCCTTATTTACCTCTAAACATGATCTTCATATGCCCTTAAGACATCTCCTGCTCATTGCCCCTAAAAATAGCCCTTTTTGCATTAGCGCTAGTGCCCTGTGTTATGCCCGCGCAATGGGGAAAATCCTAAGGAAAGGGCACGCCATTGGCGCTCTGTCTCAGAGTCACAATCGCGCCAACCATGTTGGGCAAAGTTTTCAACCACTCAAACCTCCGAAGGTTCTGTCCACCTCATTCACCAAACTGATTCCAAGTTGAGTGAGGATGGTTTGGCTTCGAATCTCCTTGGATGGAAAGTTGTTTGCCACCATTGCATGGAAGTTTCCAAGTGATGAAGCCAAATCCATGATTGTGGGGGATTGACCTTATCTCTTCCT
>APFE031224017.1:96575-167589 GCA_000404065.3 Pinus taeda
CTCTTCTACGAACTAAAGCGTTGGATCTCAAGTAGGTCTTCATCACCTACTCTTTATTTGCAATTAGGAACTTGCGTGATAGCATTGTTTGGTTGTTGCTAGACCCGTTCTGGGCTAGTAAGGATCTCCTCTATCCATAGAGGGGATTTACCTCTCCAACACCAACATCCCCCCACACTGAAGATTTTGCATGTTGTCATGCAAATAAATCATTGCAAATTTTCATAATCCAACCGGTTCCTTGCATTCCTTTATTCTATCATTTCAACTACATCCTTGACCAAAGCTCCAAGAGAGAAATATTAACCATTTATCTCAACAAGATGAACTTTTCTCTCTCAGTTTTTCAAGATTATACATTTGGTAGCATAACTCTTTGTTTCCTTCGTCAGAAAGAACAGTTACCCATCCTCCTTTGAAATTCAAGTAAGCTAAAGTCTTCACATACTAGGTTGCTCATGGATGTTATAAAGGTAGAAGTGTTTCCTGCTTATTGGTTTTTTTCCAATAAAACAAACATCCTTGTATTACTTATTAGCTCCTTTCACATTATCATATATAACTTGTGTGAAGGGAAAGGGTGCCCACAAAGTAGCACATCCAAGTACTTTTTCATTGTTGTCAAAGCCTTTGCAAATTCATGTTTTTTTTTTTTTTTAAATATAACTCTTTCAATAACTTGGAAATTATTTATGAGGTTCTTGTCACTACTTAGTTATGAAAAATTTGTTCAACCCTTGGTAGAATGCCATATTGTGAAGAACACATCAAGACTCTTACTACATCCATATAACTGTTGGAAATAATACTGAGACGGGGGGTGAATCAATATTAGCAAGTTAATAATTTTTCATTTCCATAATCAGATTCATATATGCTACTTCAGTTAATGGAACTCGCCTGCAAACGCAACTGTGTTTAAGGAAACTAGCGTATATCCTAAAAACTTATGATTCAGTTAATTCATCATATGTTGATCTTTAATCAGTGCATCAGAACCATATAAACAGTAATCGAGCGCAGTAAAAAACATAACATACAATCACACACATGAACACAAGATATAAGGTGGAAACCCAATGTGGGTGAAAACCACCTGCTGCAATCGTCTCTATCTTCTTTTTAATAATAAGAAACTTCCTTTTACAATTTTGTACTGGTGCAGTCTTATACCAGTATGCAGACTTCTACCTGCACAAGGCTACAACCTTCTCTCGTTCTCTAGCTTCTCTTGGAAGGGAGCTACAACCCCCTAGCTCTTGTACTAGCTGATATGTTTACTAGTACGTAGGTGCTAGCCTATAGAAGGCTACAACCTTATATTTTCTTCCAACGACCACGTTTCATAAATTTTCAAACTGGATCCATCAATAACATCATTCAGTCATCAAATATATTTGCATCAACCAATCTCCTTTGCACCAACCACAACTAAATCAATCAATCACCTTGAGAAACGTTCAATCTGATCTTTCAGAATTCTGTAATGAAAATATAGTAACCAGAACCCAAGACAGAACCTAGAATGCTGCAACAGCAAACAAAAGCAACTAAAACATATTTTATAAGGTATACGCTACTTACATGTGTTGAACCTGCATGCATATGCTCTCTTCTCAGGGCGAACCTGTGTACAATCTACAAATCAAATTTAAGATGTATACACTATTTTGATATGTAGAACCAATGTGTATACACCCCTTTTCTAAAGTGAACCTGTGTACAGATTTGTAAATGATGATTTAAACATTACAACAATTTCAAACTTCAATTATACCCAGATCATCATATTTACAAACTACAACATGCACCAATTATTCAGATAAATGATCAAACCATATAAAGATACTTCACTCCAAGCCTTAAGATCTTGACCCATCATTAGATCTTATCCTTCATCAAGCACTAAGGTTCATCCTTGGTTCAGATCAAGCTATGCACCATAACCTAATAACATGTATACTAGATCTTGCTCTTCATCTGATATTTAATACTTGAGTGCCTTGGCCTAATGATCTTCCCCTCCTTTTATAGTCTTAGGCCTTACTCAATACCATGGACCAAAACCACTTAGGACAAATACCTTGGACCCAACACCTGGGGTCAATACCTCAGACCAGATGCCTTGGACCAATACCATGGATCAAAATACCATGGACCAAATACCTTGGACCAAAACTTAGTTTTTCAAGATATACACACCTTGCATTCTGTGAAAGTGTGTGTGTATGTATACGCGACTTTTATATAGTGAACCCACGTGTATACACGGCTTGGCCAATGGTGAACCTATGTATACCTCTCTTTCTTCATTCTGATCTAAACTTTGTGTTGTTAACCTGTTGAACAATGATCTGTCATCTAAGTGAGTTGCCATCTTGGACAACACCTGTGTCATAATTCCAACAATCTCCCCCTTTGGACTTGATGGCAACCCCAAGTCACTCCCCCCCTATGTCATCAAGGGAAAAGGGTTATGCTCCCCCTGAGTACATGTTAAATTCTCTGATATATTGAAGAGTGTTGATTGAGCTCCATGATCGAGTCCATGCTCCCTCTGAATATAAGCAATGTATGCAAAAAGATGTTCTAAAAGAATAACATGACTCTATACATACATCATAAATGACCTTCCTATCACCAATGACTCATACATACATCCATCACCCAACTAGGTGGGGATATACCAAGTTTGACTCATCCACCCAACCAAAGGGATATACCAATTGTTTGTACATGTCAAAACAAGAAACATTACACCATCCATCCATGCATAGTGGGGTAACAAATTAGGTTGTTTCATGACCTTTTCATTAAAATATATACATGACATATATAACAGAGACCAAATATCTTAAACAATACCATGATAGTCATCAGCAACTATCATTAGCAGCATCTGTCAATCAGCATCCAAACCAGCAACCATGTTCTCCCCCTGAACTTGTTCCACCTGAATCAAAAACAATTGTGTGAACCTATACCAAGATATTCTAAGATAGTGCCCACAATGCATTATTATAAGCATATGCTCCCCTTGAACCTATGCTAAATGATCACTGTTGAATCTGATCATTTCATATAATAGAAGAGTTATCAAGGCATCATTATCAATCAAATATACATCAAGTTATCAACAACTTATGAGAGCCAACATATTTCCACATAAAATAATAATTCAATTAATCCTAATACCTGTGAGCAATGCATCTCATATATCTGTTTATTAAATTGAAAAAAAAAAGACCAGTTTTCATTAATATTTCACATCCTGAAGATGAACCACCGTTGCTGGTTCGAAACGTCGATCAAAAGAAACCTAATGTGATGAATCTGGAAGATGATCTACACAAATATTTCCACATGTCATCCACATACTATAACCATCATCAAGCAGAGTAAATAATTCATTGAACCATATCATACCCCTTTCTTCTTGAGTCTGGCCCACTGCTTTTCTTCAAACCAACATATACACGACTGTATCCATAGAAACTAGCATATGTACGTGATTATGCTTCATGAAACTAGCGTATAACCACCTTTCTCTGAAATAGATAGGATTTAATAGTAGGATGATGCATCAACTACTTCCAACTTCTGTCAGAGACATTCAAATGTCTCTCTGGGCAGTGGTTTGGTGAATATATTAGCAACCTATTCTTTGGAGGGAACATACTCCAATTTGACCTTTTGTTCAAGCACTTTTTCACATAAATATGATATTTGATGGGTATGCGCTTGGTCTTGGAATGCATGACTGGATTCTTTGAAATACAGATGGCACTTGTATTATCACATAGAATGGATATGGGTGGAGTACAGGTGATCTGAATGCCTTGCAACGTTTGCATCATCCAAAGGAGTTGTGTGCAACAAGATGCAGCAGCCACATATTCTGCTTCAGCTGTAGATAATGCAATTGAACTTTGTTTCTTGCTAAACCAAGACATTAATCTGGAACCCATATAGAATGCACCACCACAAGTTCTTTTTCTGTCATCAACGCTTCCTGCCCAATCTGCATCTGTATATGCATGAAGTGTAAGATTTGTATATCTAGGATACCATAAACCAAAATTCTGTGTTCCTTGAAGATATTTGAAAATCCTTTTGACTGCCTGAAGGTGTGATTCCTTTAGATTTGCTTGGAGTCTTCCAACTATTCCTACTACATGCATGATGTCTGGTCGGGTACCTGTTAGATAAAGCAGACTGCCAATCATGGATCTATAAGTTGGTTGATGTACTGCTGCTGATTCATCATTTGAGCTAAGACTATATCTTATTACCATTGGGGTACATACTGGTTTAGAATCTTCCATGCCATATTTTATCAAGATCTGTTTGAGATATTTGGTTTGTGATAGAAAAATACCATCTTTATTTTGTTGAACCTGTAGACCAAGAAAATATGTAAGCTCACCAAGCAGGGACATTTCAAATTCTTGCTACATTACCGAAGCAAAATTCTGACTCGTGGCTTCTTCATTGCTAACAAAAATGATATCATCAACATACACAACAGGTATTAGCAATTTATTATTGTCAATCTTAGTATATATATTGCTATCAACTGATCCCTTTGAAAAACCTTGTTGATGGAGATATTTTTCAAGACAATAATACCACGCCTTGGAGCTTGTTTTAGACCATAGAGAGTCTTTCTGAGTCTACATACAAGTTTTGCATCATTTCCAATAATGAATCCATCTAGTTGCTCAATATAGACTTCTTCCGCTAAGTCTCCATTAAGAAAGGCGGATTTTACATCCATTTGGTATACTTTGTATTTTTCAAAACTAGAAAAAGAAAGGAACATTCTTATGGCTTCAAGTCTAGCAACAAGTGCAAAAGTTTCTTCAAAATCTATACCTTCTTATTGAGCATATCCTTTACAAACAAGTTTGGCCTTGTTTCTAATAACTTCTCCATTTTCATTCAGTTTGTTTTTGAATATCCATTTAGTTCCTATGATATTCTTATCATGAGGTCTAGGAACTAATTCCCATGTATTATTCTGTTCAATTTGCTCAAGTTCTTCATTCATGGCCTTGATCCAACATTCATCTGTGCATGCTTCATTTACATTTTGAGATTCGGTGGAGGATAGCAATGCTAGATAGCTTGAAGCTTCTATAATATTTCTTCTTGTTTGCACACCTGCCTCTTTCTATCCCAAAATTTGAGTCTATGGATGATTTTTCTGAACATACCTAGATGAAGTCTTTTCTTCTACCATTTTCTCTTCTTCTGGTGCTTCATTGGTTTCTTCTTCAGAACTAGTCTGATATGATGTGGGAGGATAATCCTCATCTTCTTCATAATCTTCGGTTTTTATTTGTTTTGGATTTTTGCATGCTTCATCAACCACGACATCAATAATTTCAATAATTTTCCCAAGTCTTTTATTATAACATTTATATCCTTTACTTCGAGAAGAGTAACCAAGGAGAATACCTTCATCTACTCTGAGTTCAAACTTACCAATTTTTTCATCAGTCCTTTTGATGTAACATTTGCTTCCAAAACTTTGAAGTATTTTGCAGTAGGAGTCTTACCATACCAAAGTTCATGTGGAGTTTGAGTGTTGTTTACCCGAACATTTTCTTGGTTGAGGATAGTGACAGTACTGAGTGCAGCTTCACCTTGAAAGATTACAAGAGTTCCAGACTCATCTACCATAGCACGAGCCATTTGTTGAAAAGTTATGTTCATCCTTTCCACTACTCCATTTTGCTGAGGAGTCCTTGTGGTCGAGAATTGCCTTTTTATTCCATGTTCTTCACAAAAGTCAAATAATTCATCTGAGGTAAATTCCCCTCCCCGATCAAATCTGAGGAATTTGATTTTGTGATCTGATTCATTTTCAACCAAAGATTTGAAGGCTTTGAACTTTTCAAATGCTTCATCTTTCTGCTTTAGAAGTCCTATCCAACACATTCTGGAAAAATCATCAACGAACAATATAAAGTAATCTTCTCCATGAGGTGACTTTTGCCTTGATGGTCCACATAAATCAGTATGAACAAGTTCAAGAGGCTTACTAGCTGATCCTTCCTTTTAAGGGAAGTGTGATTTGGTTTGCTTACCAAATTGACATGATTTTTATATTGTATTTTTTGGAATGCTGATATTAGGAAGATCACGACCAGCTAGAATCTGCGTGCTTTTCTTATTTGAGAGAAGCTTAGATGCCCCAATCTTCTGTGCCATAGCTAGTGTTCATCATTTTTTCTTAGATAACATTGTTGTTGTCCTCCCTTGGGTATGTATAAGTTGTTTGGAGTTCTTATACATTTGATCATGGTTTCTCCTATATCAAGCTCACGAAAAACACATCCATTTGATCGAAATACTACTTCATTTCCTTGATCACACATTTGACTAACACTCAACAGGTTATGCTTTAGACCATCAACATACATAAAATTCCTAGCTTTAACTTTTTGTTTTAAGAGAATAGATCCTTTACCTTTTATGACTGCAGGAGTGTCATTTCCAAATGAGACTTTCTTTTCCTTTTCTAAGGCATTATATGAATGACGTTTTTCGTTGTCACCTGTCATGTGTTTTGAGCATCCACTGTTGATGTACCACTAATTTTCTTGTCCTTATGCATACAAGGCTATACCACATATTTATGTTTGCGGTTCTTTCTTTCTCCATAATTTCGGACTTAATGGAGTTTTCTCCTTCTAAGATGTTTGCCGAAATTTACTCCTACATTCAGATTCTTCATGATTGAAATTGTTTCAAACAGAGCATTCTATTTCATTTTCAAGAAGAGAAAAGTTATTGTAGGAACTTTTCATGATCCCTATCACATTCCTTTGATTTCATGTTTCTCTACTCATGATGGTCTTGTAAGCAACACGTTGATTAGATTTGTGTCCAAAGTTATGACATGAAAAACATTGGCCATTAAAGAGGTTCCTACGATTATCGAATCTATTGACCTGGTGATTGTAGTTTCTATTGATATTCATTCTTGAAGTAGATTGAGTATGATTTACTTGAGATTGGTTGTAGCTTCTGTTCATCCTTGAAGTAAATTGAGCCTGATTTACCTGGTGATCTACTTTATGCCTTTAATGATGATTGTCAAATTGTTCACTGCTCTTTGCTGCATCAAGATAGCTTTTAGTGGAGGTTGACGACTTCTGTGCTTGAGATGCTTCTTCAGTATATCCAAGACCTGTCTTTATCAGAGGAGAATGTTGCACTTTGATAATTTCATTTAAGGTTTCTGATCCTTTAGCAAATCTAAGATTGAGAGCTTTTGTTTTCTCAATATCCTTTCTTAGACCCACAATTTCACACTCTAGTTTTTCTTTGTGTTTTTCTCTTTCAGCAAGTTGGAATGTCAAAGTATCTATAATCATATTCTTTTCTTCTAAATAGATTTTGAGTTTAGAGATTTCTTCATAAAGGTCATCTTCATCTAAATAATCCAAGAAAACATCATCTTCAAAAGCCATCAGAAGTATATAGTCATTACTATTTTCATCTTCATCACTAATTGATAGACCATCGCTATCTTCATGTGTATAGTAGCTCTTCTTACTTACACTTTGTTTTCTATTCCATTTTGCAGATTCCTTACCTTTATCAAACTTATATTTATGAGGAAATTTGGTAGCATAATGACCGACTCTTCCACAAGAAAAACATTTGAAAGGTAGTTTACCTCTGAATCTTTCAGAACCCCATTGAAGGTTCTTGACAAAGTTTGCTTCTTCTTCTCCTTCTGCAATATGTCCTGATTCATTGAGTTCTTCTTTTCCTGAAGCTTTAAATGTGGCTTCTCTCATATTTGATGGACCTCTTTTTCTCATCTCAAAAGCAGTTAAGATTATGTGCAGTTATGTCATAGTAATAGTCTGAAGATCCTACTTTTCTTCTATGGCAGATACTTTTGATTCAAACTTAGCAGACTTAAAACATTTTCAACTAAAGTAACTTCTTTTATCTCTTCACCCAAATTCTTCATGCAATTAACAATCTCATCTATACGTAAGAAGTAACTATCTATACTTTCATCATTTTGTATTTTGAGAGTTTCTTATTGAATTCTAAGAGTTTGTAGTTTTGCACATTTTACCTAAGAGTCTCCATCATAGCTTAGAATGATTTTGTCCCATATTTCTTTGGCATATTTGAGCTGCATAACTTTGACAAATTATAATTGTAATAGACTTCCCAATAATGTATTGACAGCCTTGGCATTGGTTTCATATTGCTTTTTACCTGCTGCATCTATATGAATTGTTGATGGAAATGTATATCCTCCTTCCACGATTTCCCAAACGTCTGTTCCAAGAGATTGAATATAGGTTGTGGTTCTTACCTTATAATAAATGAAGTTTCTTCCATCAAATATTGGTGTTCTGATGGATCCCTCTCTTTCTTGATTACTCATGATGATGGATCTTCCTTCAATTAATCAAGCTTCTTTTGAAGGACCTACTTTGATACCAATTGTTGGAAATAATACTAAGAGGGGGGGTGAATCAATATTAGCAAGTCAATAATTTTTCATTTCCATAATCAGATTCATATATGCTACTTTAGTTAATGGAACTCGTGTGTATACACAACTATGTTTAAGGCAACTAGCGTATATCCTGCAAAATTATGATTCAGTTAATTCATCATATGTTGATATTTAATCAATGCATCAGAACCATATAAATAGTAACCAGATGCAATGAAAACAGAACAGACAATCACACACATGAACACAAGATATAAGGTGGAAACCCAATGTGGGTGAAAACCACCTGCTGCAATCGTCTTTATCTTCTTTTTAATAATAAGAAACTTCTTTTTACAATTTTGTACTAGTGCAGTCTTATACCAATATGCAGGCTCTACCTGCAGAAGGCTACAACCTTCTCTCATTCTCCAACTTCTCCTGGAAGGGAGCTACAACCCCCTAGCTCTTGTACTAGCTAATATGTTTACTAGTGCATAGGTTCTGGCCTACAGAAGGCTACAACCTTATATTTTCTTCTAAGGACCATGTTTCATAAATTTTCAGACTAGATCCATCAATAACATCATTCAATCATCAAATATGTGTGCATCAACTAATCTCCATTGCACCAACCACAATTGAATCAATCAATCACATTGATAAACCTTCAATCTGATCTTTCAGAATGTTGTAACCAGAAAACAGTAACCAAAACCCAAGCCAAAACCCAGAACACTGCAACAGCAAACAGAAGCAGCTAAAACATATTTTATAAGGTATTCGCTACTTCCATGTGTCGAACCTGCGTGCATACGCTCTCTTCTTAGGGTGAACCTGCGTAATATCTACAAATAAAATTTAAGATGTATATGTTGTTTTGATATGCAGAACTAGAGTGTATATGCCCCTTTTCTAAAGTGAACCTACGTATAGATCTATAAATGATGATTTAAACATTACAACAATTACAGATTTCAGTTATACCCAAATCATCATATTTACAGACTACAACATGCACCAATTATTCAGATAAATGATCAAACCATATAAATATACTTCACTTCAAGCCTTAAGATCTTGACCCATCATTATATCTTATCCTTCATCAAGTGCTAAGTTTCATCCTTGGTTCAGATCTAGCTATGCACCATAACCCAATAACTTGTATACTAGAACTTACTCTTCATCTGATATTCAATGCTTGAGTGCCTTGGCCTAATGATCTTCCCCTCCCTTTATAGTCTTAGGCCTTACTCAATACCATGGACCAAAACCACTTAGGACCAATACCTTGGACCCAATACCTAGGGTCAATACCTCGAACCAGAAGCCTTGGACGAATACCATGGATCAAAATACCATGGACCAAATACCTTGGACCAAAACTCAGTTTTTCAAGATATACGCACCTTGCATTCTGTGAAGTGTGTGTGTACGTATACACGACTTTTATATAGTGAACCCACGTGTAAACGCGGCTTGGCCAATGGTGAACTTGCGTATACCTCTCTTTCTTCATTCTAATCTGAACTTTGTGTTGTTAACCTGCTAAACTGTTGATTTGAATGCGGAAATGACTAAGATCTTTTCTAGTTCTTATACAAAATGGAATTCAAGAGTTACTGGAATAGTTATTTATTTATGTGATTCCACTGTTAGACATGAAATGATTTTAAGTATAAATCTATGAATGTTTAGATTTAACTAATTCCACATCAATCACATAATAAAAACATAATACCTTAAGTTTGTTACAGAGTTCGTCCCTCCTGGACTATGTCTCCGGATCCACCTCAGAAATGTGTGTCCGCTGTATTCCTTAAGCCAAGAGAAATTTTGCTTACAATGAATCATCAATTTCACTACTGATGTTGTAGTTATGGATCATCTCCTGAAAAGGCTTACTTGAATACAATTTTTTATCCTTCAACAACTGAGAAAGGATGAGGATGAATTGCACTATTACAGAAGAACTGAAGCTTGATGGACCTTTGACTGTATGGTGGTTGAACAGAGTTTGAAAATTCAAAGTGGATCTCGTCAATCATCAACGTACTTCGACACTGAAACTATGAAAGTAAGTATGTCCTTTGCTCCTTCAATAACCTGCACAAAGAAACTCTCCACCAATTTATATCTGGGGTATTATTAAGAGTGTTCACTTCATCTTGAAGTAGAGAAAACCATCTCTTTTCCTCTCAAGTCACTCCTCCCTCTCAAAGAAACATCCTTTTTTTTTTATAAGGGGAGTTCTTTAAACTTGGCAAATTCAATCCCTTCATATCCTCAAAGAAATATAGATATCCATTAAATTAGTGGTTTCATTATCCTAATCCCTAGCATTGAGAGTGCTCTCGAGTTTCATTAGGATAGGTTCATGCTACCTTGGTATTAAATCTGCATACAATCAAAACAAAACCCACAAATGGACTTTGGAGAAGCCAATGACTGCTAGCGGTCAGGCTAGCGATGCAGAGATTACACAGTGCATGTGAATAGGCGGACTTCCCGCGGTTCTGGCTAATGGTGCTCCAGTAGTGACTCCGACGGTTTCCATACACCTGTCACATGGCAACCCACTATCCACTGACTTTTCATGCTGTGGGTATGGCTTCCCTCTGGTGCTTCTATCACTGACCCTGAATCTGTTCACATGTATGACTATTTTCCAACGTGGTTTTTAAGTCTACGGTTTGGAACCTGTGGCTTACCATAACCATGGCCTTTAAACATGTTATGTTCACATATCACAGTCCTTCACTGCGGTTGTGATACAGTTTGGAGCCTGACTGTTTGGTTAACCTTTGGTGGTAATACCAATTGCTCACATGTTAATTGCTCTTCCGTTGTGTAACCTTCAACCTTCATAACCCCAACGGCTAATCTCTAACTGTGCGGTGAACTAACATTGTCGGTTTTTATCACCACGTTCATATGACTAATGGTTCCACTGAGGTCTCCCTGGCGGTTAGACTATTGTGGGTTTTTTGTTTATAATGTTTTATATTGTATTTCAATACACTAGGCCAAGGGGGTGTAAATAGCAATAGTTTTTAATGTATTAATTTAATACATAAATGAATGTATTGCATTAGGATGAGTGTTCGATAGGTGGATAGAACTTAGGTTTAATACATAAAATGCATTTTGATTTGGAACAGGGGTCCCATAGATAGAATAGGACTTATGGTTAAGTGTTTTAGCATAGGTCTAGGGTTTTAGGCATAAGCTTTTAGCATAAGATTTAGTACAAAGGACTAAGAGGTAGGATTAGGATTTTTAGGGTCTAGAATAAAAAATCCATATTACATCTTTTCTCACAATGCGACAATTATCCCATACACATCATCGACAAATGAATACACCAAGCTTTGCCATGATGATAACCCACATCGTTGAATGCAACGACAACTCAGACAATGGCTCTATGACACTAACAACACTGATCATAACCAACACTTGTCAATCTATCGAAGCTAAACTGAAGCAATGACGACACTGAACGAAACCCATATTCACTGATGACGACTTGCTCTGACGCGATGCTGATGTCGATATTGATGTCGAACTGATGTCGATGTTGATCTCGATACTGATGAAACATTTAAACTTAAATTGACGACCATATTGGTCGAAACATTTGTTTTCTTATATTGTCGATAATTACTTATTTTAAAATGACCATCTTGGACATTTGGTAATTTCAATGAAATTTTGAGAATCCAAAATTGGATCACACCTCCCAACAAAAAGAACTTTTGGTTCTCCAAAAGTTTTATTACAATGTTTTTTGAAGAAAATTTTTAATTTTGGAACCTAGTTACATCTTTTCTAGATCTAGACAATTCTTACATAGCATATGGCATAAAATCTACCCAATTCCATTTGGCATTCGATTGTTCTCCAGCAAGTGACTTGGATACAACCTGGGATGCTGGTGTCAATGTTGTTTCACTTGGAAGGATTGGACAATTGCCTTTGACATGCCCTGACAATTTGCGTTTCTAACAAACTTTCTCCTTTGTACTTGTTGAGTTTCAGAGTTGTGTGCTTCTTTTGTTGATTGAAGCGATATTTTTCTTGACTGCTTCTTTACTTGAAGTGTCTTGTCATCTTCTGATGGCTGAATTTTTGTATCTCCAATTTTCTTGTTGTAGACCTTATGTTTCCAACATTGCTCTACATAGTGAAAAGAACTACTACAAAATGTACATGGATATATTCTCTTAATTGTTTCTATTACCCTATTCTGATAAAATAAATCACTATCAAAATCATTATTGCTAGAGGATTGCGGTTTCTTACCTTCTTTATCTTGGACCTTCTTTCGTAATAGATTAAGATGCATTGACCAACATTGGTTAGTGATGTGACCAAGCTTCCCACAATAGTCACATTTCATCAAATCACATCCTAGACCCATATTCTTAAGTATTCCTTGTATCGTGATAGGTAGAAGCCTCCCTTGTCCATTTCTTCCCAAGCCTTCGCCTTCTTGGTATCCCATGGCTTTCATCATGGATAAGCCTTTGGTTTCATGAACCACAGTTGGTTTCTGACTAGAAACTTCATCAGACTCACTTTCCGATGATGTTAGTGAATCAAACGTTTCCTCGACCAATGATTTGGAAAAATAGCCAATGCCTTCCATCGCTGACTTTAGTGAGGATGAAAGAGAAGAACTACTTTTATCTTCCTGTGGAAGAGAAGGTGTAGGTTGTTCGCTATTAGAAGTTGCATCTTTCATGAGAGTATTGTTTCCTCTTTGATTCCTCCTCAATTATTCCAGTTCAGATTGCAAGCTTTGCTTGTTGCTCTCTAGTGCTTGTACCATTCTCCGTAATGCAGCATTTTCTTGCCTATACTGTTGATTGAACTCTTCTAGTTATTTTAGCCTTAGCTGTTGTTGGGAGTTTCTGCCCATATTGTACTTGAAAAAGAGCTAGACTGCTCTGATACCACTTGATCTGAATGCAGAAATGACCAAGATCTTTTCTAGTTCTTATACAAAATGGAATTCAAGTGTTACTGGAACAGTTATTTGTTTATGTGATTCCACTGTTAGACATGAAATGATTTTAAGTATAAATCTATGAATGTTTAGATTTAACTAATTCCACATCAATCACATAATAAAAGCGTAATACCAAAAGTTTGTTACGGAGTTCATCCCTCCTGGACTATGTCTTTGAATCCGCCTTAGAAATGTGTGTCCATTGTATTCCTTAAGCCAAGAGAAATATTGTTTACAATGAATCATCAGTTTCACTACTGATGTTGTAGTTATGGATCATCTCCTGAAAAGGTTTACTTGAATCCAATTTCTTATCCTTCAACAACTGAGAAAGGATGAGGATGAATTGCACTATTACAGAAGAACTGAAGCTTGATGGACCTTTGACTATATGGTGGCTGAACAGATTTTGAAAAGTCGAAGTGGATCTCATCAATCATCAACGTATTTCGACACTGAAACTATGCAAGTAAGGATGTCCTTTGCTCCTTCAATAACCTGCACAAAGAAGCTGTCCACCAATTTATATCTGAGGTATTATTAAGAGTGTTCACTTCATCTTGAAGTAGAGAAAACCATCTCTTTTCCTCTCAAGTCACTCCTCCCTCTCAAAGAAACATCCTTTTCTTTTTATAAGGGGATTTATTTAAACTTGGCAAATTCAATCCCTTCATATCCTCAAAGAGATATAGATATCCATTGAATTAATGGTTTCATTATCCTAATCCCTAGCATTGAGAGTGCTCTCAAGTTTCATTAGGATAGGTTCATGCTACCTTGGCATTAAATCTGCATACAATCAAAACAAAACCCACCAATGGAATTTGGATAAGCTGATGACCGCTGGCAGTCAGGCTTGCAGTGCAGAGATTACACAGTGCATGTGAATAGGCGAACTTCCCCGCGGTTATGGCTAACAGTGCTCTGGTGGTGACTCTGACGGTTTCCATACACCTGTCACATGGCAACCAACTATCCATTGACTTTTCATGTTGCGGGTATGGCTTCCCTCCAGCGGTTTTGGCACTAACCCTGAATCTGTTCACATGTATGACTGTTTTCTAACGTAGTTTCTAAGTCTGCAGTTTGGAACCCACGGCTTACCATAACCGTGGCCTTTAAACCTGTTCTGTTCACATAGCATAGTCCTTTGTGGCGGTTCCAATATAGTTTGGAGCCTGACTATTTGGTTAACCTCTGACGCTAATACCAACTGCTCACATGTTAACTACTCTCCCGCTGTGTAACCTTCAACCTTCATAACCCCGATGGCTAATCTCTAACTGCGCGATGAACTAACCTTGCCGGCTTTTATCACCGCGTTCATATGACTAACGGTTCCACTGCGGTCTCCCTGGTAGTTAGACTGTTGTCGGTTTTTATTTATAATGTTTTATATTGTATTTCAATACAATAGGCTGAGGGGGTGTAAATAGCAATAGTTTTTAATGTATTAATTTAATACATAAATGAATGTATTGCATTAGGATGAGGGTCCGATCGGTGGATAGAACTTAGGTTTAATACATAAAATGTATTTTGATTTGTAACATGGGGTCCCATAGATAGAATAGGATTTAGGGTTAAGTGCTTTAGCATAGGTCTAGGGTTTTAGGCATAGGTTTTTAGCATAGGATTTAGTACAAAGGACTAAGAGGTAGGATTAGGATTTTTAGAGTTTAGAATAAAAAATCCATATTACATCTTTTGTCACAATGTGACAATTATCCCACACATTATCGACAAACGAAGACACCAAACTTTTCCATGACGACAACCCACATCGTTGAATCCAAGTATTTTTGCAACAACAACTCAGATGATGACTCTCCACTGACAAAACTGATCGTAACCAACACTTGTCGATCTATCGAAGCTGAACTGAAGCAATGACGACACTGAACGACACCCATATTCACTGATGACAACTTGCTCTGACGTGATGCTGATGTCGATACTGATGTTGATATTGATGAAACATTTAAACTTAAGTTGACAACCATCTTGGTCAAAACACCTATTTTCTTATATTGTCGAGAATTACTTATTTTGAAATGACCATCTTGGACATTTGGTAATTTCGATGAAATTTTGAGAAATGGATCAATTGTGATCTGTCATCTAAGTGAGTTGCCATCAAGGACAACACCTGTGTCATAATGCCAACAATAATGTGCTTTCCATACTTGTGAAATTCATCTCATTAGCATGGTTGGAAATGATCATACAATGCAACCCATAATACTTGTCTTCTTATCATCCATGCATAGAAACATTTTTTATAGCAACCTATCCTACTTCAACAATGTTATCAAATATTTTGTTCAATAAATCGCAAACTAATGAAATAAGAAGACTTCTCAATGTGAAGATTTGACAAGATCAATTGCACATAACATAAAATAAGAGTTGTAGGTGAGGGTTGTACAATTTATCAAAGCCTAAAATATACTTCCAATTGATTTCAAGAGTGTGAACAAAATGTTGTTGCAACATTCTTCTTCTTGTTGCACTCATCATTTCTTGGCTTCCATTAGAAATTTGAAGATGAACAATATGACACATAATACAAATACCCCATGTACTTTTTGATCATGTGCTAGAACCATGTACTATGATGGTTCATTAAGAAAATCATCTCCATATTTTGAATTAGTCTCATACGAAGGCCAAAAAGGTCAAATTGTTCATCAAAGAGGTATGAATCCATTTATATTGTAGCAAGAAGAGAAAGTTAAACATGAGAATGGTAGGAGACAACATTATTACTAGGGTAAACATAAGACCTTATAAAGGAAAATAGTATGCAATCATGGGATGGGGTTCAACCATAACAAGGTTTGTAGAGTATCCAATAAGGTATGAAGGTTGGAAACAATTATTGGGATTAATTATGCATGCAAAGTAGATTATGAATGAAGGATTGAGAAAATGGTTTGAAGAATGTGGATAAAATAGGGTAAAATGCATAGATCACATGTTTTTACAATAGCATTCTTATTACAATTTCAAAATTTTTTAACAAATTAAATATTTTAAGGCTATTTTTACCTCAAGTTTGCTTGTTGGATTTCAAGAAGAGAACACGACTTGATGGTTGATTTGGTGTTGATTTGGCTATGGTACGTTACTCCATCACTTTGACCTTGCTCCACAAAATGTACCATTTTTCATGTAGCAGAATTGTTTTTTCCACTTTCTCTCAAATGGTAAATCATATTCTCTTGAATTTTTTTGAGGTTGTTACCATTAGTTTTATTCATCATCTCACAAAAGATCTCATCCAATGGGTGCACGGATCCTGAGAAATTGAGAAATGGATGTAGGTGAAAGTGACCAATTTCTTGAAACATACACACTGGAATTCCTTGAAATTTTGTGTATTTATTTACCCTACCTCAATTCATTTACTATAAAAATTCTAGGACCAATGGATGCACAGCTTGCAAGATATGGTCAAATCAATTTATGTCTTGTTTCACCCTTCATGTTCCCCAATGTTGCAACAAAAACATATGCCACAAACTCATTTTAAGGCCAAATTGAGTGCTTCAAAAATGAAATGGTGTATTTTTAACTTCTGTAACGCCTAAAACCTTCAAAATCCCATTTTTATGAAGAAAAGGTGTTGCTCTGCAAAAATACCAAAATCTGGCCTAATTTGTCCATAATGGTGAAAAATGAAAATTTGCCTTAAAATCCCACTGAAAAGTCCTTGAAAATTGCACTTTTTTTTTAATTATGCCCGCACTTTCCTCAATTTACCATATTCTGAGAAAACACATAAGCTCTGAATTTAATATTTCTACTCCAATCTCCTACAATATTTGTGCCAAAACTGCCTCTAGAACAAGCTGCTACAGCAAAAACAGGTTGTTACAGCAATAGATGTAGAAACTGCAACTTTCTGTAGTTGTTGCAGAAAATGTCAATTTTTGCAGAGAGTTGTTTTCTCTTAGTTTGAACTATTGATTTGGATTTTGTACTGCATGTTGAAGTAGAAACCATGAAACATAATGCATATTTATTGAAATAGGCCCATTTTTATTTTTTTGCTTGAAAATGAAATGAATGAAAAAGTGTTGTAATGGTGCCATCATGGTTCTGTTGAAAAACAATATGAACATGTTGTTACAATAAACCAATAAAATATACCACTGCAAGTTGTTGTTGATTCCATAAAACCATTAGTCTTCATCCAAAACCAAAATTCATGGTACAATTCTTACCATGCGAATGAATGTGTCAAAGTTGAGCATGGAAAGAAATCATTGGATTACCGATCAGTAATGAAAATCGTTAAACAGTGCGAGACAACTCACTGATAATGTAAATGAGTTTCAAGGTACCTGGGTGCATCTTGACAGGGATGAATGAATGTGTTTAAGTTGAGTCACCTGCAAGATCTGGAAATCAATATACATTGTTGTATTCCCATTGTTGTCAATGAGAAGGCTTGCCATTGATGTATGCAAGTTCCAAGGAACTCCAAATAATCTATGATCTTGATCCCGGATAAGGTGTTGAGATCGATGGGACAAGATTTGTTGAAAGGTAGGCCTTAAGGAATCCCACATCGGCCAACTTGAGCATAGAACCAAAAATGATTTGAAGAACCATAATAAACGATTGAAACCATCATAAAATTGCAGAAATTATTGTGAACTTTTCTTGCCAGTTGCCTGGTTTTCAAGCAAAGCTCATGTCCAGATGTGCCAGCAAGATGGTTTTCACAATAGGACTTATTTTTCTCTTTAATTTTTTTATTTTTATTTTTTTATATGTCCTACTCTACTTGAAAAAGAAATCTCTATTAAGTATATGAATGCTTCCAATGGAACCATGTGTGTAACAAGATGATATATAAACCCATATGCAAGTTTGAAATGTACTCTATGATATGTATCAGTATATGAGAGACCAATTGTCTTGATTGAGATGATGTCAAAAGATACTAAAGAATGGAATACTAGGATCCAATGGCTGTCTTGAACCAAGATTCAATGTAATATTGTCTTTCTTGGTTTCCTTTTATCATGCCATGCAAGTCTTTACAGATGTGATCTCCATTCATAGAATCTAGTGATAGGCATGCAAGAAACTTTTCAATTTCAGGTTCCAACAACTGCTCTTTATTAAGAGACATCAATGATTCTTGGACCTTATGTGAATATTCTTCTTCTAGTTGTTGTTCTTCAATGGTAGCTAGAGAATCATTTTGCAATACCTCAAAATTGTAAGTGGATTGAGGTGTTTTATTGTTGGGGATATGAAATGGTTGTGCAGGTAGTCGAGTGGGAATGGATCTTTGGGGTGCTTATGTGACTTGTGGTGGGCTCCAGTATTACAGCAATGATGCTGCAACTCTTGGGACTCCCTCCTTTACTTTTATCAACCCGGTAGTTCGTAACAAACTTGGAAGCGACGATGCTATATGCACAAGTACTAGCTCTTACCGCAGGCTGTCACTTGATCAACTGGCACAAGTCTGCTAGGAGATTAAGCCAACTTCTATGAGATCTTAGAAGAATATTTTAACTGTGATGGATGAAATCTAACTCAAAAGAGACTAATCTACTTGCAGAAAGAAGCAGAAAGCTGAAAGGAAATGCAAACCCTAGTTTTACTGACTAACCCTATTGGTGCAAGAAAAGAGATGAAAGTTGCTGAAATGGATGCCATTGAATCTTGGAAAGGTAAAATGCATGTGACTAAGCTACCTCTGAAGGAAAATATGGAAAAAAGCATCTTTTGTATTTTTGAGTAATTTTGCAGAATTATTATGCATGTGCTTTAACTATCTTTTATTGTGCAGAGGTTGATTGGCGAAAGGAAATGGAGTAGGCACTTGCAAGAGGTTGGGAAGGTGAGAAGAGGGCCTAAGGGATCCCTAGCACCCTTCCAAAGAGTTTCACAGTGATCAGATCTCGAAAAACCGGTCACGTGAACTTCTACAAGAAGTCTGCAGGGGTTCTACAGGATGTTCTACAGGTTGTTCTACAGGAAGATCCGAAAGAGGATTTTGGAGAGTTGATGGTGGAAAAATGGTGAAAAAGTGGAAATGGAGGATGGATGAGGATGAAAATGGATCTAGGACCTGGTAAATGAGGCTAAGGAGTGATTAAGGTGGCTAGATTCGTTCAAGGATGGAAGGAGCGATACTGCACAAAAATGTAGGAATTAGGCCAAATTCGAAAAGTGTGGAAAATGAAGGGAAGGAATCTTGTATTAGGGGTTGGAGTAGGTTGTATTATGCAGGAAGGCTATGCAGGGAGGTATTATAGGTGTTCTGCACACTATTTTCCAAAATTGATTGAACAAAGACTAGGAAAACCAGAGATCTAGCAATTTTGACCTAATCTGACCTAAAAACCAGAAACATGATGAACAGAAGTTTATTGGCAAAACATCATGTAGGATAACTATGGAAACTAAGCAAGAACAAATCCTAAACATGCAAGTACAACTGGTATCAACTTTTCCAACTAAAAATCTAACACTAGCAATTGCATGGAAAGGCAAGTATGCCTTGGTCCCAGCTCATGGTCCCAAGGAGGGAGAGATGAGATCAAGGATTGCTTGATGGCCTTTTTGTAGATATTTTCTGTTACCAAACTATCAAATCAACCTGAAGCATGAAAAATTATCTCAATCATCAAAACAACCCAAGTAACAGAGCAAGATTTTAACCTAAATAACATAAATTATTCTATGATTGCAGCAAAGACACATAAAAGTACACAAAGGAGGTATTGGCACTGGAGTTGGGCCCAACCCCAAGAGCTACAACCTCCTAAGAAAGATTAGAGTTGGTGCAAAGCTGGATTCATCTTTATTAATCAAGAAATAATAGTTACATCCCAAAAATTGTCTACAAGAAAAAGCTTGAAAATGTGTTGATATAAGGCTGCACTAAAGTGCGAAAATAGACTAACAAAATGACTAGCCTACTGACTAAAATCTAACTACAATCTGACTAATTGAAATGAGTCCCTAAGCCTTCTTATTTATACAAATTGAGGACCCCAACAGTCCTCCTAAACTTTAGGAACTCAGCTGCCAAAACTTGCAGTTAACAGCAGTCCTACTTGACTTGCTTGGATGCCCCTTGTGCTCCGAGTTTTTGATGGAGAATTTGAGGTAAGGGCTCATAAATTAAGGGGACACCTTCCTACAAATCCTCTCCCTTGTTCTTCATGAATTTGGCTGCTAAGTGCTCATTAAACCTTGATTTTGTCTCAAAATTGACCAAAAATCTGCATAAAGCACACATTAGACTTTTTGGCATAATGACTAACCCAATTCACTCTATTAACATAAATATAATCAAAAAAATGAAATAAACTAATGAGAATGGTGGATTATTTCGAATTTGGAGGCTAAATGAGCCCATATAATTACCCATTTCTGGGGCTCATCAACTGGTAATGAGAAAAGTTTGAATTGAGGGTTATTGATGATGAAATTAATGTTGTGGTGGAGATGAATGGTATGGATAGCATTGAGATTGGTATTGAGGATATGGTGGATTTGCTTTGTAAGGCTCTTCCCAACCCTGTTTCCAAGGTTGGTTTTGAGGTTGGGATTGATATGTCCAAGGTTGCCAAGGTAAGGGTGTGTTACAGGTCTATTTGGGCACATCACTCCCAACGATCAGGTCAGTACAATTAGGGCTCATAAAACCCTAATTCAGTTTCTACATGCCCTAGACAAGTCATCATATTGAATGCTTTCATCCATAAAAGTTTCCTAGCTTGAAACCCTGTTGAAATGCCACCTTGAGACACCAGCACACCCTTGGTCACAGGCCTACGTTGTAGTGCACTTAAGCCCACTTATACCTGTGCTGGGCAAGGATGAGTGAAATTGGCATAGGATTCTAGGAATATTCCTTGATTCTAGAGCATTCTAGAAGGATGCCTAGCTCTTATCTCATCCTATGAGCTTGATTTTGGATAGGCTATGGATCATTCAACTCTCTATCCTCTCATCGCTTTCTCCATGGAAACTAACTATCCAATTGTGGAAAACCATTCAATGCCCAATTTATGACAAAACCACTTGCATTTCCCTATAAATTGACCACTCATCATAGAGATCAGGGGTTGGAACTTGGATTGTAGAGAAATATTGTTGGTTTGAGACTTGAAATCATTTTCAAGTAATGTTATGTTGTTGGACTGATGTGCTATTGGTGTGATGAGGGTTTGGACTAAGATGGATGAGTGACACGAGAAAAAACCACATTGGGTGTAACTTCTCCTTCTATCAATCAATAAAGTTGTTTGTTCCTTTTCAAATACTTTTATCTATACATATGATGAATGTATGTTCAAATTTTGTCGATTCCATTTGTTTACAATAGATAGATCATATTATTTGATTGTTTTCGTCTTCTGTTCATGTTGGAAGGTACCAATTGAGTGAATTCAGTTTGAGCAGGAGCGACGGGAACAATTCAGAGATCATAGGAAGTGAAGGATCACAAGTAGGTTCCTTTATCTTATCTATTTATTGTAGAAAATTGTTAAACATCTTTACTTCTGTTGTTCTAAGTGTAACTATCCACTTAGGGAAATGTACTTATCCATAGGTATAAATTTCGTATAACAAATTGGCGACCACACTGGGGAGTGACCATTGTTCCTGGTATTTTACCCTTATCATATTACATCTTAGTAGACTTTACTTGGCTTCATTGATCTCTTTTCAGTCATTTTGAAGCTTTTTTGGTCAAAAAAGTGTACTTAAGTGTCTGTTGATTGTGCTCTTTTGCGTTGGTCTTGACACAGTGCGCTGCAAAGCAGCCTTAGCTTAGAGATAGTGCTCTGCAATGCACTATCTCCCACTCAGGGCTGCGCTGATCCCTGTCAAGCCAAAAAACCCATATTTTTCTTGATTTTTTCCAAATTTTCTTCTGATATTGTTTGTTGAAGATCAATGTGTTTCTTTGTCCCTGAAATCAGTTTGCATTTCCTCTCTTAGCCCTACTTTGACCTTGATTGTTTAGTGTTTCTTAAGATATTTCTTTATCATTATCAACTCATTGTCAAAGTTAGCTTACATTTATTAGTCTTTTCTAAAAAATAATTGTCATAAAGTTTTCGTTTCTTTGAAAAATAAATTGTCGTAAAGTCTTCGTTTCTTGTGAAAAGAATTAATTGATCATTTGTGCATTTAGTTTCTTTATGTTCATCTAAACATTAAAGGAATGAAAAGAAAAACATGTATAATTCATTTAGAAGTTTGTGTGTGCTTGTCGGAATGGTATAGGGAAAGTTGCATTAGATGTGCTCTATGCTCTTTGTTTAAAGGTTTTGATTGCTCTATCCCTTTTAGTTACGGTTTTCATTGTTTAAATCAAATGAAAAGAATGTCTCTCATCTTAGTTGCATTCTAGGAGTTTTAGAAACATCACGCGATGAACTTGAAAGCCAAAATTTTAAACAATATCAACTAAAATTTATCTCAATTAACCTAATGGAGCATTGTAACTTAATACATAACATTTAGAGGTCTAGGCTAGAGACGTGTTCCGACGTCGTTAAAAATAGCAGTTGTCGCTAATGGTCTGTGATACATTCCGAGTGTGATACCTCATTCTACTTACGTAAGTATATTGTAGCTGGTTCACGTACTTTCGGGTATATCGGGTGGTGTTATAGTAAGAAAAGTATAAAGGAATTCTCTCACTGTGCAGTTTCACATTAGACAGTGCTAACATAGATTGGGCCTCCACGTACTTTCAGGTATATTTGGGAGGATTACATTAGGTTGTTATCCATCCATAGGTAACTGAGTCAGCCACCCTGTATACTATGATACACCGAAAACAGCATTCAGGGAGATTACCTGCACGTATGTTAAGTCCTTGGTTCACTGAGGCAGTATATTGCAGTCCACAATTACTTGGTAATCGTTTTTCCTAGATCACCCCCTCTTTGTTTATTTCTTTTTGTAATAAAATAAATCAATAATTGTGAAGGAAAATCAACCTCTACCCCGTCGTTCGCGTACGACAGCGAGTAAAACGGCTTTACCGCCTAAAGCTACACCTAGTCGACAAAAGCGGTCTCGTTTAACTGAGTCCATTAAATCACAAACTTTTGGTTCTTCATTTGATTTACTAGAGTCACCTATACTAGTATGTACTGTAATTCCAGTTACTCCTATTATTACTTGTTTATCTGCTACTAAAGTGGAACCTTTAAAATTACCTGAGGACACCAAAAGTGAACTTAGTGAAACGGTAACTAAAGTTGTCCAACAAGAAATTGATCCACAACCCAAATTTGTTCAACAAGAAATTACTTCTGAACTTGAATATGTTCAACTGGAAGTTGATCCCGAACCTATCATAGTTCAACCAAAGTTGTTTAAGAAATTCGTCCTGAACATGTTGTTCTTTTACCAGAACACTTGGATCCTGAAGTTGAACAAGCAGAAGTTGTTCCCATACCCGAAAATGATCAATCAATTTATCCTTATACATTCATAATTGTTGATACTTCTCCTTTACCGCAGAGTCAAACACCGGAAATCTAGTACGGACCTGACGGTGAAATCCTTCGACCCGGTTTGATTGCTATTGAAGAGGAATCTGAAGAAGAAACTTCACCTAGAACTCCAACTCATTTTGGACGAGGGCTTTATCTTTATCCTTCTTATCCTCAGTTAACTACTCCTCTTGATCATGTTTATTTTCAAACTCCCGTAGATTCATTAGGACATTTATTGGGTCATTTGACTATGGCTGAAACAACATCCCAAACTGTATCATCTGTTACAACTATGACAACATCTACTATCGCTACTTCTTCAATGTTTACCACAACACTTGATCACATTTGTATGGTGGTTCGTCTATCCCACCGGGTTACCAATAATTATCTGGAACTCACTCCGGTGTTTCTTCTAGTCCATGGTCTTCACCCATGTCCTCCACAGGAATTTTACCTGGTTCTTCACTTACGGATACTAAACAGTTTGATCCATCAATTCAATATCAAGGTGGTCCATCTAGTTATCATCCAATGTATCCACTTTACACTGGATTACCTCCATATGGAGAACAATATGCCCAATCTGCTTATCCTCCATTTTCTGGGGGGCCATCACATGGCAGTATACTATCATCTTTAGGTCCAACTTATTATGGAATGACTATTTGTCAATGGAAGCCTACAATTCGTGTTCATCCAAGGCTTGTGTATCCATCACAACCAATGAAACTTTTTTCATCCATACCTACTGCGCTTGTCGTTACGACTTTACAACAGTTGCAAACTCAGTTAATTGAATCTCAACCTTTGCAATTTGGTCCTTCAACCTCTTACCCTCAAGTTTCAACTCTATAGACTTAGTCTTCTCAGGCCATTTTATAACAATTGTTTGTGTCTAGAATCCAACAACCTCAGGCCAGTTTACCATTAATTGGGATGACATAGACTTATACTAGTCTAATTTATTCACAAGCTGGTCAAACTTATATTGGTGGGCAACAACCATTGCATCAACAACAGTGGCAGCCACAATAGTAACAACAATAATTCCAATAGTACCAAACTTATCTTGGACTTGGTCAACAAGCCTATGGTGGGTTTGGTCAACAGCGAGCTTACCCAGGTTCTAGTCAACAAGCCTATGTTGGGTTTGGGCAACAACAAATTTATCTTGATTCCCAACAACCACCTTATATTGGATATGCTCAACAAACCTACCCCTGTCAAGGTTTAAACCAATAGCAGATTCCTTATGCTAGTATGAAAACGCCTATTGCCCAGGCAATTCCATCATATCCTGGTTACGCTCAACCTGACCTAAACCGATAATTGCCTTTTGTCGCAACATTTGAATTACCGGATTTAAATCTGCTTACCAATGATCCCATTCTTTATGCACCTTGGTGGTCAGTGATTCCACACAAATTTGCTTCTGATATTCCTAAGTTCAATGGAAACCCTGAAGAAAATATGTCCAATCACATTATAACTTTTCATTTGTGGTGTTCATCCAACTCCCTAAATGATGATTCAATTAGACTACATCTTTTCTAATGAACGCTCACTAGTCTAGCTGCAAAGTGGTATATTGAATTACCACGAGTTTCATTTGACAACTTCACATCCTTAGCCACTATAGTTTTAACCCACTTCTAGTTACCCATCAGATATGAAACTGGAATGGAACTGTTGACCAACTTTAAACAGACCACTTCTACTCACATTTCTTATCATATTTATGAGTGGCGTCGTCATTGTTGAATGGTCAAAACTTATGTTCCGGATCAGTTTTTAGTTGAGTGGTTTATTAAATCCTTGTTGCCATCTATTACCAAGGATGTGGCTAAAGGAGGAGTTGTTACTGAAGAGAAAGTAATTGCTCGTGCCCAATACTTAGACTTAATTTACACCCAGTCTGGCACGTTCTATGATAAGATTCCAAATGCACCTAGACCAGCTTTTACTGTTCCACCACCTCTCTCCAGTAAAGACTCTCATGCTGGTGACGGTGTGATAGGTTCTTCAAGCACTCAAATAGCAAGTAGACCATCTATTCAAACACTTTCTATTTCAAATCAAACTTCTAATACACATGATAATGCACTTGCTTCCGAAATAAATGTCATGTAATCTGACAAAGGTAAAAATGAAAAGAAACCTCGAAGCAAGAAAAAGGGGAAAACTAAAAAGAAACAAAATTCTCCCCCTCAAGAGAAATCATTTGATTCCTCTTCTCTGGCAAGGAAACCTTGTTACCCATGTTTAATTTGTAATGATGAGTATTTTATGTGAGACTGTCCTCACCGCTCTGAAGTCTCAAAACTTCTTAAGATTTCTAGTACATCTATTGTTTTGACATACCCTTTTCCAAACCCAGAGACTCATTTGGTTGCTACAGATCATGCTTCTACTTCACAAGTGCTTATACTATCTACCATTAAGCCTAAGACTAGTGTTTTGGTGACTACACAAAGTAAAGATTGCAGTAATCCACCATTGTCGTCGAATAACTAGGCTATAGATCAACCCAATACTTCGACTTTGACTTCATTTGACTCCATTCCACCACCCATTGCACCAAAGTTAACAATAAAACCACCTAAGGGAGTTGTTCATAAATCTACATTTAACCCTTGAGTTCAAGAAGCGCAAAATTATAACATAGTAGAAGATTTGGCTCAGTCACCTTCTGCTATGTCGACGATTGAGGTGCTTCAAAATTGTTCCTCCAAAAAGAATTCTTTATTGTCAGCAATTGGTGGAATTGATCCAATGGATTCCAATCTTGTGGTTTTTAACCATGTGGGTTATATGCCACAATTACCAGCACAATTAGCATTATTGATCCAAGTAAATGCTTTGAATAAACTCATTCATTGAACCATTGTTAAGGAAGGTGCATCTACTTGTATCATGTCAATGAATTGCTGGAAAACGCTTGGCTCACCACCTTTGCCATGATCACCTACAATGTTAAAAGCTTTTTATGGTCACACTTATACACATTGTGGAATTTTAAGTAACCTACAGATAGAACTAGGGGGAAAAACTGTAACTGTTGAAGTTGAGGTCGTTGACGGACCCCTTGACTACAATATTTTACTAGGAAGACTGTGGGTTTATGCTATGGTTGTTGTGGTTTAGACATACTTTCATATGATTGCTTTCCCTCATAAAGGAGGAATTACAGTAATTGATCAACTCACCTTCTTCGCCTCTAGTTCACAGGCAATTGGAAGCGTTCCGTTAGTTCACAGACCTCCGTTATCTCTTCAGAACATTGGAGTAGCTCTTTCAAAGATTCTTCCCTAATGGGAACCTTTTCACTACCGTCACCATCACGAATGGCCGAAGTTGCAAAATTTGAGACTTATAACATGATATCTTCCACTTCATCTGGCTTATGGAATATTTCCAATAATTTTGAAGTTGATATGCATAATGAAACTATGCCACTAAGCCTAATTGATCTTGTATAGCAATCAATATTTTTGGCTTGTGTGGCAAATCCAAATCCATCATCACCAATTGTATGGGTTAATTGTTCATTAGAATATGGTACTTCCTCTAATCCTTTTTCACGTACATTTTTTATTGACGAAGGAATCATCCAATCAATGATGGCAGAGGAAGAACCATGGGTAGATTATCATCATCAATCCCATCTTCCAAATCACATAGAAGATATTCCAAATGAACTAAATCACCCTTCAATCATTCATTTCCTTTCGATTTCTATATTTATAGACACATTCGACTCTGAATGAAACTTATCAAATATCTAAGAAACCATTTCTATCTATATTTCAACCAAACCTGGAATTGTAGAAAATATCCATGTTGGCAAATCTAGTTCTCCATCAGAACTTGAAACTTACCGTGCTATTTTTCGTGAATTCCACGATATATTTTCTTGGTCATATGAGGAAATGTCAGGTATTGATTATAGTATAGTTGAACACGAGATTAAAAGATGTCAAGCCGGTACAACAGCGCCTCCGTCCTATTCATCCGAAGAAGGTTGCTTCCATAAAAGTAGAAGTTGAAAAACTTTTGCATGTTGGTTTCATATACCCCATGCCTCTTACCAATTGGGTTTCCAATATTATTCCTGTCATGAAGAAACACGGAACAATACGAGTTTGTGTTGATTATAGGGATGTTAATCATGCTTGTCCAAAAGACAACTATCCTACTCCCTTTATCAACCAGATAATTGATGAATGTGCTGGATGTGAAAATTTTTCAATTATGGATGGCTTTTCTAGCTATAATCAAGTTAATATCCACCTAGAGGACCAATCTGAAACTGCCTTTATTTATCCTTGGGGCGCATTCGCATATAGGAAACTCCCTTTTGGTTTAAAGAAAACTAGGGAAACTTTTCAGAGGGAAATGAGTTATGCCTTCCACGACATCAAACACATCATTCAACCCTATCTAGATTACTTACCTACTCATTCACTAAAATGGGTTGATCACCCACAACATTTGAGAGCCATATTTTTACAGTGCCGATAGTACAAAATTCGACTCAATCCACATAAATGTGTGTTTTGTGTTGGTTTTGGTCATTTTCTTGGTTTCAGAGTGTCTAAATAAGGAATTTGGCTCGACCCCTCAAAGGTTAAGGCAATTTTGGACCTGCCTCCACCTTCCAATTTACTTCAATTACACAGACTCCAAGGGAAGGCTAACTTTCTAAGGAGATTCATTCCCAACTATGCCAAAATGGCTAAAGGATTTACTTGTCTTTTGAAAAATGGAATTCCCTTCCATTGGGACTAGGTTGCGCAAGCTTCCTTTGATGCTCTCAAATATACCATGATCTGAGTGTCATTAATGTATTCCCCTAATTATCAGAACGGCTAATTCCTGTATCTTGCCGCTGCAGATACAACCATTGTTATGGTTTTAGTCCAAGAAGAAGATGGGATTGAACATTCGATCTATTATTGGGTCGTAATCTCAATGATATAGAAATTAAGTATTCTTATGTTGAGAAGCTAGCTTTGGCTATCGTTCAAGCTGTACAGATATTTCGCCATTATATCCTGCTCTGAAAGACCAATGTCATTTCGGATTGCAACCCTATGACATACATCTTGGCACGTCAATTGTTGGGGGGGAAATATTCAAAATGGATCATCATTTTGCAAGAATTTGATTTGGAATTCATTAAATCCAAGTCAAAGAAATCTCTAGTTTTTTCCGAGCTTCTTTTCAACCTTCCCTCTACCGCCATTGACTCAACAACGGAACCATCAATTCCGGATGAGTCTTTATTTCTGATCTCATCATCTGACCCTTGGTATGGAGATATACTGATCTATCTCCAAAACCAAAATTTCTAGTCCAATATCTCTTTCTCGCAACAACGACATATTTGATATCAAGCCAAAGATTATCTGATCATTGGCGACACCCTTTATCGTCGCGGTATTGATATGAATTTACGGATGTGCCTCACACATGAGGAAGCTGAGAAAGTTCTAAATGATTTCCATTCTAGTACTTGTGGTGAACATTTATCTGGTTATGCTACCGTACAGAAGATTCTTCATGTTGGTTACTTTTGGCCTACCATATTGAACGATTGCATTACTATTGTCAGAAGATGTCACGCATGCCAGATTTTTGACCATAAAACTTTATTACCACCTACACCACTGTATCATGTCATCGTTGTTGGACCATTTTCAAAATAAGGCATTGATTTCATGACACGTAACCCTCACTCGATCGAGGGGCATGGGTATATTATTGTTGTCATTGTCAGAGTATGCACAGCAGAAACAAAACAAATCATACGCACAGCAGAAATCATGAGACAGCTAATTTAACGTGGTTCACCCAACCAATCTGGGCTACGTCCACCAAACAGAGGCATCACCAATCTTATTATTCAATAGGAGACTACAACAACATAATTCCTCACACCCTCTCAGCCCACATATCCTCTATGGGCTTACATTTTTATAGTTGGGAGAAGAAAACTGAATCATAAATTCTCTCACAACAAAAATAGGATGCAATAACTCCTCCTCAGGAATAAATGGAGTTAATTTGGCAACAAATCCTATTGTTGTGACATTCATGAGATTTTTTCCAAATTTAATTAACAGGAAATCTCAACAATCTCCACCTTGACAACAATTAGCCTGATACCTTGTTCCATTATTATTTTATCTTTTCTGCAAGCCAAGAGAAGCCATACACCAACGTAGCTTCTCTAACAAAACTGGTTTCGTAAACATGTCTGCACAGTTTTCCTTTATATGCACTTTTTCAAGAGAGACTCCCCTTTCAGTGATAACATGTCTTAAAAAATGGTACTTGATAGGTATATGCTTTGACTTACTATGATAGGCTGGATTCTTAGCCAAATGAATTGCACTTTGAATATCACAAAATAACTTGATGTTGTCCTGTAACTTACCAAACTCACCAAGCAAACCTTTCAACCAAATCGCTTCTTTGCAAGCATGTGAAGCAGTTATGTATTCTGCTTCAGTAGTGGATAAAGCAACAATGTTTTGTAGCTTTGACATCCATCTATTAGCTCCACCTGCAAGAGTAAAGACATACCTTGAAGTTGACCTTCTCTTATCCAAATCACCTGCAAAATCGGAATCAACATATCCGCAAACAAATTCACTACTTTTGTTATAAGTGATACAATAATTACTTGTGCCTCTCAGATATCGAAGCACCCATTTCACTGTTGACCAGTGTTCTTTTCTTGGATTTTCCATATACCTGCTGACAACCCCAACTGCATGTGAAATATCTGGTCGAGAACAAACCAACACATACATAAAACAACCTACTACATTTGCATATGGAATTCAAGACATATATTCCTTTTCTTCATTTGTATTAGGACATAAACTAGAAGAAAGCTTAAAATGGGAAGCTAAAGGGACTAAAACAGGCTTCACATTGTTCATACCAAACCTCAAGAGTATTTTCTCAATATACTTCTATTGTGATGGCCACATCTTACCATTGCTCCTGTCTATGAAAATCTCCATGCCCAAAATCTGTCGTGCTGCTCCTAGCTCTTTCATATCAAATGTCCTAGCCATCTGAGCCTTTAACCTGTTGATCTTTGTTATGCTTTTGCTTGCTAAAAGCATATCGTTAACATACAACACTAAGATAATGAACATGTCATTACTTAATTTCTTAAAGTAAACACAATGATCATATTCACTTCTTATATAATTTTGACTCATCATGAAAGAATCAAATTTCTTGTACCATTGTCGAGGCGACTGCTTCAAACCATACAATGATTTCTTGAGCCTACAGACAAATTTCTTGTTGTGATTTTGAACAAACCCTTCCGGTTGTTCCATGTAAATCTCCTCATCTAAATCTCCATGTAAAAAAGCAGTTTTAACATCTAGTTGTTGTAATTCTAAATCAAGTAAAGAAACTAATGCTAATACAATTCGAATTGAAACAATTTTTAAAACTGGTGAAAATATCTCATGAAAATCAATGCCTTCTTTCTGAGAAAAACCTTTTGCGACCAGCCTTGCTTTGTACCTGTCCTTTGTATCATCAACACCCCTTTTCTATTTGTAAACCCATTTACATCCCACAGTTTTTCTGTCTTTAGGAAGTTCTACCAGATCCCATGTGCCATTCTTGACTAATGCCATCATCTCATCCTTCATAACTTCTTTCCACTTTTCACTTTTATAACCTTCTACAGCTTCTTTATAGCATAAAGGTTCATCATCATTAGCGGTTAAAGCAATTGAAGTAACATAATCATCATACCTTTTAGGAGGACGTTTCATTCTTGTGGACCTCCTTAAAGATGTTTTTGGTACTTCCACAATTTGCTGATTATTTTCTGTAGGAACTTCTTCATGATCTGCATCTGAAACATGTTCCTAATCTGCATCTAAAACTTGTTCATGATCTGCATCTGAAACTTGTTCATCTTGACTATCATCAGTATTTGAACTAGTCTCAAACTGAATGTGTTGAAGCTTAGATACATTATCCTATTTCAATTTATCATCTACATCTGGATTTTCAAGTGAAGATTCATTAAATTTAACATCTTTATTAATGATGATCTTGTGAGTAGTAGGATCCCACAATCTGTATCCCTTAGTCCCATCACCATATCCAACAAAGATATATCTTTTTTATTTAGGATCTAATTTAGAACGTTGATGTTTCGAAACTAGAGCATATGCATCACAACCAAAAACTTTAAGTTTAGAATAATCACAAGGATGACCTTTCCATACCTCTTGAGGAATTTTGCATCCTATTGCAGTTGATGGTGATCGATTTATCAAATAGCAAGCTATAGAAACCGCTTCTGTCCACAATTCCTTATGCAAATTGGCGTTACTAAGCATACTTTTTGCTCTCTCCAAAAGAGTCTTGTTCATGCGTTCAGCAACTCCATTTTGCTTAGGAGTATATACAGTGGTTTTATGTCTTTCGATCCCAGCGTCCTTGCAATAATTATCAAATTCCTTTGAAGTAAACTCACCACCATTGTCAGTTCTTAAACATTTAATGGTTCTTCCAGTGATGTTTTCAACTAATGCTCTAAACTGTTTGAAAATTGTGAATACATCAGACTTCTTCTTTAACATGTAGACCCACACTTTTCTAGAGAATTCATCAATAAAAGATACAAAATATGACAATCCTCCATATGAGGTTGTAGGAGATGGACCCCAAACATCAGAATGGATATAATCAAGGATTCCCTTACTAGTATGTTTTCCAGTTTTAAACTTCTGCTTGTTTTGTTTCCCAAATAAACAATGTTTGCAGAAATCTAACTTAACAGACTTTAAATTAGGAAGTAACTTATGATCAGATAAAATATTTAAACCTCTTTCGCTCATATGGCCAACCTTTGATGAAATAAATGAATAGAATTATTGTCACTTTCAGATACTATAGAAACATGATCTGACTCTGTTCTTCCTTCTAACTAAAAAATATTTCCAACTTTCTTTGCTTTCATTACTAGTAAAATTCCTTTATAAACTTTCATTACTCCACCTTGAATAAAAGTTTTATATTCATTAGTGTCTAGTACTCCTAGTGAAATGAGGTTTTTTCTTAGTTCAGGTACATGTCTTACATCAGTTAGAATTTTATTTGTCCCATCAAACATTTTAAGTCGGATGCTTCCAATTCCCACAATGTTACATGTGACATCATTTCCCATGTAAACTACTCCATCATTGATTGATTTATAAGTTTTAAACCATTCTCTATGAATGCACATGTGATTTGATGCACCAGAATCTAACAGCCAACATTGATCATGATTAGACAAACTAACTGATAACACTTCATCACTCATACCTGAAATGGATGCCGAACCTGTATCTGTCGTGTTTGCTTATTTCTTCTCTGTCGAAGAGTCTTCTTTGGATGTTTGTTGTCTCTTCCAACAGTCCTTCTTCAAATGTCCCAATTTGCCACAAAACCTACATTTTACCTTACTCTTCTTCCCTTTCGATTTTGAACGCGAGTTTTTGTGCTTACTGAAGCGTCTTTCTTTAGAATGACCTCTGACCATCATTGCTTCTAATGTAGAGGTTTTTGAATTTGACCTTCTTCCTTGTTTCTTCGGACAACAAATCTCCAACAACATCATCAAACTCAAGGGTTTATGATGAACTAAGACTTATAGAAGTAACAAAATGATCCCATGACTCGGGCAACGAGCATAATAAAGTTATAGCTTTATCTTCTAATTCAAATTTTACTTCTATACTTTCTAACTGCACTAGGAGAGTATTAAAGGTATTCAAATGATCAGTAATAGATGTACCTTCCTTCATGCACAAACTGTATAAATTTCACTTCAGAAGAATCCTATTGGTTAAGGATTTTGTCATGTATAGCTTTTCAAGCTTTGTCCACAAACCAACAGCAGTTTTCTCTGACACGATGTTAAACAAAACATCATCCGCCAAACACAATGGAATGTCGCTCAGTGCTCTTTCATCCAAGTCACTCCATTCATCATCTGTTGGTGTAAGGTTGTTTGGCTTTTCCCAACAATGCCTTCGCCACGCCTTGTTGCACGAGTAGATCATACATCTTCACTTTCCAGATCTCGAAGTTGTTTTTGCTATTGAACTTCTCAATCTCAAATCGAGCACTGTTGGGCTAATTTATGTACCTAAACTAACACAATTATTTATTATCAATCTGGGTTGTTTATGCTTTGAGGCAATTTCACTATGTATGAAGATCAGATATAATCAAACCTCAAAAGATAATTTATTCAAAAGCAATACATCCTATAACTCTAATTCAGCTTGTTTACAGTAGAGGAAGAATATTAAGATGGTTTTTGACTCAAGAAGTCCACCTTTGCCTCAACTATTACTTAATGAATCAGAGATTAAAATCAAGAATTTGAGATGGATAAGTTAATGAAAGAAGCTCTTAACTTAAGATACACATAAAGTATTTCATCATAAGTTATTCATCTCAATACTCAAAATCATAATAAAAACCACTTGCATGCATATCAAAGAAACTAGTTGTAATTCATCATTTTAGCAGAAGAGATGCTCAACTTGAACACTTGTGTTTCTTCAATTCAATAAAGTGATGAATCAGCTAACAACTAAAGCAATCAAATACCATTCATGAATCATAAAGCAATCTGAAATAAAGCTATGAAAAACCAGTTCTACACTAAACAAATTGCAGAAAATAAAACTAGTTAACAATGAAGTGTACTTAGCTTGGAATGGAGGCCCTCCACCCTTGCCTTGCACACTTGAGAAGTGATATCAGAAGCTTAAATCAATTACACATCCATAGCATTGAGAAGCAAAATGAGAATAGCACAAGTCTTCAAATTAATTCTTCAAACCAAAAGTATCACAGCATAAAAGTATCATAAGTCAATGTATGAGCCATCAAAGTTGTGGCTCTTAAATAAGGAGTCTCATGAAACAACCTGATCTACATTCAGTCTAACAAACTTATCTACTCTAATCCATCTATCCAATTCGAATTCACTGCCCTCATCCCAAGAAATATGACCAATATCATGGAATCCCAAAACTTCCCTATTTAGATGGGATTTCTGGATAACTAGTCATGATTGACTAGCTCCAAATAGGCCTAATAAAGCTCGTTTTGTTGGAACCAAGCATAGGTGGCTTGGTACTAGTTCCCAAGCTTCTCATTCATGTATCCCATTCGTTCTCAAGTGGCCTGCATCCATATTAACCATAGAGTGATTACGGGAATTTCTGAAATTGCCAAATTTGCACTTAAAATCAAACTTTTATAAAAACTTTAGAAATTGACAAATTAAAGCTAAATACCTGAAAGGATGTCAAATATACATCAAAATGGAATGAATGGAGTGAAAATGGATGATAAATAGATGGTTAGGTAAGTTTCTTAGAGCAAAATAAGACCAAAACTAAGGCCCAACATCTCTCCCTTGCTTATCATCAAGCATGTCCCCATGCTTGCTTGCTCCTCTTGGAACCTCTGCCTTCTGTAGTAGATGTTGTACCTGTAGCTGTTTCCCTGCCCAAAAAATCAAATCCTGATTCATGCCTGTCCTTGAACAAAGCTGCTTTAACTTTTTGTTTCTCATATTTGGCCTGCCACATGTTTTTGTCCTTTAGCCATTTGAATGCTTGCTTAGACAGTAATTCATTTCTTCGTTTCAACCTGCCTACTTCTTTTAATTTTTCATTTGTGTCTACTATTGGAAAACCAAAGGTAGCTTCATGATCACCATCTTCTTGTATTTTCTGATCATGCTCCATCTTCCTATCATGTTCTTGTTTTTCCTCCTCCTCTCTTTTCCTCCTCCATTCTCTTTGTTGTCTTTCATACTCGATTCGTTGTTCAGGAGTGAGGATAGTAGATCCATGTCCTTCTTCCGCCATTGGCTTAGTTGTTTCAAGTTTGGGAGAAAATTCAGGTTGTTCAAAATCAGGTTGACTTATAGATGGAAAAACAGATGGTTTTCCTTTAATAGTTTCTTTTTGTTTTCCTGAAGTTGATGGTTGCTTTTGTTTTGCTTCCCAAGCTAGAAAAGTTTGCCTTTCAATCAAAGTTAATCTTTGGCCAGTTCTTTGTTTTTCTACCAATTCCTCAATTATTTGATTACCAGTAACTGGTGTGTGCGATGATCCTATCTCTATGTGTGGGGGGTTTATAATAAATCTACCCCGAGGATCTCTAAATCTAGGCATAAAGACACATAATTAAAGAAAATAAATGTAACTAATGTTTTTGTTTGTTTTGAATTTTATCTTTCTATTGACTATGCCGATATTTGCCTCCCCGGCAACGGCGCCAAAATGTTGGGCTAATTTATGTACCTAAACTAACACAATTATTTATTATCAATCCGAGTTGTTTAAGCTTTGAGGCAAGTTCACTATGTATGAAGATCAGATATAATCTGATGGCCTCCCGCCAATTCTCCAAAGGTCTTCGGTTGATTGGACTCGTGTCTTGGACAATTTAATGGTTGTCTTAATGTTACGGTACGTTTCTCCGTAAAGGGTTAGGGTTTTGAACCAGTCCCACCAGTTACCAACCTGTACCTGCTGGTTCTCCTCACACAAAAGTCGACCTTTGTCAACCCTCCATTAATCATTTGTCATTTGCGCTTTTTGGGTCACTCTGCTGAAGTCTTGCTCCGCTCTGTGAGAGCTCTTTTCACCTTGTCACTCTGGTTTTCGAAGCTTGTTATGTGGGTTCTCTCGACCCTTTCCTGCTCTTGGAGATGGTATTTCACTGGTTATGGAGGCGCCGCTCTGTTATGCAGGGTTTGTATTCAATTTACTGATTGTTAACTCGATTCTTAGCTGTTTAAACTTGTTGTCTGCTCGGTTTATTAACAGGTGGTTTTATGGCAGGGTTTACCCCAAACAAGCTACACCTTGGTCTCACTGCTAAGGTGAGTTCTCGTTCTCTGCTAGAACTTCCTTATCGTTTCTTTTCGTGCCCTGACACACTCGCTCCATGTCTTCAGGGGCTAATGGCTATTCTTTGTTGTTCGGTTCGGCCTCCTCTGTTCAGGTATGCTTTCTCCCCTGTGGTTACCTTTACTTCTTGTTTTTCCTTAAGGGTTTTTCCAGTTATGACTTTGCTAATCCGCTTCGTTTTGTTTGCAGGTGGTTCGATCCTGTTGGTTCCTGGTTGCGTTCTTTACGACTGCTGACATTCACTCAACCCTACAGTTACTTGTTCCGGGTAGGGTCTTAACTTATCGGTCTCTCGTTCATAGAGGTTTTGTCGAGGTTTAGTCTTGTAGCTGTTTGTCGCCTGTGCGATGAGTTTATCTGTCTCTTGGCTGGTGTAATTTATTTTGTCTTCTGGAAAATTAGTTGAGTTGTTGGCCTCCGTTCTGCAATGCGTTTCTGGGTTATTCGAAACCCTTTCCTGTAGATGACTGATTGGGTGATTCAAACCCTGGTCTGTAGTTTCTGATTGTTTGCTTGGCTGTCGGTGGTGTTTGTTATCACGAACCCTCGTCCTATTGATAGGAGTGTTAGTCGATAGGAACCCTCGGTTAGTTGAAACCCTGGTGCGCTGACGCTATCGGATTCTCTTACTGTAATGACTTTGATGAACCTATTTGTTATATAATATATTTACGCATACTCTGTTTCGGTTCTATTGCATGTGCTGTGGGTCTCGAAAGGACCGTGAGTCAACTGGACTGTGTTTAAATTATATTTGTAATGGAATGCTACAGTTATTTCAATTTCATTTTAGCACTGCTCTATTCATATTATATGGAGGTCATTACGGGTTACCTGAATTAGTTTCTGTACGCGATTGCTTGTTCCCTTTCATTCTGGAAGCAATACTGTTATGCACTTTCTCTGCCGTTCTCGTTATCTCCCTCTATCAGAAGTTGTCGGTACTTGGATTATCTTTCTTCTCGGTCTGGAAGAATTGTATTGTGCATCCACTCTCTGTTCTTCTCGCTTATTTGTCCTATACTATTCTACCATGCCAGCTTAGTTACGCACATAATTATGTTTTCATGCATGAAGTTTTCTGTTACAGTGATGCTACAGTAGATAAAAAAATAAAATGTTTTATTCTGGAGAAATGACTGTATTTCTTATTATTCTCTGTTTTTTTAGGAATCCCGTACAATGATTTTCTTTTTGCTTTTATCCTCATGAAGCATACCTATTCTTGGTAGAACTGCCCCAACAGAAGGGTAACTATTTATCAGTTCTTTAACTGTCCTTAACTAGTGTAATGTTTCTAAAGAACTAATTAACTATCAATTATTTTTCTGTTACTAATTCCTATTAAAAAATAACAGTGCACAACTATATTGTCCTACTCCTATCAACCTTCTGACAAATAAAAGAAAATAAAACAAGTAAAATAAAGTAACAGAACTGACAAGCCTAACACCTGTCCAGTTAAAAAATAAATGACTGTGTTCTGGTCTCTTCACGAGACTGTCAACCACTTTGTGTCTCCTCAGAGCTGGATGCTCCTGCATCAGGCTCCCGGGGTGGCAAAAAGTCATGGCTCCATTCCATGAGGTCGTCAACAGAATAACCTGCCTTCTGTATTTGCGTTGCGTTAAGCCATGAACTGTCCTCTATTGGACGGTTTTTCCATTTCACCAAATACCGCAAATACTCCTTCCTGCGTGTGCGCTTAGCTACCTGTGTGTCCAAAATCCCTTTGATCTCAACGGGTGGTGCCATCGGCATCTGTCTCGTCCACGAATCTCCTTCACATTTGGTGTCCCGCAGTGGCTCTGCTACTGCATTATCTGTTGAACCTGTGACATAAGGAAACAGATCTGCCACGTTAAAAATAGGGGAAATACCAATCCTTGGTGGCAACTGTAACTCATAGGCGTTCGCAGAAAATTTGCGAATGATCTTGCAGGGCCCGATTTTCTTGAATTTCAGCCCGATTTTCTTGAATTTCAGCTTGTTGTACTCTCGCTTTGGAAACCGTTCCTTGTGTAAGTACGCAAGGACTTCATCCCCTACATTAAATTGAACTTCCCGACGTTTTGTATCAGCTCGCTGCTTGTACCTCTGACTGCTATCCTGTAATTTCAGTTTAACCTGTTCATGCAATTTGCTCATAGCTTGGGCGAAATCTTCCCCATCAGCGCTCCATTTCTCAAGTTTCCCCAAATCTCGTAATTCATGCACTCCTCGCGGATGCATGCCGTACAGAATTTGGAACGGACTCTATCCTGTGCTACAGTTAGGGGAATCGTTGTATGCGAATTCCGCCTGCGCAAGTACACGATCCCAAGTCCGGGAATTTTCACCTGTTACACTTCTAAGCAAATTTCCCAGACTTCGGTTTACTACCTCCGTTTGTCCGTCCGTCTGCGGATGATAAGCGGAGCTGAACTGCAACTGGGTATTCAACTTTTTCCACAGAGTTCTCCAAAAATGACCAGTGAACTTCACATCTCTGTCAGAGATAATGGATCGTGGAAGTCCATGCAACTGCACAATCTCTGTAAAGAAAAGATGTGCTATGTAAGTAGCATCGCTGGTTTTCCTGCATGGTACAAAGTGTGCCATCTTTGAAAATCGGTCTACTACAACCATTACTGAATCAAAGCCTCGTTGTGTCTTCGGCAATCCCAGTACAAAATCCATACTTACTGAATCCCATGGTCGACTAGGAATGGGCAATGGCATATAAAGTCCAGTGTTCTGACTGTAGCCTTTTGCCAATTGACAAATTTTACACCTAGTCACATATCTCTGCACATCCCGCTGCAACTTAGGCCAAAAATAAAAATGTTGTACCTGAGCAATTGTTTTGTCAATTCCAAAGTGTCCTGCCAGGCCTCCACTGTGTTTTTCCTGTATGATGTTTTCCCACATAGAACAGTTGGGAATGCATAACTGCCCTCCTTTAAACAGCAATCCTTCCTGTAGATTATAGTCTAGCCATTTGCTGTCATTTCGCAACAGCGGGTTTTGGCAAGCCTTGTAGGCCTCCATAAACTCGGTGTCGGTCGGATACAGCTCTTTCAAATGTTCAAATCCCAAAATCTGCATCGTACTTTCTTGTAAAAGCAATGTTCTCCTACTAAGTGCATCTGCTACCTTATTTGATTGCCCACTAATGTGTTTTAGTACAAATGTGAAACTTTGCAAGTACTCAACCCAAGCTGCATGCTTATGGTTCAATTTGTGTTGCTGCATAATGTACTGTAACGCAGAATTATCAGAAAATAAAACAAATTCGTTACCTAACAGATAATGTCGCCAATGTTTTAAAGCTTGCACAATGGCGTAGAACTCCTTGTCGTAGGTTGAGTATTTTTGTCTGCTCTCATTTAGCTTTTCGCTGAAATAAGCAATCGGTCTGTCCTCTTGGCTAAGGATTGCCCCAATGGCTGTACCACTAGCGTCGCAACGAACTTGAAAAATTTTGTTGAAATCAGGCAGTCTTAACACTGGTCTTTCAGTAATCTTATTTTTCAAGATCTGAAAACTGTGTTCTGCTGCTTCAGTCCAGTGAAATGGCTGGTTCACTTTCTTGATCGTATCCAACATTGGTGCGCAAATCTCGCTGAAATTTCTGATGAACTTCCTGTAAAAACTGGCAAGTCCATGGAAACTTCGAACTTCAAATAAACTTTTCGGAGAAGGCCAGCTAACTATAGCTGTCACCTTTTCTGGGTCCATTTTTAATTCATTCTCCGCAATAAAAAAACCCAGATACACTAGTTCTCGCTGAAAAAAGGTACATTTCTTCAGATTAATTAACAGCTTGTTCTGCTGTAACTTCCTCAATACACTCTGCAAATGTCTGAAATGCTCCTCCTTAGTCTTACTAAAAATTAGAATATCATCCAAGTAAACTATTACAAACTTACCGTTAAATTCCTTCAGTACTTCATTCATCAGACGCATGAATGTGCTGGGAGCGTTGCTCAAACCAAATGGAATCACCAGCCACTCGTATAAGCCTTCGTTTGTCTTGAAAGCGGTTTTCCATTCATCTCCTTCCCGAATCCAGATCTGGTGATATCCACTCTTCAAGTCAATCTTCGAAAAATAAGCCGCTCCACTCAGACAATCCATCATATCATCCATCCTAGGTAAGGGAAACCTGTACCTAACAGTAATTTTGTTAATAGCCCTAGAATCCGTACACATTCTCCATTCTCCTCCTTTCTTTGGAGCCAAAACAGTAGTTACTGCGCATGGGCTCATGCTTTCTCGAATCAAACCTTTGTCCAACAACTCCTGGACCTGTTTTCTAATTTCTTCATGGTCCTTGGGACTCATGTGGTAAGCTGCTTTATTTAGCAGGCTTGCCCCTAGTATAAAGTCAATGCAGTGACTAATACCTCTCCTGGGTGGCAACTCATCTGGAAGATCGTCCACCACAATGTCTCCAAAATCCTGCAACAACTTCTGAACTTCTTCTGGCAAATCTGAAACCTGTGTATGAAGTACTACTGCCCTTGGTCTCCTTATGACAGCAAAATTTATCTCGCTGTCCTCAATCTGTTTTATGAATTCTTTCCCACCTAACAGCAGTGCTTTCACTCCACTAGCTTCTGTTGTGTTTTCCTCCTTGATGGGTACAAGCGTATGCTTGATCCCATCTTTCACAAACTTATAGCAGTTGGTTTTTCCATCATGAACTGCACTTCTATCAAACTACCAAGGTCATCCTAACAGTAAATGACAGACATCCATTGGCATGACATCGCAAAGGATCTTGCCCTTATACTTACCGATCTGAAACTCCACCTCACAGTGTTCATCAACCAACAGTTGATGCCCCTTCTGCAGCCACGACACTTTGTAGGGAGTGCGATGTTTTAACTTCTTTAATCCCATCTTCTCTACCATCTCCACAGCTACCGAATTATCGGTACTCCCACTGTCAATGATCAACTTACAACACTTACCTCGTGACTTGCAAACAGTGCGAAACAAAGCCTTTCACTGATCTGGTTCTGCAACTTCTTTTGCTGGTTTTAACAGCACTTTATTTAACACCAAGGCTTCACCTGTCTCTGGTGTATTCTCCGCTTCTTGAGGTGTCTCCTCAACATCCTCCGGCTGAGCAACATAGGTTCCTCTCCCACCTGCTGGTTCACCTTCAGGACAGTCATACGACTTGTGTCCCATTTTGTGACAACGATAACACTGGACAGTTCCCCTGCCTCGACCAAATCCTTGCCCTCTCTGAGCTGGTCATCCTTCCCTGTTGTTGTTGTCCTTATCTGTTGTACCAGCAGATTTGGAACTGCTGCCCTCCTCACTTGGGCCTGCACCCCTACCTCTGCCATAAATCTTGCCTTTTCCCCTGCCAGAACCACCTCCTCTCTTGGTGTTCTGTTTTCTATTTATTTTCTCCTCTACCTTCAGTGCAAACTGATAAGCTTCATCCAATGTTTGAGGTGAAAGAATACCAATTTCGCCCAAAATCTCCCCTCTCATGCCATTTACAAATCTGGCTGTTTTCTCTGAGGTATCTTCCACATACCCTGCTCGCAAATTCAATTTATAAAATTCCTCTGTAAACTCCCTAACAGTCATTCCTCTTTGCTTCAGGTTCTGTACCTGTCTGTACAACATGATCTGATAATCTTTCGGTAGGAACTTCTCCTTCAGTTTTGCCTCCATTTTGGCCCACTTCTTGATAGGCTGTTTGTGCAGTCTTCTTCTTTCTGCCTGAACGCTGTCCCACCATAAGGACGCATGTCCTTTCAGCTTGGTGGCGGAAAACTTTACTTGTTTGTCCTCACTGGTTTCCTCAAACTCAAAAAAATTATTGACTTCACTCAGCCAATCTAATAACACATCTGCAGACAAACTCCCGTCATAAGTAGGTAACTCATGCCTTGGCTTATGACTGGACAGCAAAACTGACTTCAACAATCTAAGTTCCGGTGTCACTCCTTCGAACTCATCCACTGGTTCAGCTATTTCTTCATCACTGTCATCTGCTGGGTTTCTTCTTCCCCCAACCTCCACGACTACCAATCTTTCACGCAAAATTCTAATCTCCTCTCGAAGTCCATCATCTACTACCTTGCAGACTAATCTTCCTCTCCTCTTCCTCTTCCTCTTCCTTCAACTTCACCTTCTACCTGTTCCATTAGTTCTGACCCAAGAAACCAGCTCTGATACCACTTATGATGGCCTACCGCCAATTCTCCAAAGGTCTCCGGTTGATTGGACTCGTGTCCTGGACAATTTAATGGTTGTCTTAATGTTACGGTACGTTTCTCCGTAAAGGGTTAGGGTTTTGAACCAGTCCCACGAGTTACCAACCTGTACCTGCTGGTTCTCCTCACACAAAAGTCGACCTTTGTCAACCCTCCGTTAATCATTTGTCATTTGTGCTTTTTGGGTCACTCTGCTGAAGTCTTGCTCCGCTCTGTGAGAGCTCTTTTCACCTTGTCACTCTGGTTTTCGAAGCTTGTTATGTGGGTTCTCTCGACCCTTTCCTGCTCTTGGAGATGGTATTTCACTGGCTATGGAGGCGTCGTTCTGTTATGCAGGGTTTGTATTCAATTTACTGATTGTTAACTCGATTCTTAGCTGTTTAAACTTGTTGTCTGATCAGTTTATTAACAGGTGGTTTTATGGCAGGGTTTACCCCAAACACGCTACACCCTGGTCTCACTGCTAAGGTGAGTTCTCGTTCTCTGCTAGAACTTCCTTATCGTTTCTTTTCGTTCCCTAACACACTCGCTCCGTGTCTTCAGGGGCTAATGGCTATTATTTGTTGTTCGGTTCGGCCTCCTCTATTCAGGTATGCTTTCTCCCCTGTGGTTACCTTTACTTCTTGTTTTTCCTTAAGGGTTTTGCCGGTTATGACTTTGCTAATCCGCTTCGTTTTGTTTGCAGGTGGTTCGATCCTGTTGGTTCCTAGTTGCGTTCTTTACGACTGCTGACATTCACTCAACCCTACAGTTACTTGTTCCAGGTAGGGTCTTAACTTATCGGTCTCTCATTCATAGAGGTTTTGTCGAGGTTTAGTCTTGTAGCTGTCTGTCGCCTGTGCGATGAGTTTATCTGTCTCTTGGCTGGTGTAATTTATTTCATCTTCTGGCAAATTAGTCGAGTTGTTGGCCTCCGTTCTGTAATGCGTTTCTAGGTTATTCAAAACCCTTTCCTGTAGATCACTGATTGGGTGATTCGAACCCTGGTCTGTAGTTTCTGATTGTTTTCTTGGCTGTCGGTGGTGTTTGTTATCACGAACCCTCGTCCTGTTGATAGGAGTGTTAGTCGATAGGAACCCTCGGTTAGTTGAAACCCTGGTTCGCCGACGCTATCGGATTCTCTTACTGTAATGACTTTGATGAACCTGTTTGTTATATAATATATTTACGCATACTCTGTTTCGGTTCTATTGCATGTGCTGTGGGTCTCGAAGGGACCGTGAGTCAACTGGACTGTGTTTAAATTATATTTGTAATGGAATGCTACAATTATTTCAATTTCATTTTAGCACTGCTCTATTCATATTATATGGAGGTCATTACGGGTTACCTGAATTAGTTTCTGTACGCGATTGCTTGTTCCCTTTCGTTCTGGAAGCAATACTGTTATGTACTTTCTCTGCCGTTCTCGTTATCTCCCTCTATCAAAAGTTGTCGGTACTTGGATTATCTTTCTTCTCGGTCTGGAAGAATTGTATTGTGCATCCACTCTCTGTTCTTCTCGCTTATTTGTCCTGTACTATTCTACCATGCCAGCTTAGTTACGCACATAATTATGTTTTCATGCATGAAGTTTTCTGTTACAGTGATGCTACAGTAGATAAAAAAATAAAATGTTTTATTCTGGAGAAATGACTGTATTTCTTATTATTCTCTGTTTTTTGAGAAATCCCGTACAATGATTTTCTTTCTGCTTTTATCCTCATGAAGCATACCTGTTCTTGGTAGAACTGCCCCAACAGAAGGGTAATTGTTTATCAGTTCTTTAACTGTCCTTAACTAGTGTAATGTTTTTAAAGAACTAATTAACTATCAATTATTTTTCTGTTACTAATTCCTATTAAAAAATAACAGTGCACAACTATATTGTCCTACTCCTATCAACCTTCTGACAAATAACAGAAAATAAAACAAGTAAAATAAAGTAACATAACTGACAAGCCTAACACCTGTCCAGTTAAAAAATAAATGACTGTGTTCTGGTCTCTTCACGAGACTGTCAACCACTTTGTGTCTCCTCAGAGCTGGATGCTCCTGCATCATAATCAAACCTCAAAAGATAATTTATTCAAAAGCAATACATCCTATAACTCTAATTCAGCTTGTTTACAGTAGAGGAAGAATATTAAGATGGTTCTTGACTCAAGAAGTCCACATTTGCCTCAACTATTACTTAATGAATCAGAGATTAAAATCAAGAATTTGAGATGGATAAGTTAATGAAAGAAGCTCTTAACTTAAGAGACACATAAAGTATTTCATCATAAGTTATTCATCTCAATACTCAAAATCATAATAAAAACCACTTGCATGCATATCAAAGAAACTAGTTGTAATTCATCATTTCAGCAAAAGAGATGCTTAACTTGAACACTTGTGTTTCTTCAATTCAATAAAGTGATGAATCAGCTAACAAATAAAGCAATCAAATACCATTCATGAATCATAAAACAATCTGAAATAAAGCTATGAAAAACTAGTTCTACACTAAACAAATTGCAGAAAATAAAACTAGTTAACAATGAAGTGTACTTAGCTTGGAATGGGGGCCCTCCACCCTTGCCTTGCACACTTGAGAAGTGATATCAGAAGATTAAATCAATTACACATACATAGCATTGAGCAGGAAAATGAGAATAGCACAAGTCTTCAAATTAATTCTTCAAACCAAAAGTATCACAGCATAAAAGTATCATAAGTCAATGTATGAGCCATCAAAGTTGTGGCTCTTAAATAAGGAGTCTCATGAAACAACCTGATCTACATTCACTCTAACAAAATTATCTACTCTAATCCATCTATCCAATTCGAATTCACTACCCTCATCCCAAGAAATATGACCAATATCATGGAATCCCAAAACTGCCCTATTTAGATGGGATTTCTGGATAACTAGTCATGATTGACTAGCTCCAAATAGGCCTAATAAAGCTCGTTTTGTTGGAACCAAGCATAGGTGGCTTGGTCCTAGTTCCCAAGCTTCTCATTCATGTATCCCATTCGTTCTCAAGTGGCGTACATCCATATTAACCATAGAGTGATTACGGGAATTTCTGAAATTGCCAAATTTGCACTTAAAATCAAACTTTTATAAAAACTTTAGAAATTGACAAATTAAAGCTAAATACCTGAAAGGAAATCAAATATACATCAAAATGGAATGAATGGAGTGAAAATGGATGATAAATAGATGGTTAGGTAAGTTTCTTAGAGCAAAATAAGACCAAAACTAAGGCCCAACAAGCACTTTGAGTTTTTGCCATGTTGTGTCACACAAAATCTCCAATTCCAACTTTTAATAAATGAAGTTTTTGTTTAAAATACCTTTGCCTTATAATATAATGCCTTTACCTTATAATCATATAACACCCAATCATGCTCTCATAAAGACCTTTTCCCAAGCCTTAATAACAGACTTTCATTCAATCCCATTTTCCATATTCTGATATGCTCTTAATATTGTATTTTAAGATCAAAACAATGTACCCATACTTACCATTCTCCGTGCATTTGTTCCACCACTACACCATTTGCACTCTGCCAGTTTTTATATATGTTGGCCAATTACAAAGCCATTCCTCATCGACTCCACCTGCACTCAAGTCGAAGTTCATCTGATCCTTTGCTTTGAAACCTCTGCAATTAAACAATTAGACATACATTTGCCTTGAACACGGAACCAAACTATTTTTTAATCAACCAGATTCAATATTCATTTAGACTCTGACAAATGCAGCTTTGCCACATACAATATTCCATTCACAATTCGATTCATGCATAGACTCGTACATGCTTGTTTTAGTGTCAGTGCTCCTGACTTATGCAATCTACCATCGTTCTGCCCTTACACTGCACATAGACCTGCAAGTTAACGCCATTCTGTTCCAATCTTCTTCACACACAACAATTACACAAAAAAACCTTCAATCGATCGCTACATGGTGCCTTTCCAATATACAAAACCCACATAGCATGACAGATCAGACCTAAAACACTCTGATACCAATTGTCAGAGTATGCACAGCAGAAACAAAACAAATCATACACACCGCAGAATCATGAGACAGCTAATTTAACGTGGTTCACCCAACCAATCTGGGCTACGTCCACCAAACAGAGGCATCGGCAATATTATTATTCAACAGGAGATTACAACAACATAATTCCTCACACCCTCTCAACTTACATTTTTATAGCTAGGAGAAGAAAATTGAATCATAAATTCTCTCACAACAAATATAGGATGCAATAACTCCTCCTCAGGAATAAATGGAGTTAATTTAGCAACAAATCCTATTGTTGTCACCTTCATGAGATTTTTTCCAAGTTTAATTAACAGAAAATCTCAACAGTCGTTGACTATTTTATGAAATGGGTCGAGGAGATGCCTACATTAAACAACAGCGATGAGACAGCTGCACTTTTTTTCTTCAATCGTGTGGTTGCACGGCTTGGTGTAGCATAAGCTATAGTTACAGATCATGGTTCACATTTTCGCAATCACATGATGACTGAATTAACTACCAAGTTAGGACTTTCACATGATAGTTCTACTCCTTATCATCCATAGGATAATGGACAAGTTAAAGCCATCAATAATATACTTAAGAAAATGCTTCAACGAATGATAGGAGTTCACAAAAGAAACTGGCATTTGATTTTATACTCAGCTTTGTGGGCTTACCAAACCTTGATAAGAAACACAACTGGATTCACACCTTTTCAATTGGTGTATGGTCTTGAGGCAATCTTGCCAATACACTGTGAGATTTCATCACTAAAACATTGACTTGTTACTTGGCACTTCTAATGAGGGAGCACATTTCTTATAACTCATTCATCTAGATGAAAAACGTCGTGAAGCCGCATTGGCCAACAAAGAACATAAGAAATGAATTAAGGTGTAATATGACCACAATGTCAAGCCTCGCATATTCTCAGAAGGAGACTTGATCTTGCTTTATGATAAGGAAGTAGATAAATTAGGAATAGGAAAATTTTAACCACTATGGATGGGCCCCTACATTGTCAAGCATGTTTTGGAAAAAGATGCTTACGAGTTGGTTGATTATGATGGAATTCCATTGTTGCAACCCTGAAACAGGTTGTCTCTTAAACGTCACTATGCTTGAATTTGCATAGTAAAAACACTGTATATATGCTTTGATTGCGTGTGTGTGTCACAGTGTGACTTTTAGAGTTTTTATGTGGTTAGTAATCCGCTTTTCATTCGTTGTAGATGTCGAAATATTTGGAACCATTTGTTGGTTATGCTGATGGTTCTAGTTGTAGTACGCAGAAATTACCCTCTGAAACATGGGCCATATTCGCTCCAAGTGACGAGTTATTGAGTTTTCAAGGGATTTGTATCAGTCATTCTATGAACAATATCATTGAGTATAGCGCATTGATCGAACTCCTCTCTGATGCCATTTCACTTGGCATTTGCTGAATCATCATTAGGCTAGACTCACAACTTGTCATACTACAACTTACAAATTTTTATGCCGTCTGAAATCCAACTATTCACCATATGTTCCTTAGAGTTCATCTTTTGGAAAGACATTTTGATTACATTCAATATCAACACATTTCCAAAAACTTTAACACATTAACTGATTCTTTAGCGAATTACGTGTTAAACAGACATTTACGACATATGTAAAGAGTAAAGTTTCAATTCACATCAATATTTGAATAGGATTACACATAACTATACAAAAACATTGAAAGTAAAAAATATATAGATGTTCAAAGTTTTTACAAAATTTGTGTCCAAGACATGTTGGTCATCTGATCTCAAAACCTCAAAATGTATACAGCAAATCATCCTAAATAGATCTAATGATGCTCATGATAACAGGTCACTGTCTGAGCTATCATGCACAATAGCCTCATCCAATATTTAGGTACACCAATAGTATGGCGTTGTAGTCTCATCAATAACTCCTTGATCCAAACATTCAGTATACCGAGGGTTGACCCCTCTATATGATCCTGCAACTCTGCTAATGTCTGGGTTAGATCCAAATCCTAGAGAACTACTCTTCTAACATTTCTCTACACTCGTTCACCCACCTCCTGTTGATGACTCATTGGTCAAATAGTGCCAACATCTGTATACATGAGAAAATGTTTAGTTTAGTCTTGGAAACATCAAAAAACACAAAAACATGTAAAAACACAAAAAATAAAAATACATGGTTAAAACAATTTACCTATAGCACTCCATTGAGCACCCATTGGTAATCCCAAATATGGATCTCCACAAAAATCCATCCCTGCATATGGATGCTCCTTGATGACAATATGTTCTCAATGGAGCCAACTAAAGAATGTGGTAGAAAATGAGATTGATGACTGACTAGCATGTCTAGCCATCAACTCAACCCATCTCTGCATCCGTGGATCTCTAGGACCAGTTAAACTCAGTGACACATGTTGAGGTTGCATCAATGGAATTCTCTCCAAAGTAAAAGCAATCAAGATCAAACCATAGCCAAAAAAAATTATCTTACCACTCTTTACTTTAGTCAACTGCTCTTTCATTGAAGAGAGTACTACCTCACACCAGTTGAATATAGTTGGCTCAAGACACTCGAGTGCATACTGCGTGTATGATATATTTTCCATATGAAGTGTCACACTACAATCCAACTTTGTGATAGTAAAGAGGATTGTTCGCAAGGGCAAATCACAAACATCCCTAAGGTTTGTCTTCCCATATTTGCTAGGTTGTGTACCTGGCTGGCAGAATTTTCGAATGTATTCCCTCACTGATTTACCCCCATGGACAGAACCTGAAAGAGAAATGGGGGCACCACGTCTCGACAATCCTGTGATAAAGTAAATATCATCGATCAATATAGGGAGCACTTTGCCCCATATGTGAAAAACCTGTTCCGCTAGATCCCATGAATGAACCAAGAACTACAATAGTTCTAACTATTGCCTCATCCTAGATAACCTGAAATATTTTAGTAACCCACAATCTTTGAGGGCCTCTACAATACCAGGATCATTTAAGACAACCATATCTTGTTCTTCATGTTCTCTTTCACACCAAGAGATAGCCATTATGATCTGATCAAAGTCTGAAATCACGGCATAGGCTTAGTTAGGATCCATTTCATGCAAAAAACTTGAAGAGATTTTAGGTAAGGATGATGAAAGAAAATTTTAAATTGTGCCCAGCACACCCTTGGTCTTGAGACAGTGCGCTACAGAGTAGTCCCCTTCTCTTTGACTACACTACAGCGCAGTTTTAGATGCATTGGGGTGCGTTGATCCTAGGGCATGGTATATTTTCCCTATAGACCCCAAAACCATAAAAATTTTGTCTAAAATTGAAAAAGAATGACCTTAAATGAAAGATATGAGGTAGATCTCCTAACTGGTCTTGATGGCACAAAGAATGATCCACAGAAGCTCCCGCAATCAACTATTGAAGTTCGAGGTAAAAACTGGTTCAGAGCACAAAAACTGAATGGTAAATGTCAAATGGTAAAAATAAATTGTAAAATTCTTGTTTTATGGTTATTTCATGTTCAGTAAATGAATAAACTATAGTTTTTACCTATTTTTACCAATGAAACATGTATGTTTAATCCATTTGGTGGTTCTTTGAGCAGGTTTACAGCTGACATAGTGAATTTGACATGTGTAATCGTAAAATGTACTTTTGACCACAGAGCATTCTTTTATCTCTTTTTCGAGCTCTGTTAACATCAAAAAAGGAACCCCAGTGGAGTCCTCTTTAAGCTCTTTTCAAACTCTCTAAATATGAAAAGATTTCTGAGCACTTGTCCTTTTCAGCTCAGAAACGGATTGGAGATGACATCTACTCAGTATAAGCTTAACCCTTTTCCGAACTGAGATAGATTATCACTTACGGAAAAGGAATATGTTGATCGAACAAGTTCAATAGGTTCTCCCTTGTATTATTTTACGCTTTTTTGGACTTGAGAGACAAATTTACGAAAAAGAACTTGTGGAGTTTTGTCTTTGTCTCTTTTCAAACTCTCTAAACATGAAAAGGACCAAGCTCTCATTGTCGTTAAACTCGTCAAAGAATCAAATAACGACAAACTTGTCCATCATGACAAGATTGAGTTTCACCTTCGCTAGACTCATTAAAACATCACATAGCGATGGATTCACCCGAAGGGTGGGATTATAAATCAAGCATATGTTATCCTCCTCAAGTTTGTTAAAAAAAATAAAGAGGTATTGGTCAGCAATGACTGGGGAAAATGGGAAAAGGGATAAATCACTTTACAGTAGCAAGTCGCTCTTGAACATGACACTTTCACTTCATCTTTGTGGCTATTTGGGTTGGTTTATCTACTTGATGGTTATCATACCTATGGTCTATCACACCATCCATCACTTTGGTTTTGGGTCAATGCTGCCAATTCATTCAGTGTCATCGACGTGTTCAATAGAAGTCACTCAGTAAACTTCATCCTTTGCAATACTCATAAACCTTCATTTTCATGACTGTCATTCCTGAACATTGAGTCATTAGTCACATTTTGTCTTAAAAATCATTACACTTGTTTCATGTCATTGTTGGGGGATACATCAAGGCCCTCCTGCGACGAGTCGCTTCTTGTCAACGTCAGCACATTATCCAGGACGTTGACTTAGGAACACCCTTCTAGTACCTTGAGGTTTGCATACATCAATGGAAAGTTTCTCACTTCCAACGATAGCTTGACATCATAGGCCTTTGACCAAAAGACTTTGTATGGTGTTCGACATCAAAACATCTATTCACACCATGCAAAATGTACTGTAGTACCTTGAGAATCATTATCATTATCAGTTATTTCTCTCGCGTCTGTTAATAACTACATCATTGGCTCGTAATCAGATGGTGTCTTCCCATGTTCGACTTCAGATCACATTTTCACATGGTTAGACTCGTACCTGATCAAATGATTGGATGAGATAGAAGACCCCAAATCTAGTTTCATCCATCTGGGTGGTGATTTCGGGAGAGTACTAAATCATCTATAGGATCGCTTTACACAGATGGTCATCCTATGATGGGTCTATATCTGTAGACGACTATATGATTTATGTAAATGTAATGAAAATTTTATATGTTGAGCATGGGTATGCCTTCCCACAGCAATTCATGAAAAATTCAAAGATATCATGATATTATTTTTTGTAATTGATGCAGGTCACCGTCCCCCTCAGATCCTCCTCATCACATCATAAAGCATATCACTCAACATTATCATTTATGACTTCATGCTTTAGGGGGCAATTGTTACAGGTCTATTTGGGCACATCACTCCTAACGATCATATCAGTACAAATAGGGCTCATTAAACCCTAATTCAGTTGCTACATGCCCTAGACAAGTCATCATATTGAATGCTTTCATCCATAAAAGTTTCCTAGCTTGAAACCCTACTGAAATTCCTCCTTGGGACACCAGAACACCCTTGGTCAAGGGCAACTGCTCTGCATAGCATGTAGGCCCATTTAGACCTACATTGTAGTGCACTTAGGCCCACTTTAGCCTGCGTTGGGCGAGAATGAGCAAAATTTGCATAGGATTCTGGGAATATTCCTTGATTCTAGAGAATTCTAGAAGGATACCCAGCTCTTATCTCATCATATGAGCTTGCTTTTGGATAGGATATGGATCATTCAACCCTCTATCCTCTCATCCCTTTCTCCATGGAAGCTAAATATCCAATTATGGAAAACCATTCAATGCCCAATTTATGACAAAACCACTTACAGTTCCCTATAAATTGGCCACTCATCATAGTGATCAGGGGCTGGAACTTGAATATTATAGAGAAATATTGTTGGATTGAGACTTGAAATCATTGTCAGGTAATGTTATGTTGTTGGATTGATGTTCTATTGGTGTGATGAGGGTTTTTACTAAGCTGGATGAGTGACACGAGACCGAAACATATTAGGTTTAACCTCTCCTTCTATCAATCAATAAAGTTGTTTGTTCATTTTCCCATACTTTTGTCTATATCTATGATGAATGAATGTTCAATGCCTACATTAAACAACAGTGGTGAGATAGATGCACTTTTTTTCTTCAACCATGTGGTTGCACGGTTTGGTGTACCACAAGCTATAGTTACAGATCATGGTTCGCATTTTCGCAATCATGTGATGACTGAATTAACTACCAAATTAAGACTTTCACATGATAGTTCTACTCCTTCTTATTCACGGGCTAATGGACTTTACAATTTTTCAGTTCATGAAATAGGACCAGCTCTAAAGAAAGGTCTCCCCATCCTATCCTACTATCTATAAAGGTAAGGTCCCCCTATAAGGTCATATGCTAATATAAAAGGAAGGTGTGGTTGAAGCCATCAATAAAATCCTTAAGTGAATGCTTCAATGAATGGTAGGAGTTCACAAACGAATCTAGCATTTGATCTTGTACTCAACTTTGTGGGCTTACCGAACCTCAGTAAGAAACGCAACTAGATTCACACCTTTTCAATTGGTTTATTTTCTTGAGGCAATCTTGTCAATACAATGTGAGATTTCATCACTAAAACTTGCAATTGACTTGTTACTTGACACTTCTGATGAGGAAGCATGTTTCTTATAACTCATCCATCTAGATGAAACATGTCGTGAAGCTACAATGGCCAAAGAAGCACATAAGAAATGAATTAAGGCATAATATGACCACAATGTCAAGACTTACATATTATCAGAAGGAGACCTGGTCTTGCTTTATGATCAAGAAATTGATAAATTAGGAACAAGAAAATTTGAATCACTATGGATGGACCCCTACATTGTCAAGCGTGTTTTGGCAAAAGGCACTTACGAGTTGGTTGATTATGATGGAATTCCATTGTTTCAACCCCAAAACGATTCTATCTTAAACGTTACTATGCTTGATTATGCGTAATAAAAACATTGTATATATGCTTTGATTGTGTGTGTGTGTCTGTCACAGTGTACTTTTAGAATTTTTATGTTGTTAGTAATCTACTTTTCATTTGTTGCAGATGTCGAAATCTTTGGAACCATTTGTTGGTTATGTTGATGGTGCTAGTCGTAGTACGCAGAACTTATCCTCTGCAACATGGGCCTTATTCGCTCCAAGTGGCGAGTTAGTGAGTTTTCAAGGAATTTGCATCGGTCCTTCTATGAACAATATCGTTGAGTATAGCGCATTGATCGAACTCCTCTCTGAAGCCATGTCACTTGGCATTTGTTGAATCATCATTAGGCTAGACTCACAACTTGTCGTACTACAACTTATGAATTTTTATACTGTCTGAAATCCAACTATTCATTGCATGTTCCTTAGGGTTCATCTTTTGGAAAGACATTTTGATTACATTCAATATCAACACATTTCCATAAACTTTAACACATTGACTGATTCTTTAGCGAATTACGTGTTAAATAGACATTTACGACATATGTAAAGAGTAAATTTGCAATTCAAATCAACATTTGAATAGGATTACACATAAATATACAAAAACACTGAAAGTAAAAAATAGATATATGTTCAAAGTTTTTACAAAAAAAAATTCCAATACATGTTGGACATTTGACCTCAAAACCTCAAAATGTATACAATAAATCATCATAAGTAGATCTAATGATGCTCATGATAATAGGTCACTGCCTGAGCTATCATGCGCAATAGCCCCATCCAATGGCTAGGTACACCAATAGTATGGTGTTGTAGTCTCATCGATAACTCCTCGATCCGAACATCTGATATATTGAGGGTTAACCCCTCTATCTAATCTTGCAACTCTGCAAGTGTCTCGGTCATATCCAAATCCTAGAGAACTACTCTTCTGACATTTCTCTATGTTGGTTCACCCACCTCCTATTGATGACCCATTGGTCGAACAGTGCCAACATCTGTATACACGAGAACATTTTTAGTTTAGTCTTGGAAACATCAACAAACACAAAAATATGTAAAAACTCAAAAAATCAAAATACATGGTCAAAACAATTTACTTATAGCACCCCATTGAGAACCCACTAGTAATCTCAAATCTGGATCTCCACGAAAATTCATCCCTGCATATGGATGCTCCTCGATGACAATATGTTTTCAATGGAGCCAACGGAAGAATTCGATAGAAAATTAGATTGATGACTGACCAACATGTCTAGCCATCAACTCGACCCATCTCTACATCTGTGGATCTCTAAGACTAGTTAAAATCAGTGACACATGCTAAGGTTGCATCAATGGAATTCTCTCCAAAGTAAAGGCAATCAAGATCGAACCATAGCAAAACAAAATGTCTTACCGCTCTTTACTTTAGTCAGCCACTCTTTCATCGAAGAGAGTATTGCCTCACACCAGTTGAATATAGTTAGCTCAAGACACAAGAGCGCATTCTACATGTATGATCTAGTCGTCATATGAAGTTTCGCACTACCCGCCAACTTTGCGATAGTAAAGAGAATTTTTCGCAAGGGAAAATCATGAACATCCCTGATGTTTATCTTCCCATCTTTGCTAGGTTGTGTACCTAGCCGGCAAAATTGTCGAATGTAATCCCTCAGTTATTCACCCCCATAGACAGAACCTGAAAGAGAAATGGGGGCACCACGTCTCGACAATCCTGTGAGAAACTAAATATCATAGATCAATATAGGGATCACTTTGTCCCCTATGTGAAAAACTTAATGCGCTGGATCCCATGAATGAACCAAGAACTGCAATAGTTCTAATTGTTGGCTCATTCCAAATAACCTGAATATTTGAGTAACCCACAATCTTTGAGGGCCTCAACAGTACCAGGATCATTTATGGCAACCATATCCTATTCTTCATGTTCTCTTCCATGCCAAGTGATAGCCATTCTAATCAAATCTAAGTCTGAAATCATAGCATATGCTTAGTTAGGATCCATTTCATGCAAAAAACTGAAGAGAATTTGGGTAAGGATGATGTGAAAAAAAATTAAACCGCGCCTAGCACACCCCTGGTCTTGAAAGAGTGCATTGTAGAGTAGTTTCCCTTCTGCTTGATTGTACTGCAGCGTAGTTTTCAATGCATTGTGGTGTGTTGATCCTACGGCGCAGTATATTTGCCCTAGAGACCCCAAAACCCTAAAAAAATCCTTAAATTGAAAAAAAAAATGACCTTAAATGAAAGAGAAGATGTAGATCTCCTACCTGGTCTTGACGGCACGAAGAATGATCCATAGAAGCTCTTGCAATCAGCTGCTGAAGTTCAAGGTAAAACTAGTTCAGAGCACAAAAACTGAATGGTAAATATCAAATTGTAAAAATAACTTGGTAAATTCTTGTTTTATGGTTATTTCATGTTCATTAAATGAATAAACTATAGTTTTTACCTATTTTTACCAATGAAACAGGTACTTTTAATCCGTTTGGTGGTTCTTTGAGCAGATTTATAGCTGACATAGTGAATTTGACATGCATGATCATAAAATGTAATTTTGACCACAGAGCATACTTTTATCTCTTTTTTGAGCTCTGTTAAACATCGAAAAGGGAACCCCCTGGAATCCTCTTTAAGCTCTTTTCAGACTCTCTAAATATGAAAATATTGATGAGCGCTTGTCCTTTTCAGCTCGTAAACAAATTAGAAATGACATCTACTTAGTATAAGCTTAACCCTTTTCCAAACTAAGATAGATTACTTACGAAAAAGGAATACATTGATCGAACATGGTCAATAGGTTCTCTATTGTATTATTTTACACTTTTTTGGACTTGAGAGACAAATTTATGAAAAAGAATTTGTGGAGATTTCTTTTTGTCTCTTTTCAAACTCTCTAAACATGAAAAGAACCGAGTTCTCATTGTCGTTAAACTCGTTAAAGCATCAAATAGCGACAAACTTGTCCATCATGATAAGACAGAGTTTCACCTTCGCTAGACTCGTTAAAACATCACACAGAGATGGATTCACCCGAAGGGTGGAGTTATACATCAAGCATATTGTATCCTCCTCAATCTTGTTAAAAAAAAATAAAGTGGTATTGGTCAGCAATGACTGGGGAAAATGGGAAAAGGGATTATCACTTTATGGTAGCAAGTCACTCTTGAACATGACACTTTCACTTCATCTTTGTGGCTATTTGGGTTGGGTTATCTGCTTGATGGTTATAATACCTATGGTCTATCACACCATCCATCACTTTGGTTTTGGTTCAATGTTGCCAATTCATTTAGCGTCATCGACATGTTCAAGAGAAGTCACTCAGTAAACTTCATCCTTTGCAATACTCATAAACCTTCATTTTCATGACTGTCATTCCTAAACATTGAGTCATTAATCACATTTTGTCTTCAAAATCATTACACTTGTTTTGTTTCATTGGTGGGGGATACATCAAGGCCCTCCTATGATGAGTTGCTTCTTGTCAACATCAGCACATTATCCAGTAAATTGACTTAGAAACACCCTTCTAGTACCTTGAGGCTTGCATACATTAATGGCAAGTTTCTCGCTTTCGTGGCAGGTTGACATCACAGGCCTTCGACCTAAAGACTTTGTATGATGTTCGACATCAAAACATCTATTCACACCATGCAGAATGTATTGTAGTACCTTGAGAATCATTATCATTATCGGTGATTTCTCTAGCATTTGTTAATAGCTTACATCATTGGTTGTTAATCAGAAGGTGTCTTCCCATGTTTGACTTTAGATCACATTTCTATATGGTTAGACTCATACTTGGCAAATGATTGGATTAGATAGAAGACCCAGGCTCTAGTTTCATCCATCCGAGCTACGATTTCAGGAGAGTACTAAATCATTTGTATGATGAATTTACACAGATGATCATCCTATCATGGGTCTATATCTATAGATGACTATCTGATTTACATACATTCAATGAAAATTTTATATGCATAGCATGGGTATGCCTTCCCTCAGCAATTCATGAAAATTCAAAGATATCATGATATTATGTATTGTAATTGATGCAGATCATCGTTTGCTTCAAATCCTCCTCATCACATCATAAAGCATATCACTCAACATTATCATTTTCGACTTCATGCTTTAGGGGGAAGCTATTACAGGTCTATTTGGGCACATCACTCCTGACAACCAGATCAATACAAGTAGGGCTCATCAAACCCTAATTCAATTGTTACATGCCCTAGGAAAGTCATCATATTGAATGCTTTCATCCATAAACGTTTCCTAGATTGAAACCTTACTGAAATGCCTCCTTGAGACACCAGTGCACCCTTGGTCAGGGGAAACACTCTTCATAGAAGGTAGGCCCATTCAGACTTGTGTTGCAGTGCATTTAGGCCCACTTATACCTGCACTAGGTGAGGATGAGCGAAATTGGCATAGGATTCAAGGAATATTCCTTGATTCTAGAGCATTCTAGAAGGATGCCCGGCGCTTATCTCATCCTATGAGCTCAATTTTGGATATGATATGGATCATTCAACCCTTAATCCTCTCATTCCTTTCTCCATGGAAACTAACTATCCAAGTATGGAAAACTATTTAATTCCCAGTTTATGACAAAACCACTTGCATTTCCCTATAAATTGATCACTCGTCATAGTGATCAGGGGCTGGAACTTGGATTGTAGAGAAATATTGTTGGTTTGAGACTTGAAATAATTGTCAAGTAATGTTATGTTGTTGGATTGATGTGTTATTGGTGTGGTGAGGGTTTGGACTAAGTTGGATGAGTGACACGGATCGAACTACATTAGGTGAAACTTCTCCTTCTATCAATCAATAAAGTTGTTTGTTCCTTTTCCAATACTTTTGTCTATATCTATGATGAGTGTATGTTCAAATGTTGTCAATTCCATTTGTTTACAGTAGAGAGATCATATGCTTTGATTTTTGTTGTCTTTTGTTTATGTTGGAAGGTACCAATTGAGAAAATTTAGTTTGAGTGGGAGCAACAGGAACAATTCAAAGGAGATCAAAGGAAGAAAAGGATCACAAGTAGGTTCCTTTATCTTATCTGCCTATTGTAGGAAAAGGTTAAACATATTTACTTCTGTTGTTCTAAGTGTAACTACCCACTTAGGGGAGATGTACTTATCTGTAGGTATAAATTCCTTATAACAAGGTGTTTTTCAATTACTTTGAGATTGTTGTGCATAACCCTGAAATTGAGAATTAAGATCTTGCATTGTATTAGGTTGATGAGGCTTCCATGGTCTTCTTGGAGCTACATAACAGGATTGTTCCAGTGTTTGTTTGTTCCCTAGTAAACTGCCTTTAACCTTGGTAATGATGGGCAATATTTAGTAGTATTTGATCCTGCACAAATTTCACAAATTTTAATGTTATCAAGTGGACATTCATGCAAATCATGTTTCTTTCTACATTTAGGGAAAAATATAAATGAAGTACCATTCTCAAATTTTTGTTGTTTTTGCATCTTAGCATATCAATTTGTTCATTTAAATTACCAAGAATATCTAGAAAATTGTTAAGTTCAGTTTGACTTACCAATCCTGATGTCGATTTACTTACTCTTGTCATAACTAGATCTTGAGGGGATCTTACATCCTTTGCTTTTCCTCTTGATATGTTCTTTCATAGTTCACAAATCTCTTGAAATGATAATTGATAGACATCTCCTTTTCCCACCAAGTTAAGAAGATCAATATGTTCATCCTTCATAACATTTAATAGGAGAGTTTTTAATGTGTCTAATCCTAATTATGCAATTTAGATCTTTTGAAACTATAAGTAAATCTCTCAACTAAATCTTCTAAGCTTTCATCCTCTTTTTGGTTCATCTTAAAGATTTCATTTCTAAGTTCATGGTGTATGCAATAATCTTTATATTTTTCCAAAAATACTCTTTTCATATCATCCCATGTCTTTATAGAATTTGTTACTAAAGTCACGAACCATCTAAGAGCTCTATCCTTCAATGTTTCTAGAAACAAATTCAATTTTTTGAATGTGTAATGAGTAGCCATAAGATCTACAAATTATTTCAAATTCAAAAATAAAGGTTTTCGGGTCTTCTGATCTCATGCCTTTGAAGTTAGGAAGTACGGATGGAGGGATGTTCTTCATATGAGCATGGCAATTAGTTTCTTAAATGGGAAATCCAAAAGAATCTTCCTCATTTACATCATCGTCGTCCATTTCTTCAAGCTCCTTTGTCACCTCTTCTACTACATATAAACTAGGAATTAACGATGTGGATGTGTGGCTCTTACTGCACCATGTGATATAGTGGGGTTGGTAGGTGATTGAAGTTTTTTTTAAGAAATAAAAAGGTTGCTATTTACACTTCCCCGGAAATGGTGCCAAAATGTTTGTCAATTTAATTGTCTTAAATTTCCTACATAAATTATCGACTGGAGTTGGTAAACATATGAAGAGTAAGTGCACTATATATGCTAGAAGCCTCTTTTATTCATTTAGTTTATTGAAGTGATGATTGCGTTTTTAGATATTAATTCTAAGGATGCTTATATTTTTATGTCCCTAATAAAGTGAATGGATTCAATCTTATGACTAAACTCTTAATCTTGATGAAATGAATAAAAACTCAAAGCAGAATTTAATCATCCAATCTAATGTTAGTTGTTAAAAGAAAAATTATTCTAACTAATGTCCTAATAGTCTTTTGCATAAAAATGGAATTGAATTCTATTGATGAAAACCACACATCTTTTCTCTCATACTTCTAAAATAGAATTTTCAAGAAATCAAAACTTGTAAAGAAATTACTCTTTATGCTAGAAAGAAATCACCATAACTAATCACTCAAATTGTTGAAAAGGAAATCACTCATAATTGGAAATAAAAATTACTCTAATTGCTAAAAAGGAAATCATGCATAACCTGTAATGAAATCACTCAAAGACTTGCAATCAAATCATTGGTATTTTGAAAGAAAACTGCTCATAAACTGAAATCAAACTTATGAAGAAGTCTACAAAAACTATTATGCATTTAGCACTTCAAGAGAAAAAGACTTAGCAAAATAAAAATGATTCTACAGCGTGTGAGAAACTACATCAAATGATAAAAAGGAAAGCTACAGCAACTATGTCAAATGATGAAGGAAACATGTAAAACTGGCTAATTCAAACACAAAAATAAAAACATAGAAATGGACCTTCACTATTTGCAGGGGCCCTCCACAAACAAGAGGTTTCAAAGTGCTACATAGCCAATCAACTATGCATCTATATCCTCAAAAGAATTTATTCAATTAAAAGGATGAAAGCATAGTTTTAACATGTCACTGTTGCATTCAAAAATTACACCCCTCTTTGTTTCAATGTTTAGTTTATATAGTGATTACAATGTAACTTCATGGAGATTCATATGGCTAAATATCATAACTGAATGGACACCTAGTTGCAATGAATTTGATGAAGCACAATCCATCACAACCTCTATTTTCTTGACTAGGCGTTTATTGACACATGGGTGCAATGTTTGTTCACGCAACCTGCAAAATAGGGCTCTAAAGAACCTAAAGTATCTCCCAAATGGTAACGAATTCAGGAAAATAATTTGTAGAGAACTTAATTAGGCTCATTCTAAACAAAATCCATGTTTTCTTTTTCTGATAATCGCGTTCATTTTCTCACAAAAATGCATTGGAGGTTGACTGTTCAAAACTACTTTGATTTTCCCTTGATCTTTGCATGGAGGTCCACACATGTGAGATGGGTGGAATTTGACCAATGCAAATCCATATTGGAGCTTCTAGAAACCAAGTCCAAGTGTCAAATCTCATTCTAGAGTGGTGCTACTACCTCAACCATGGAGGTAGCTAAGGAAACTTAACAAATTTGCGACAACTTGAACTTGCTAAACTGTGATTAGTAAAACCATGCAAAAGTCTTCTTAATTCATTATAAATAATGGAAATAATAATAATAAACCATGTAAACATGTATGTAGGAATTTTGTGCGTTTATGAAGAAGTATGGTTAAAAATGATGACAATGACTCAATGGAATGATGCGAAAATGGATGGTTTCAACAACAAAATTATGACAAATTGGAAGCCCAACACATGGATTGAAGTTATTCCTAATATGGGAACGAACAAGTTGACCTTGATGAGGTTAAGAGGATGAGTTGATAGCATATATCTATGGAAAATATTATGCTACATACTTGGTCACAGGTTGATGGTATTAAAGCTAAATTGTCTTATCTTGCAAATTGATGATGAAAATGTGCAGGTTGTTGTTGACAGATTCTTATGGTGCAGATCCTACATAGCATATGATGGTTGTTGAAGACTATATTGGTCTTGTTACCTCACTATAGAGGTATTTTGTCTTTGTTATAAATGAAATATCTGTAATTTCATGTAAAGTTCATGTAAAGACCTATGATGTAATCATTGTAAAATTCAGTCATATATGGACTATTGTAGTCGTGTCATGTAATCCTATCTTTTTGGGCATGTGATGTAATTTGTAACCCCACCGTTATTAGGTGGTTGGTGTAACAATCAAGTAAAAAATGTAACCCCACTATGATTGGGTGATTAGTGTAAGTTTGAGTCCCTGGTGATAGGATAATTCTAACTCAGTTGAGTTATGGAGTCATGTAATTCATTACACATCCTTTAGAGGTTTCAATATGTGATTGGGGGAGCATGGTCAGTATTCAGTATTCATACTTAGCAATTCAGATCTACAACGCTCAAGAGAGAATTCTTCATTCAACATCGGTAGACCCTTTTCCTTTGATGTCAAAGGGCGAGAGTAACTTGGTGTTTGAAAAGCTTGGTGCTTAGCTTGATGTGTTTTATAGGTATTTATAGGTTGTGGTGACCAAACACCAAAATGGTTGCATCAATTCAAAGGGACAGATTTTTGGCATTATGAATAATGTGTTGTCCTTGATAGCAACCTACTTGATGAGTTGTCTTTTGATGGAAACCTACTTGATGAACATATCAACATGATGGTAGCAGGATGAGTATTCAGTCTAGTACATATGTGATAGAGAGTTTGGTCAAAAGAATAATAGTTCAGAGAAAAAGGAATGATAAAGATGAAGTTTGAAGAAGTATCTGCAGGTTTGGTGAAGCAAATCCGAGTATACGCAAGTTCTATGAAGCAAAGTCAAGTATATGCAAGTTCTATGAAGCAAAGTCGTGTACATACTCAGGTTTGGTGAAGAAAAGCAAAGTATACAAAGGTTTGTAAATAAAATACATGTACACACGTGGGTATGAAGAAGAAAAGGTGCATACATATTCCACACCATGGTATTCCAAATACCAAGGGTATTTACCATGGTATTGACCTATGGTATTGAGCCCAACAATAGATATTTGATCCCTTCCAAGAATACCATTGGCACTAGTATGGTAGTGACCTGTGGTATTAGATAAGGGCTAAGCTATATAAAGAGATGGAGATCAAAATGTTTGAGTTGTGAAAGTGTTGAATATTTTCACGAATAGTTAGATCTAAAGAAAGTGTGTATGTAATGGGATATTATTGATTTGTTTGATCTAAAACTAGGTATGCACCTAAGAATTTGATGATGTATTGGATCCAATAGATCTGAGATGACAATTTTGATTATGGGTTGATTTAATCAGTGATGATAGTGTTTTGACGTGTGATTTTTCTTTGTATTATGCCAAGATCTGGGTATGTTTGAAGTCTTTTTATGCAGCGAATGTTTGTGCCAATAATTTCAAATCTGTATTGATAACCTAAAAGGCGCATACACACGTAGGTTTAATATTGGTAAGTCGTGTATTTATTTAGATCTGTACGGGGGTTTGATTTCTGAAAAGTGCATATACACGCGAAAATGTTTGGAGGAAAGCACATATATAAGCTAGGGTTTTTTTGAAAAGGATGTAAGATCAGTCTAACCAGTTTCGTTGTGTTTCTGTTGTTTGTCAATGAAGTCTTACTTGATGATCTAGTTTAATATTGTGATATATGAATTTGTATTGATTGGTTGAAGAATGATGATGTTGCTAGTTGTATGTGATTGAAGATCAGTGATGAATGATTCAATGGTTCTTTTTGTGATTCAAAGTTTATTTAATAATGACAGTGATTTAGTTTCAGGGTTCAGTGTTTTGAGATCTATACACAGGTATGCTTAAAGGAAGTCACATATGCACACGGGTTTGCTAAAGTGAAGTAGCGTGTATATTTGGATATTTCAATGATCAAGTTTTTCAGTTGCTTTAGTTAGTTGATGTGTGTTTGGGTTCAATATTAGTATTCTAGTTATAGTGATATAACTACTTTGGTTGTTTGAGAATAAGTTTATTTACTTGGGTCTCAGTTGGTTCAGTCATTGGTTGATTCAGTTGGTTCTATGATTGAGCAATGTTGGGTCCAGTCTGAAAATTTGATGAAACGTGGCCTACAGTTGTGATGTGTTGTATCAGGTGGATCCAATATGAAAACTTATGAAACGTAGTCCATGGAGAAGTTAAGGCTTTGAGCCTTGAGTGAGGAAGTTGAAGCTTCCTTCTAGTGATAGTTGGTAAATCTGATTAGGGGGTTGGAGCTCCCTTCCAATGGGTGCCAATAAATGAGATCAGGGGGTTGAAGCTCCCTTCCAGTGGGTGCTGGAGAATTAGAGAAGGTTGTAGCCTTCTGTAGGTGGGTGTAGACACAGGAGTATGAGTCTGTGCTAGCACAAGATTGTACAATTTTTTTCTTTATAATAAAAATAATACATATACGACATCAGCAGTGGTTTTTCCCATGTTGGGTTTCCACCTAAAATCCTAGTGTTCATGTGTGGCTTATTTATTATGGTTTATTTTTTTCTTACTATACATGGTTTTTATTTAATTAATGTTTAATGAGGTATTGATATACTATCTCAAATTAAACATATGATGCATTAACTAAAAAGTAAGTTTACTGGAAATACACTAGTTGTCTGCATAACAGTAACGTACATAGGCGGGTTCCCTTCAATAAAGTCGCGTACAGAAATCTGGATATGAAATTGAAAAGTTTAATGACTTTTAAATATTGATTCACAACAAACCATCCACCCCCCCCCCCCCCCCCCCCCCCGCCACTCCCTCTTAGTATTTTTCCCAACATTAGAGATCATGTGGCAAGTACCTAACACTATAAACCATATCACTTCATTTGAAAAGTTATCAACAATAGGTGTGGCATTTAATTTCTTAATACCAATCTTTTAATATTATATTTGTTCCTAGAATGTGTAACGCAGCTACAGGTGCATTAGCAAATGTTGCTATTAGGTTGTCATTGATTAGGGATGGTTTTTCAATTGAAATTCTTTATAAACCATTCGCCCCTAATAAAATCACTAATTTGCGCATTTTTAATGATGACCAACAAATACTAGATTTCATGGAGAGCATTGATGTATTCAAAGATGCAACTATTGATAAAGACAAGCATGAAAAATCATTGCAAAGATACAGTTCGTGCAAATAAGGAGAACCCCATGACAAAGGGCATGGTATCATTAAAAATGTTGTATGACATGCACAATCGCTTTAAGGGGTTAGTCAATTATAAAACCAATAGTTCAACTTTGTTGCGTGAGCAAATAAACATTGGAATGGAGAAATATCCAAAGTTTGTGAAACTTCGCACTTGTTGCACACCACAAGACCGGCAAGCCTTTATTTGCTCATTCAAGCAATACCAAGATGTGTTTGCATGTACATATGATGATCTCAAAACTTACAACACACGAATAATAAAACATGTTATTATGATTAAGGAAGGGGTCAAGCCTTTTTAGCAGAAGTTGCGAAGGTACATCCAACACTTGAGCCCCTGATTCAGAAGGAGTTGCAGAAATTGTTGAATGAACAGATCATTTATAAAGTGTGACATTCAACTTATATATATAATCTGGTCCTAGTAAGGAATAAGTTTGCAGAAATACACTTGTACGTATATTTCCGGAATCTTAACCATTCCTCGAGCAAAGACAACTACCCTATGTTGTCTATGGAACAGATATTGCGATATTGCGACTAGTATCGAGGACATAAATGTTCTCTTTTCTTGATGGATACTCTGGATACAACAAGGTTAATGGTCTCAAAGCCTAAAAGAATAAAAAAATATTTTCGAACGTAATGTCAATGTTTTGAAGTGATGAAACAATATTTCATGTGTAAATTGTAGTCCAACCAATACTAATTTGGAAATTCATATTGTAATACTTGACATTTCATATAGTATAATTTACGTGGTTGAAATTATTTATAATTGTAATTGATATTATTTAGTACTGTCATTAACATATGTAACTTGCATTTTCATATTAGATGAGCATGCACATTGTATGACATTTTTTTTAATTTAGTCGCAAAAGCATACTAATTAATTTATGTTGATTAATAATGAACACATAAACTTAATCTAAAACTACTAAGTTAACAGTCTATTGATGAACACAAATAAAATGAATATACAATGACTAAATTAGTCATTTATAATGATTATTAATGTAAGTAAATGAAATGAATATAAACTACTAAATTAGTCATTTATATAATAAATATGAAACTATCAAAAAAAGATAAATGACTATTGTAAATTTGTGATTACAAATGATGACTAAATTTTGCATATATACGAATATTAGTCGCTAATTTATAGTATCTTATAACACAACCAAAATTTAGTCATATTTCTTTGGTCATTAATTGGTTTCAAATGATCACTAAAATTTGCATATATATGACTATTATTAACTAATTTACTGTATCTTATAACACGACCAACATTCTTGTCATATTTTTTTGGTCATTAATTGGTTTTATCGGGCATTCATATAGTATTTGGCAATTAATGACTAAATATACTACTAGATGATAACTTTGACACAACCAATTAATGACTAAGATAAATATGACTAAAAGTTGGTTGTGTTATAAGATATTGTAAATTAACTATTGTTGGTTGTATTATAAGATACTATAAATTAGCTACTATTGGTCACCGACTAAAAAATGGCCATTTATATGCAAACTTTAGTCATTTTTTAAGTAACTAATTAGCCATTTTGTATTAGTGAAAGCAAGTTATAGCCTACATAATACGATGTAAATCAAAGTTGGTGCTTGCATTACATAAAAAATAAATAAATAAATAAAAATAAAAAATAAAAGGCGGTTTTCTCTTGTATGTGTTTCTATGTAAATATCATGTGTTCAAACTTTATTTGATAGATGCCCTATTCTATTGTTGAATGTGTTTGATTGGCTAAATAATTGTTAAAAGTTATAATATATTGATTAACCCCCCCAACCCTACCTGGTATTTTCTTGGTTTCCAACGCATAGAATTATTGATATATTGAAAATTTCAATGTTGTATAGCTGATTTTAAATTTTAAAAATGGTTCTTCAACAAATATCTCCCAGTCAAAGCCCAAGCCTAAGCACCATGGAAACCACCCAGCAAAGAGACATACCACTAATGTTTCCTAAATTTTGGAAAAATAGAGCATTAAGATGAAGCAATTTTGACATAAAGAAAAAATATAAGTAACACATATAAGTGCAACTAAAATCCATTACCTCACAAATGTTGTATGAATGCCTTGGTTCTTGGCTAGTTGGTTATTATGGATACATAATTCACATATTTCCATGTTTTTGAAGTGATTAAATCATCCCTAAGCTCAAAAGAAACTTAGTAAAAATACAAAACAAATGTGGCAAAGAACAACAATGGATGAAGCATGAATGATATTTGTAATAGCAATTTTTGTGATAACTAAGGCAACTGATTTAGTTTTGTATATTCTCTAATGTGGTATGAGATTCATAAAGAATTTCACTGCTTATATTAGATATTTATCACCACTTCTTTTGTAGTTGATAGGTCATTGCTTATCACAATTTACTCATGAAATTGAGTCATAAATGTTGACTAGCAATAACTTTGTGCACTTAGAATCATCAAAGGGGACATATATCAAAATTACATCCCAAAAAAATATTGAAGTATCAATTAATACTCCACATTAGATCCTTATAATATTGAAATTGATATGGTATAATTTTGATACTTCATACATGCATTGCATTAATGTGCTCTATCAATTAGTTTGTTTCTTCCTCCTTGTTTTTTTTAATGGTAATTGGTACATTGTATTATAAAAATATGTGTTAGCACATAGCAAGGTTACATAATGAAGTTCTTATAGCCAAATATTCCATAAACTCTCCTACAAATTGCCTCCTTTTGTCATTTTCTCCTAACAAGGACGAAAATCCAAAATTAAAATAAGGTTTATATGTAAATTCTCTGAAGAAAACATCTATTTACAATATCTTTGTTTCATACCAGATCATTAAGCTATTGATGCAAGATAAAGTTTCCTTCATGTTAATATTAATCAAGGGAATTGCCACATTCAAGTCAAATGGTGCCATAATAGGGGAGAAAAATGAATTGATTGAAGACACTATAAGCACGGGAGGACAAACTTTTGCTTATTGTATGTTGTGCAACTGAATCACAAAACAGAAGAAAATATAGATCAATGACTTGAAAATTAGCCTCTTTGAGGGGGAAACCTCCCTAACATCACATAAATGAAAAATTCTTGGATGTTACAAATGAAAATACCTTCTTGGTATATATATGAGTCTAAGGGGTCACAATATAATTATAGCCTACATAACAATAATAATATAAGTGCACAACAATAATAATAGTGGGGTTCTATGGGGCACAACAATAACAATATGGGGGCTACATGGGCTCAACAATAATAATAGGGAGGCTACACTAGTATTATAGGGACCTAAAATGCCCCTATCCTTCAAAAAAGTGTTATCCTCCATGCTTGAATAGTTATGGATTCTTATGTATAAAATTCTCATCCTCCCATGTGGAATCTTCAGTGGGTAATTTCTTCGACTTAATGAGATACTTTGAAATTGACATATTATGTAGTTGTCAAGTTCTTGTTTCCATGACTTCTTCAAGTTCCAATATGAAGTTTCCTTCTTCATCAAGTTCTGTCAATATTGTTTGAACTGGGACCTTATCCCTGATAACCTTCTTTAAGCATGAAACATGGAAAGTTGGGTGTACTCGGGAAGATGGAGGCAACTGCAATTTGTATACTAGAGTACCAATATTTTCCAACACTTTTTATGGACCATAATTCTTGGGTGATAATTTATTATCCTTCTTAACTTGCTTGAGGGACATTTGTTTGTATGGTTGTAGCCTTAAAAATACCCAGTAGCATACATCAAAACTTCTTTCACTACGATGTTGATCTGCATGTTGTTTCATTTGATTCTGCGCCAAAGTGAGGTTATCCTTTAAGAGTTGGAGAACTTGTTGTTGATGATCGATGTGATCTTCCATTGCTTGAACCTTAAAATTTTCTCTTAAAGATGATGTGATGGATGTTGGATGATATCCATAAATGGGATCATTTTGGTTGCAGTATGGAAGGAAGTGTTATACGACCATTCATCTAGATGTAACCACTTGACCCGTTGTGTTTGTTTATCATATACAAAGAAACGAAGACATCATTCCAAACATGTGTTCACTATCTCAGTTTGCCCGTCAGATTGAGGATGATAAGATGAGCTATGAGCTAATTGAGTACTAAGACAAGAAAATTTTCATTCAAAAAATACTAGTGAAAATGGGATCTCTGCCATATACAATAATTTTTGGGTTTCCAAGTAGATTTTGAATTGTTTCCATAAATGCAGTAGCAATTGTACTAGATTTAAAAATATTAGATAATGCACAAAAGTGTGCATAATTGGTAATTCTATCAACTACCACCATGATGACACTCTTCCCTTCAGACTCTGGTAAACCTATGATAAAATCCATTTATACCTCCTCCCAACATTGACTTGGAATGGCTAAAGGTTGTAATAGACCTAGGGTCTTTATTGTCTTAACTTTATTTTGTTGGTAAACCAAACATTCTACCACAAACTTCTGAATACTAGATTTAAGGTCATCCCTAAAAAATTCCTTCTTGACCCTATGGTATGTTTTTAAAAATCGTGGGTGCCCTCCTAAGGGGGAGATGTGAAATTCCAAAAGAATATTTTGTTTGAGTTGGGAATTCTTACAGAGATATAAGCGATCTTTGTAACATAGTGAATCATTTTGCTAGATAAATGTATAAGATGCAATGGGATCTTGCTACAACTTTTGAATGAGTGTCTACACCTCTTTGTCATTCTTCCATTCATCCCTTGCTTCAATTATCCAATTAGGTTGGATAATAGAAATGTCGCAGAGCAATGCTTCCACATCCTCATCCTTTCTTGAGAGCGCATCTACAACAACTTTTTGCTTCCCTTTTTTGTATATGATTTCAAAGTCATAAACCAACATCTTTGTGACCCATTTTTTCTACTTTTCTAAAGACAATATTTGTTCCAAAATGTATTTAAGACTACCGTGATATGTTTTTACCTTGAAGTGTCTTCCCATTAGGTAAGGTTGTCATTGCTTTAGTGCATGTAGTATTGCCAGCATTTCTTTCTCATAAATAAGTTTATGTAAATACTTTCCCTTGATTGAACGACTTTCAAAAGCAATGGGTTTTTCTTCTTGCATTAAAATAACACAAATTCCATTTCCTAAGGCATCACATTCCACAATAAATGTTTTTGTGAAGTTTGGTATAGCTAAGACTGGTGCTTGGCAAATTCCTTTTTTAAGATGTTAAAAGGCCTCACTATTAAAAAATGGCTAATTAATTACTAAAAAACCAACTAAAATTTGCATATAAACAACCATTTTTCAGTTGGTGACCAGTAGTAGCTAATTTATAGTATCTTATAACGCAACCAACTTTTAATCGTTTTTAGCTTAGTCAT
>APFE031224017.1:170488-200627 GCA_000404065.3 Pinus taeda
AGGACCTCTAATAGCAAATGAATCATATCCAATACATGCTCTGAATTGTCTCCCCATCCTTTTTCTAATCACATTTCCTGTAACATGCCCACAACAGAGTCAAGTAACAATCAAACAAAGACATTGACATTTGTTTTTATCTTTTCTATCTATAAAATTTGAGTCTTATTTGTTTCGAGAACATATTAATTCATATTTAAAGTCTTCCAGACATATGAGAAGGTATCAATCAAGCATGACATCAGAAAAATCGACCTCAATGAGGTCCTTAAATAATTTCTACAATATATTTTTCTTGCTATGATATATTGGGTATAAAAAAGAACATATCTGCAAAAGAAAAATCCATATATTACTTATGTTCAAACTCTGTATATGGTGTATTCTTAGGCAACTCTTTAAGATGTTCCTCCGCCTTTACCAAAGAAAATTGTAGCTTGTTTAAACTCGATATCCTTTCATTCAACATCAATTTCTGCAAGATAAATGTCACACATTATTCTTTCCTGTTTCTCAACATGCTACATATGATAATTTAAAAGTCACATAAAACCAAGAGCAAACACTTTTCTAACCAAAACAAACAAACAAACAGTGCCTCTAATAAAACTTCATTCTAATATCAGCAAATGAAAAGAGAGTGGACCATTTTTGCCGCTTGACTTTGCCTGTTTTTGTTATGGAAGTGCTCAAGCTTTAGGAACCAACAAATGTGAGGGAAGTTGTAAATGTGAAAAAAAACTATGTTGACCTTTGTAGGCATCTTCAAAATGATGTGAATGATGCCATTTTCGGATGTGGTAAATATCATAATAAGAAATGGCCACATTGGATGCAGAGATTAAATATAAAAACTTGTGGACATGGAATGTATTCTAATAAATTTCATTACAATAATTACCATGGGCCTCCACAGGTTACAACTCCTCAGTATGTTAGTCTTGATGATGAAAGAGAGATGGCAATGATAAATATGAGTGATCCTAGTTTGTATGGTGGATATCTTCAAACCAAGGTCGTAATTTAATGAACCTAGGTTCTGACATGGTAAACCTGGATCTGGTCCTCACCTAGGATCTGTTAAGGATATTTTCACAAGAGTCTCACAATTTAGCCAGTAAATAAACAGTTAAATTGTATATTAAAACAAATCGAAGTGAACTGCTCAAAATCCTCTTAGGTGGGTTGTGGTCAAGTGGTTAAATCAAAACACTTTCAAAGCACAAAACTAGGTTCAAAGCCACCCGAAGACATGTTACTAAATTAATATGGCCAACGAAGTTAACTACCTCATCCAAAAGTGGGTGGAAGTCTTAACAACCTTGATGGCCCATGGTTGTGGTATGTCTCAACAAACGAGGAAAGATGCAAGTATTGGATGAATTAAATGTGGCCAATGGAGTTATCTACCCCTTCCAAAAGTAGGTGAAAGTCTTAGCAACCTTGATGGCCCATGGTTATGGCATATCTCAACAGATGAGGAAAGATGCAATCTTGGATGAATTTAATGGAAGAGATACCCTTGGTCATGGCCTCCAAGAAAAGGTAGAGCCCAATTCATTAACAAATTTCCATTTTCCAAATGCAAAAAAGAATATCACAAGATCATACCTTTGTTATTGTAGCCGTCAAGTCATGCATGGAATGTGTGGCCTCATATGATTCAAAGAAAGATGCTTCTACAGAATTTTCTATGGCACTTGAATACACCTATGCAAAATTACATTAAATAAACTTTGAATGTCATATGGAAATAAAGTAGAAATATCAACTATGGTGTTAATATCAGTCCCAGAAAAAAATTATTATTGGCTAAAAATGAATGTGTTACACACACAATAGTGCTAGCTCCATTTCTTCTAGAAAAACGACAACCAATTGGATCAGTTGAAGGTTGAGCATTGATGCTAATTGATGTCCACGGCAAATTTGGGCAAGCCAACACACCCTCAAATTATTAATTCAATCAAAATGGGAAGGTATAAGCCTTCATCCAAATGTTGAAACAATATGAAATGAAGGGCCTGAACAAAACCCCACCCATATCAAATACTAAAGAGCTCGAATAATAATATTACCATTACCTAAAACCAAAAATGTTAAACAACTTTTCAGACAAAATGAAGCTCCAACCAACCATGTTTGGCAACACCCATTTTCAAGTGCATATGCCTTGTAAAATTTACAACATCTGACTTCACAAAACTACATTGCTAATTAAGTCAAGGTGTTGAGCTACTTTGTGCCTCAAAAGAAGACACATGAACTGAAATAATTATTCTGAAAGAAAAAACTCAAAAATTCCAAACAAAATTTGGCATAGAGCTTCACTTAAATATTTACCAAATAGTGCATATCCATGACATATCCTTCAAGTCTTCAAAACTAGAGATAATCCCACCTTCGCATGGTTATGAAAGGATTTGGTGTCCACCTCACCAAAAAGAGTAACAAAACTTTTAGGCCTATACTCATGCTGAAGTAGTGCAGTTTTCATTCCATAATTATTGAGGCACCCCTTAATTGTTGTTGGTGGGTCCAAAGCATGTTGAGTGCCCATGGTGAACATATTCTTGTTCCTTGAAAAGATATGTGATATCTCTACTCCAACAACAGCCTTTTTTAGAGGACTAACAATGTGCAATTAAGATTCCTTCAAGGTATCGCCCTTACCAGTTCTGTAAATCATGAGTCACTTTCAGTATGACACCAAAAACCTTTCTATGAAATGATTCATAAAAAAGTTTTCAATTTCCCCTAAATTTTACCAAAAAACCCACTAAAATTCATTATTTTAGTTTACAAGAATGGCAAGGACAAAGTCTTACAAGTTCAAAGAAGAAACAAAATCAAGCTTTCAAATACTCAAGCATTCATCATATTTCAAGAAGTTTCCTTATGCAATGTAGAAAGAAACTTCACCCCTATAGAAAGACTCTCGTTTCCAATTACTCCTGAGAAATGTGTTATTGGAGATGGTGTCAATACAATGCTTGTATTGACCCCTGCATAATTATGCATATATTGAAGCTCAACCTGTCAAATTTACAATATATAATGTACGCAAAGTTAAAGTGTAATCCATTTCACAAAAGAAATTACAAAAGTATTTTTATCACTATCAAACATGAAGAATGTTGTTAAGCATTGTGTTTATCACAACATACCAACATGAAATTTTACCATGTAGATAACCTTGTGACTTTGATGATCAAAATTAGGGGGCGTGTTGAAGCCTGACTACTACGAATGTCTGATTAAATGTCTAAAATATTATAAAGAAAAGGCTCCAAATAGAAACAAGAACAAGATGTTTCGTTGCAATGGTTCTCACATATAAAACCAGTGATTATTTTTCATATCCTTACAAATGGCTTATTTCAAACTGCAGAACTGGCAATTTGATCCCTTCTAAGTTGAGACTAAGTGGAATAGCACACTTCAAATGAAAACTACAACATATTGCAAATATATGTATTTAGGAAAATGGCACAATTGACACAAATGCCTAATCACCTTAATTGTCATGTCTTTCTAAATGGTAAAAATGAATGCCACAATAACTGAAAGAATGTTTTAACTTATAGAATGTAGCAATGTCCCAATTAATGCAAAGTACTGCAGGTTTTTACTTTACAAAACAACACCTACATTAAATGTGAAAATTGTTCAAGGCTAAGTATGATGTCAAAGATAGATTTGATTGTTCAAATCCTACAATTAATAGAGACAACATCTTGCACAACTAGGTTTTCACTCTCAAGTTCTCTGTTCTTAGGGGTAGCCATGACTTCCCTAAGGAGGGGTGGCTCCCTCTCCTCCTTTGATCCAGCCTTTGAGGCAGCCACAAAATCTTTCAAATATCTTGTGGAAGCTTCTTTCTCAAAATCAAAAGAACCACAACATCAACCAAATGATGGTTTGTTAAGGAATGGAACAAGTGCTTAAACTCATTCCATCAATCCAAGGAAAAAAGCACTTCATTGCTACCTCTAAAATTTGTGCTTCAAAATATAGATTCAATTATCAACTATAAACCCCAAAGTTACTTGACAACATCACCCATTGTCACCTTGGTGCTCATCCTTCTCACCTAAGTCTAGCTCTCCTCCAACATAAGGGAGGAATCCATGATAAGACTACAAACTTGTCCTTCAAACACTAAAAAAACATATTTGCAAAATGATATTTCTTTTGTCTTTTAAGATTTGAAATGGAAAGCTAGGCAAGACATAATGCCTTGTCCCTGGGCTATAGACTCTAAGCAACAAACAAAACTTTAAAATTGATGAATAATATGTGAGTCATGACAAAACAACCAAACAACAAGTGTTATCAGTCAAGAATAGATCCAATAAATATGTAGCAGTGTTATCTCCTACTACATGGAACATTTGAAGGCAATGTGCTCTCCCAACTTAATCTATTGTAAGTCACATAGCTGAAAAATTCCCTTTGAGGTGTGTGGCGCCATGAGCTATCTCAAACCAAAGCTAGTTGGAGCCCACTCTGAATGAACCAAAGGGAATCCTAAGGTTGTGCATTGAATCTCTATTAGTATAGATAGGCCTAACAATAAGAGTCACTCAGCTACATAAAGCACTCAAAATAACAAAATGACATATTCAAGCTAACACCCTCACACCTAGTCAAGTTTCCTATCACTTTTTGGTTGGATACCAAAATGGAAACCTTGTACCTGCATATGAGTTAGGTCTAGTGTCTCTTGGTCCTATCATAGTTACCAAGGAGCTTTCCTCTTAGTTAACAAAAAATAATATTTCTTCCTTTCTCATCAATGTTAATGTCGAGGAGAAGTATCTATCAGGTGAGGGGATCTTGAAATTGGTGGAAGCAACTCTTTCAGAGAAATTGCCATCAAGTAAAGGGAAAAAGCCATCAAAAACTGCAATAGATGATTTGAAGTCCAAGTACACAAATTTCATGTCAGGAAGGTTTCTTGATCTGCCAAAGGAAATTTCATGTCAGGAAGGTTTCTTGATCTTCCAAAGGAAATTTCATTCTAATAATGTGAAGGAATATTGCTCTTAAATATTGTTGTTTTCATTCATCTATTTTTCTACGATCTATGACCTCTGCAAGGCTAGCCAAATTCAGGATGCAAACAACCAATTGAAACAAATTTTGAATAGGGGTTTGTTTCTGAGTTGTACTACTTATGGGTGTTAAAATTGGAAACTAGGGCCAAACTCCATGTGGGTCATATTATTCATGGTAGCTGATATTTTTCTTGGATTCCTCTCGTTGAGAGGTGTAGGATTGATCTAAAGATCATCCTATTCCGATATGTATTCACAGAGATATGAATTTATTTTTGTTATGTGACAATTCGTCAAGGTCAACCAACAACCAAATTACCCCAACTTGTCCTCCACGTTTTACTATAAATAGAGGTGACCTTCAAGTCATTTTCACACACTCTTGTGATCTCTCTTCATTTCTATTTTGGGTTTTGATGAAGGAGAGATCTAGAGGGAGTGCCCTAGGCTCTACGCTACCCTAATGGAGAAGCTCTAACATTGACCTAATAAAGCCCTAATGCTGACCTAATGAAGAAGCCCTAACACTACCCTAGCATTCATGAAAGAAAGACCTCAACGTAGTCATGGAGGAGGCTTCTATAAGTGTAGCAAGGAGAAGTTATAACACTGTCAATTTTCCCTAAATGCAAAGATCCTTATGTTACCTAAACGTTGTCCTAGAGGAGTCATAGAACACATCTAGGATGCAGTCAAGGAGAGTATCTTTGCAAAAAAATCTAGCCTTCTATATGCTACTTAAAGGCGCAGTCAATGAGGGTTTATATGCTGTCATGAGCTGGTGTTCTAGCATGCCCTAGACATTGTCAAGGAAGAGATTTATATGTTGTCCAAGGAAGGGATCTCATCTGCACTCTAAACGCAGTCAAGAGGCACTCATATGCATCCTAATCTAGGAGCCCTAATCCTCAATTTGATGAGGCCCCTATTTTCCCTAGCCGCAGTCCCATAAGGAGGTTCCATCCTTTACCAATCAATGAGTTTAAGCTGCATTCAGGTGTGCCCTCTTCCACTGTGAAAGTAGGACTAGTGTTTTCCTTTTCCCAGTGAGGACATCTTGGCTGCATCAAATAAAGGAGGAAAATCATAATTTAAGGAGCCCTTATCTATGTATGAAAGGACCCTTAGATGCTACAACTAAACCGCAGCAAGGGTAATTACATTACAACAGAGGATCTGTGACATTGTCACATTGTTGTAGGTGGTAGCATAATTATTTGGGCATGTTAGCATTGTTCCTGAGGTCGATTTAAAGAGAAAAATAATTTTCAATAAGGAGGTGCTTGTGACTGTTGTTTGTAGGTTGACTAAGTCACTGTGTGAAGGGACAAGCACAATGAATATGCTCTGTGAAGACTGTGTGTTAGGGCACACATAACATCACAGTCAATTTCGTATAGATATTTAAAGGCTCAAATCATTAGCATTATAAAACTATTGAGATCTCAAACTATTGGAGGGTTGTATGATGTTGTTGCAACATGAGGTTGAAAAAAGTATTGTCATAGTGATGGATGCAGCATGGCTAGATACACGATGGATGCAGCATTGCGTTGGATGCAGCATGGGTGGATACACGATGGGTGCAGTGTAGTTGCAACATGGATGGATGCAACATTGCGTTGGATGCAGCATGGTGATGGAATCACTTTGGAGAATTAGTTGAAGAATGAGATCTGATAAGTGTGCCTTCACTTGAGTTCAAATCTGCAATCCTTGTCATCAGAACTATTGTTTCATCTTCATGGTGAAGATATCAGATGTCTGATCTCTTCTTTTGACAATTCAAATTGTTGACTTTTGATGTATATGTACTATCTCTCTCTGTTGAACTATTGAAGATTATAAGAAGAATTGATCAAGGGTTTCCCCACATTAGGGTTTGTCCCTGGCTAGTGCCACATCTTGTGTCCTCTTGTCTTGGCTTGTCTTCTGTGATTTATGTTTATGTTCTATAAGCATTTTACTGTCATGATAAATGTGATTGCTAATCTAGAACTGATATTGAGATAATATGAAAAATTGAAGTAAATTTCTCTAATCATAGAACATACCAAAAATTAACATGGTATCAGAGGTGAGGCAAAGACAAAGTCAAAGCAAGAGTGAAAGAGCAATCATCGAAGTCAGTTGGAAAGGACAAAAGGCTCAATGGGTTCCTCATCCCACTTTAAATTCACCAAGGTTAAAGTCGAAGCAAATAATATTATTAGAGTGGCACAGCGGAAGCGTTTGGTGGCCTACCTAAAGGCCACTTCCATGGAAAGTCTGGATCTAAGGGTGGAAGGAAAAGTAGATGCCTTGCTTGCAACGAGTATGGCCATTATGCAAAGGAGTGTCTGAATAGAAGGGACGCATCACTTGATGATGATAACCATCATTCCAGGGGCATCTTCAATGATCAGAGGAATGTTACAATGGCAAAGAGAAGGGGAAAGCAAGGAACTCCAAGTATGAAGAATCAAATATTGTTTTTTAGCATTATCTTATGTCAGTCCTCTCCACCAAACTCGTTGGGAAAATTGATAGTGGTGCCTCAAGGCACTTCACTGGATTCAAGGAAGCGCTCTCTAATAAGATAGAGAAGGAAACAATCTTGGATATTATTCTTGGAGACGATGCCACCTATCTCGTAAAGGTTGTATGGAATATTTCTCTTCAAATCGATCAGGGTAACTCACAATAAGCTTATTATGTACCTGATCTCAAAAGGATCCTATTGTCCATTTCAACAATGGAATTCAAAGATTAGAAGGTGGCATTCATTTATGGAAAGGTACATGTTTGAAAAAGGAATTTTAAAGATGCTTTTACTCTTGGGTTCAGGGTTGGAAATTTGTATCAAGTTGTAGGAAGTCTGTTAGGGACCATGTCATGTGACTCATCTCTTCTATGGCACTGGAGGTCTGCCCATCTTCATTATGGGGCCCTACTCGCTAGATGGTGACAAGGATGCCTGAATTCAAAGAAGAGCATGAAGGTACATGTCCAAGATGTACAGAAGAAAATCTTACAAGGGGACCATTCCCTTCATGTAATAACAAGACCACAAATCAAAACAACCCGAGGGGTTTGAGATTCATGATCGGGAATCTCATGTATGTAGGCAATGGAAAGTTCTCTATGATTTAAAGCAAGCACCTCAAGCTTGGTGTGATGGGATTGGTAGCTATCTGATGAAGCTGAGATTCACTAGGAGTAAAGCCGATCTAAACCATTACTTTAATATTGTGGATGATAGACCTCTAATATTGGTACCTTATGTGGAAGATCTCTTTCTGGAAGGTTCAGACCCTCTCATTTACTAAAGTAAGAGGGAGTTGGATTCCGGATTTAGAATGGTGGACTGCAAGCCCGTGACTACCCCAATGGAGCATAACTTTGAGAAGTTATGTGGTAGTACTTCCAGACCTGATTTGGGAAATGCCTCTTAGTTTCATCAACTCATAATAGCATTGATGTTCTTGGTGAACTCCCGTTTAGATATATGTTTTGCAGTTAGTGTGTTGAGCTCATATATGGTTGAGCCTCATTGAATTGGTGCCAAGAATCTTCTAAGATATCTTCAAGGCACAATCACATGGGCTGAGATACACTGCTGAAGTTGTGAGGCTGCATTATTATTCCAGTGATGATTGGACAAGCAGTGTGGAGGATTGCAAGAGCACTCCTGGGTGTTGGTTCTCTTTGGGTTCTGCTTCAATATCCTAGATGAGTAGGAAGCAGAAGTCAGTTTCTTTGAGCGCTGATGAGGCCGGATACATAGCTATGAGTATGGCCTCCTGTGAAGTTGTCTGGTTGAGGAAGCTCTTTAGTGAGCTATTTAGACACGTGTTGGATACCATCATGATCTTCTGTGATATCCAGAGGGGGATTTTATTATTGAAGAATCACACGTTATATGATCGCTCCAAGCATACAGACATCAGGTACCATTTTATCTGGGATATGGTACAACGGGGAGTAAGAAGGCTCCATCATTCTGGGGCTGATGTGCAAGTCATCGATATTTAGATGAAGCCCCTAGGAAAGGTCAAATTCTTGACTTTCCAAGAAAAACTAGGAGTCGTGGAGAGACTCTCTCCTAAAGTCCCAGTATAATATGGACATTAATCTTTGGGAGCTCCGGGGGCTTGGGGTTACTTCTTGTAGTAATGAGAAACCAGGGTGAATGGTTCAGCCTTCCCCTAGTGGTATGCTATGTAGGTAGGATGATTGGTTCATCCTTCTCCTGCCGAGACATAGTCATAGGGTGAGTGGTTCAGCCTTCCCTAGTGATTTGTTGTGTACAAGGTGAGTGGTTCAACCTTCCCCTGGGATACCCCATGGCAACATATAGGCAGGATGAGTGGTTCATCCTTCTTCTGTTGATACATCCTACCCATGCAGTTTGGGACTCATAGGAAGTACCTCTCATTTGGCTAATGAGCAAGGAAATAAGGATAGGGACCATAGTATTACCGATGGACACATCGTGTAGTACCAAACTCCCTATGCTAGGATGATATTGATCTGGGATCAATTCGAACTAACTTCAGGTCAGTAAGAGTGATATAACTCACTCTTTGTTGGAATTGATTTCGGATCAGTAATAGTGGTATAACTCACTCTCTTTGGAACTAATTCTAGATCAGTAAGAGTGGTATGACACCCTCTCTTTATTGGAACTGACTTCAGGTTCGTAAGAATGGTATGAGACACCATCCTTTATATGGAACTAACTTTGAGTCAGTAGATAATGGTATGATACATTCTCAATCACTTCTTCTTCTTCATAGTTCATCAGAGAAGAGCAGTGCAGGGCACTGATGGCAGAGATAATATGGACTGGCAAATGGATTAGAAAATGGAGTTCTCCCTAGTTGAGAGGGAGTGTTAAAATTGGAAACTAGGGCCAAACTCCATGTGGGTCATCTTATTCATGATAGCTGATATCTTTCTTAGATTCCTCTCGTCGAGAGGTGTAGGATTGATCTAAATATCATCTAAGTCCAACAAGTATTCATGGAGATATGAATTTATTTGTGTTATGTGACAATTTGTCAAGGTCAGCCAACAACCCAATTACCCCAAATTGTCCTTCACGTTTTACTCTAAATAGAGGTGACCTTCAAGTCATTTTCACACACTCTTGTGATCTCTCTTCATTTCTGTTTTGGGTTTTGATGAAGGAGAGATCTAGAGGGAGTTCCCTAGGCTCTACGTTGCCCTAATGGAGAAGCTATAACACTTACCTAATAAAGGCCTAATGTTTCCCTAATGAAGGATACCTAACATTGCCTTAGCAGTCATGAAAGAAAGACCTCAACGCAGTCATGGAGGAGGCTTTTATAAGTGTGGCAAGAAGAAGTTCTAACACTGTCAATTTTCCCTAAATGCAGAGATCATTATGTGACCTAAACATTGTCCTGGAGGAGTCATAGAAGACATCTAGGATGCATTCAAGGAGAGTATCTTCGCAGCAAGATCTGGCCTTCTATATGCTACTAAAAGCCGCAGCCAGTGAGGGTTTATATGTTGTCATGACCTGGTGTTCTAGCGTGCCCTAAATGCTTTCAAGGAAAAGACTTATATGTTGTCCAAGGAAGGGATCTCATCTGTTGGGCTGTGAATACGACCACCTTTTTAACACTTATTTCATCCATTTTTACTTTTCTTTATCATGTTATTAATCACGGTTTATCATATAATTCTATTTTATAATGATTTATGCTCTTATGAATAAATATTATTTATTCTCCTTTATTTCTAATAAATTGAAGATTATGAAGGATTTTATCAATGATAGTTTCAATAAATTAGTTGTAACATTATTCACCATTTTTAGCCTCCAAGGTAATTTCCAGATTGAAAGTTTGATCATTAAAAGTGCCAACTCAGAAATTCGCTGGAATAAGGAGTGACAGTTTTGCGGTTGAGATTCTGAGCAAATGAAGACGAATTTGGAAAATCTAGAACATGGGTTTTGTCTAGAACGGACCCAACTAACTTTAATAGAGAACGGTTTGCCCAAATTCGACTTGTACTGAGAGAAACGCAAGGTTCTTTGAGCACAATTTGCTCAGATTTGTTGTTGCAATCGTCCTCCAAATCTCAGCTGCAAAGCCAAATTCGCCTTGCTCTTGTTGAAAGATAGATGGAAATATATTTTCTTGTTGATCAATTGGTTGGAAACAATCCAATTTTGCAATAGAAACCATGTTGTAATTATCTCTATTGTAACTGCTCTCTGCTTTCTCTATTTAAATAGAGATTAGAGAGAGGGATGATGAATGGAGAGAGGGAGAATTGAGGATTCAGAATTGGAGATTCAAGAATGATGGTGGATTATTCATGATAGGATAGGGATTGTTGCATTTCCATTGTAATCGTCAAAGCTTCAGCTGTTGTAATGATTTTACAATTTGATGATTAATACATGATTGGGGAGTTGTTGTTCATTATGTTCATCTGAAGTAACCCAACAGCATCTGCTGGCGGCTAAGGGCCAGCGTTTGGTGGATTGTGTTGTTGTTGTATATTATCTTTTTGGTTTATGTGTGGTTTGTATTATCAGCTTGAATCGGTAATCTGGTGCGTTTTGTTATCTTATATTGCAGCTCTGTTATATTTCATATATCGTTCTCTGCAACAAGAAAGTCGTAATGTGCATTCTAATATTATAACGTATTGTTATTCCTTTAAAGTCGTTAATGTAACATTGTTGTTCTCTATAGAATGTTATTGTTGTTTAATTGCAAAGTAATCAAGATGTAACCTTCTTAAGCTGGTATTACTGTATTTGTCTATGGTTTATACTTCATACGATTGCTATTCAATTGACATTGTGGTTCCATTATGAATTGTAATCGTTACCCTTTCTAACCAGGATTGATACTTGCGGTATCAGACTCAGATTATTGTTTTTCTTAAAATCTTTGTATGTTGTGTGTATTATTTATTTCAGCACCGTAGGCTCTAAGCGTTGTTCTATATTTCATTTCTAATTAGTTGCCATTCTATTTCCGTGTGCTGTCTCATTTATTCTTAGAGTAGAGGTTGTTATCTAATTCCTGTAGAACACGATTATTGCATTTATTTTTGTAGATTAAGAATTAGTTGTCGTTACATTTCCTAGCTGCTGTTCCATTTCCTGTTATTCACATTATCTTTGCCTTGGTGTGAATAATGATCCGAGACTGTAGTGGGCAGTGACATTCACTGTCTGGCTCCCAAATCGAGGACTTGTTCCCTGATTTCTTTTGGTCCCATCAGTTTACAAAGGGATGAGTTATTGCTACTGAACCCTTAACTGATGAATTGCTTAGTTTCCTGAATGTGCAATTTAGTCCTTAAAGAGTAGTTTTTTGTAGCCAAGCATCCATTTAGCTTTGTATTTTGAGCACTGTACTACATCTTTCATAACATTACTCTTGAGTAAATAGCCGCCTCAGATTGATTACACTCTTGAAATAAAAAGTCGTCCCTGGGTTGACAATTAATGTGAAAGTAATTAGGAGTTAAAAAGACCCTTTGTATCGCTCAACATCATCCACAGTCTAAATGCAATCAAGAGGCACTCATACATAGCTTAATCTAGGAGCCCTAATCAGCAATTTGATGAAGCTCCTATCTACCCTAGCCGGGATCCAATAAGGAGGTTCCATTCTTTACCAATCAAGGAGTTTAAGTTGCATTTAGGTGTGCCCTCTTCTGCTATCAAAGTAGAGCTATTGCTGCCCTTGTCCCAGTCCTAAAGGAGGACATCTTGGCTGCAGCAAATAAAGGAGGAAAGTCGTAATTGAAGGAGCCCTTATCTATGTTTCAAAGGACCCTTAGATGCTACAACTAAACCGTAGCAAGGGTAATTACATTACAGCAAAGGATCTGTGATATTGTCACATTTTTGTAGGTGGCAGCATAACTATTTGGGCATGTTAGTATTGTTCCTTAGGTCAATTTAAAGAGAAGAAGAATCTAAAGTAAGGAGGTGCTTGTGACTATTGTTTGTAGGTTGACTGTGTCACTATGTGAAGGGACAAGCACAATGAATATGCTGCCTGAAGACTGTGTGTTAGGCTGCAGGCCATAACATCACAGTCAATTTCATATGGATATTTGAAGGCTCAAATAATTAGCATTATAAACCTGCTAAGATCTCAAACTATTGGAGGGTTGTATGATGTTGTTGCAACATGAGGTTGACAGGAGTATTGTCATATTGATGGATGCAGCATGGTTGGATACACGACGGATGCAACGTGGTTGCAACATGGATGGATGTAGTGTGGTGATGGAATCACTTTGGAGAATCAGTTGAAGAATGAGACCTGATAAGTGTGCCTTCACTTGAGTGCTTTAAATTGGCATTGACATAAGTTTTGACACTAATTTCACATTGAATAAGCTTCTAGAAAACCCTTACACCCTGTCTTTGTTCTAAATACAATTTACCACTTATTATTTCCGCACACTCTCTTCCAAACTGTTTGAGCAAAGGTATCTCCTACAAAAACAAGAAGCACTTTTGTTGTGTGTGAAGCATTTTGATCTGGTTTTGTAGTCACAACCAGAAGACAGTTGTGAGCAACAACATTGTTCCACACTTCATTTCTTCACATTTTCTTCAACAACTTTTAGGAAAAAGTGTTTTCTATAGCTACAACAAGCATGCTCTGTGCATTTTGGATAGTGTGGATATTATTGGAGGCTACATTTAAATTTTCTTACTCAATTATCCTTTCTTCTTGTGCTATTTTATCTTTATAGATAGACAGACAGATATTGTTTCCCTATTTCAATTTTTTTTTGTCTTTTTACTTTTTGATGGGGGATGAGGTAGGGATCATGTTTCTAGCATGTACCCCTCTCCCAATACCATGCAACTTCGCTTCCAAGGATTTTTGAGATGGAGACTCAAAGGCTTTCTAAGAGAGCCCTCAATCAATCTCCAAGCATTTGTCGCACTTCAAAAAATAATTCCAACTCAGAGTGACTTTTTAAGTTAAAATTGAGGCCCTTCAGGGTTGATTAGAAATGGGCTTCTAAGAGTTTCATTTAAGTATTTCACAACTAGGGATATTTATTCTAAAATATTAACTTAACAATAATTCTCAAATGTTGATGCATCACTAGGATAACAAGATTAACACATCCAAAGCATTTCCCCAATTTACATTGAATTGAAACTCAATCAAGAAAGTATCCAACAAAATAAAGAAATAAAAAGGCAACATATAATAAATAATGTAGACAACTGGCTGGAAAACTCTTAATAATACATGTGACCCGATTCTTAAGGCTTCTTAATTCTACTTTCAAAGGTATGTTCTAAGCAGTGAAACATGAATCTCCGATCACTCGCGATTAATCGCGAGTCAAAATATGCTCTTCCCTCAAATGATCTGGTTCAACTCTGGGTGAGCCAAACTTGCGTTGACCGAGTTTGACTCATGGTCAACATGATTTTGACTTGAGACTCACTAATTAATTATGATTTAAGCGACTGACGCGATTTTCAATGCTCAACTCAATGAGCAAGGGTTTTAACTTTTAGGGTTCCCGCATTTTTCGTTGCATGGTTTAGTTAGGTTAAAAATTAAACGTTGGTCCATAACTCTCTTCTCACTACTTAGGCCCGCAACTCAAACATTGAGAAGGTAATAGAGGCATGGTTTCAGTTTCAGTTTACACTACGTAATAGAGTCGTAGTGTAATAGAGGCGTAGTGTGCAATGTGCTCCAATGTTAGCTTCAGCATGTGCTCTGTCATATATTTCAGTACCAAACCATTATCGTATCATTTCAGCAGCAATCAAGAGATTTTAGTTACTACTTTTTAACTAATTAATATGCAATATTTTATAAACTTTTAGAAGCAAATGCTTCTAGTTCTATGTAGTCATTCGTTAGGAGTCAGGACTTGGTACTTTGGATCATGTTTGGACTCATAACATATATGAGATACTTAATACTTATTCGTTCATGATATTTTGGACATCGATTGATATTATGCATTGTTTGGACATGACTTTATTCACTGATTTTTTCCCAATCTGATTAAAACTCTTCGCTCTTTTGTCTCGTTGATTTATTGCCGATTCCAAGTCTGGTAACATTGGTTCTAAGAGAACTAAATTTGTCACCACTACAACTCTTACCACCAAGTAACCACTATATCCTCTTTGCCAAATATATGCAAAACAATATAAGATTACCTACAATGCCCTTCCATAACTTTTTCCATGTTGTCAGCATATGTAGGAATAAACACATCGTTGGCCAAAGACACCATGTAATCTAGTGCAGCCATTTCAGATGAATGGTTTTGGAATGGTTTTAAATCCATAGGACTAAGAAGAGTCTCCTTCGTCACCTGCAGATTTTTGTTGATTAGCATGAGTGCATGACATAAGAAAATCTAACTTCAAAGGAAAATGAGTTGAAGTGAGTGAATCGGTCAACTTACAATATTTGGATAAGTTGAATAGAGGGCATGCATCCTTCTTTCTCCCCCATAGATTTCTTCAGCAGCAATACATATCTGAATATTTCTATCAAAAGCAAAAGCTTTTAGTACTAATGGAGTCTCCTCTAGTGTTACAGGACACAGTCCATCCTTCCTCTTCATTTAAGAAATTATGACCTCCTTCCACCAAGGGTAGGCATCCTTGTGAAAGAAATACAACAATATAATAGGATCAACATTGTTAACAATAAAGAGTTTGACTTGAGCAGGAAAATATTATGATTTCCAAACATGTAATATATCTCAGCCTAGTGAGTTCCTCAAGTTATTCATCGGTACAACAAAGAGTGCAACCAAAAAAAACCAATATATCCATTTCATAACAAAGATGAAGAGCCACAAAAGGACCATGCTATTGCAATATTTAAACAAAATTGACCCAATTCATCAATTTTTGAAGTGAAAAGCAAAGTGTTGTAATTCACATGACAACATAACTTTTAAACCTCAAGTGGCAGGCTATCATTTGCCATATGTGCATATGTCTTATTCAAATGCAAACATTTGTGATTTCTTATAAGGGTAAGGATTTGTATCATGCTAGGAAACTTTGTTAGTATCCTTCTATGCAAAGCCCAAAGTATTAAAGGATAGTCTTTGATACTCAACCTAATGTAGGTAAGATGACATGTTTGACCATCTCGTAGGAGGCATGGTGAAGACTGCCCCATCTTTTGCCTTTGCCTTCAGCTTTGAAGGAAGCTTCTTTACTATCTGAAACTTGCCTCTGAGAGATGTGATAAACTGATCCACATCAAAAATGTCTTCAAATTCATTGTTCACATAAAATTAAAGATTAATTTTGCAAAAGGAAACATGAAGGATAAACCACCCCCACAAGTAATCAATGCCATGCAATACATAATGCTGAAATCAATCAATAAAACATACTGAAGATCTGTTAACAGATAGGAGGAATTCTAAAGTTAAACACCCTGGATTTGCCAAAAATGAAGCCTTGTTAAGATTTGGGACAACCACAATCACATTGAGATAATTGTAACCATGTTACATTTCTAACATGAGAAAAATATTGACCTTGATCAAATGATAATATATCAGAAAACAGTCACAAAAGAAAATGCAGCAAACACAGTGATAACATGAAGTAAATAATTACAGAGTTTGGGGAACCATAATCAAGGCCCTAGCTAAAGGACAATCGTGCATAATTCTAAAAGGTGGAGATAAACCAGCTTGCATATTGCAGCTCACATCTGATCCAGAACTCCATTGCAAGAGACCATTAGGTATCCATTTCTTTTATATATTCCTTCCAACAATTTTCACACTCAAGAATTTCAGTGTAATATTCAATATTTTCTCAAATAGATACCAAAATGAGGGAAAACAAAAAATTAACTTAGAGAAGAGAATGTTTTTCTTTCCACACTAATGGCCAAAGAAATTTGTCCTTATAAGAAATGATGGAGAAATTACTCTGAAAATATTCGATTTCATTTGAATTTAAAGGTACAACCCATATGATGCCTAAAAAAATTCAAGTTTACTCACAGTCTAGGTCAGCAGCTATTACATCATCTGGAAAACCATCAAATTGCAATTAGCTTATCTAAAGGCTTGAGAGTTATTTGTGCTAGAAAGAAACAGAGAAGTTATCCATTACTCTAAGTAGCATTGTTCACTTAGTATGGCATAAAACACTAATTTTTTTTTAGTTTCAAAAAGATCAATTACATAACCTAAGCACCATTCAAGTAATTTGTTGATCATTTACTAATTGTGGTTTACTTATGAGGAGGATGGTGTTCTAATCAGTTTCATTGTTTTCAGAGCTCATTTCTATCATTGGAAGACTATAATTTCATGTTAAAAGTTTAACTTTCCAAGGCAACATCTCTAAACCTGCTCATCTAGAAGTAGCTAACAGTTAGGAATTCCATAAACATAATGGATTTTCTATTTGTCTATTGTGATATCATACCTCCTACAAGTGCACTTAATAGTGAAAGCCTGCAAATATAATCTATGTTACTCTTGGTGCCATTAAAGCAATGCAAGATTGAATCTTGATAATCGACAATAGTAAAGTGGATGGCATCAATCCGAAACTAAACAAGCTAGAAAAAACAAGAATGGATTTTCACTTCTCATCTATAGAGGAATTTTCAAATTTCAAACTTAATTAGGTATGTGGTGGATAAAAAAGCACCTATATGAAGGGAAAGAAAACTTCCATCAGTTATAACTTCCTTTGAGGTACAGGCTCAGCAAAACCAAAATACCTCACAAGGATTAGATCTCCTTGAAGGTAGTGATTCAATTGCACCTTCTAGTACAACTAACTTGTTGCAACTTCACTCTAGTCACTAGCCATGCCTTTGCTTCTCATTCCTTGCTCTCAAGATAAGGACTCATGGCATGAAGGCAATAGCTGGAAGAAATTCTGGTAAGGTTAAATGCTTAATAAGAACTAAACTAAGATTACAGATAGACACCAAGAGGGTGTTGGTACACTCAAGTAAGTTATAAAATTACCTTCTAACTCAAGTAACCATGATTCAATTGCTTAAGTTGCTCCCCTATGGGCAGAATTGTTCCAGAAAACTTCCAAGCTAGCCATCCCTATGGGTCTGGTTCCAAATATCCCTAAACCAAACATCATTGTTGGGTTTCTACTGGTAGGATTGGATGCTTGTGGACACGAGCCAATGCAACATCATATAGTGTGTCCTCTGACATATAAATGGTGGAGATAGACTTGATTTCTTATTTAGTGCTACAGGCATCTCACTCTGCCTTTAGTCATGACACACCACTTTGCTCCAGAGAACCAGATAGAATGGCAACTAGTATTATTTAGCTGCAATGTTATTGTACTATATTTTTGTTATCCATTAGAATGTATCTAGAATTAGTTTGTAGATGGACATATCAAATATATTTTCTCATAGAATATATCTACAAGCTCCCCACATGGAGTATTCAAACAATAATGCACAAAGAAATAAAATAATTTCCAGTCATGATTTTTTTCCTTCATAAAGATCAGGGCACATATGCCCTGTGATAATTGTTGCTTGCATAGGATCATGTTCTCAATGTTTGTGTGGAAGGAGGAGGCCACTCTGGCTTCGTGGCTCTAAGTTTCACATAGGCTGAGTTCGAGTGGGAGTCATTTGGTCATTAGGTTAGAGAACTCTCACCTAATAATGTGTGTGGAGAAGACATGTGATCACTTTGTGTAGAGATCATTTTTATGTGAGGTCAGGCTTGGTGTGGCACTGCCACTGTTAAGGTTGTCAGTCATGGCATTTGAGAGGTCACATTATAGTCACAATGGAGGATACCCACAGTAAGGGTCACATTTGCATAATGGTCATCGAGAATTTCCAATCACAAGGAGCCACTCATGATGAAAACAAAGCCCAACTGTTCTTATTATTTCTCCAGTTCATCATGAGAAATCAGCCAAAGAATATGGTGCCAGAGTTCGCTTAAATATTGCATCTTTGACATGGAATTTTTTTTAAGCTATACATTGAAATTCAGTTTTCTATGTTTATAATTACAAGTGAACCCAGGAGGATGCAAAAAAATATTCTTGGAAAGCCTAAAGTCATACCATTTCCTAGAAGTTCCTTGTTCGAAAGAGCCAATAGAACCTCTGAAATCGAAACCCATTTATACATGAGGTTTTTGCCAAAGAATTTAAATTTTAGATACAGTGATACACATAACAATACCACAGATGTCGAACTTGCATATTCTTTGTAAATACAGAGGTTGTGTATTTGATATTGTAGCTTGTTCTAGGATATAAGAAAGATGGTAGTTTCTAGGGCCAAACACATAACAAAGGATAAGGAATCACGATCGACAAACAATGCAAATGTCAATCATAGAAGAAAATGGCATGTGAAGAAACACCTAGGTTCGTATTTGAAAATAGTAGCAAAGCCTTAAAAGAACATAGAACATGTTCTTTAGGGAATACAGAGTGTGGACTCCAATCAAGGGATTGAACAGATTAATATGAGTAGTCAATATAGAGAATATCTCTAGCAATGTGTTTCAATGGCAGAAGAAGAAAGATGTTAAAGTTTGAAATTTTGAATCAAGGGTGGAAATTAGGACACACAAGTAGTGCATCCATAATGGATGATATTATTGGGGAGGACATACATTGTAATCTAACAAAAAGTAGTAAATGTGAATATTGAAGAAGAGCCAATCTCTGTCGGGGGTTGAGGCTTTTATTTATCTGATTCACATATTTCCTGCAGATGAAAATGGGATTATTAAGGCCTCTATTGTGGTTCGATGTGTGGCCTTGATGAAAATGTGGAGTACATCAATACATACATACCTTCACACCTTGTATTTTCTACAACATGTTCCCTGGGAGGGGGTTTGGCATGCAAGTAATTAACTGAACATTAGGTTTAGGGAGTGGGTTCTTACAAATATTAAGGGATTCCTCCCTCATTTCTACATGGTTTTACCTATTGGTTCAACATTTTTTCCTAGGTTATCCAATACTTTTCAACACAACAAAGGGAATTTGTATTAAAGAGGGAAATGAGCTTAATCCCAATTTCCTTTCTATACCTTCACCCCATTATTTTTGTGGTGCAATAGAGCCGAAATAGGATCCACAAGTGTGATAGCCTACAAGGTTGTTGCATTTAGAGGCAGTCTTTACATAGATATTTTTACTATAGGTCATAGATACTGTGTCCTATGTTGGCCTCCTACAACAATCGCATTGTTCTTAGTCATCAGCGAAGTCTCAAATAAAATGACAATGTACATGGGTGTTAAAATTGCATTCAGGATCTTCACTTCTCTATTTGACAAAGCCTTTATATGTAAAATAATTAGATAGAGTGAACTGGCCAACTGTCACATGTCATGCACAAAACACATGCAAAATCAAGAGCTTCTTTTCAATTACAGGCAGTATTCTTCACTACCATAGACACAAATGTGCATGTTCATACAATTGAGCACTCAAACTCTCATTTTGATACCATGATTAAAATACAATGTGTATATAAGGTAGATAATTAGTACCTAAGAGATGGTTGTAACTTCTTGAACGATGCTCAAATGAGGGAGAGTCTCCCCTATATATGGAAATTAATACAAGAAATCGGTCACTAATTTTATGGCCTGCGCATAAAATGCGGGAGTGAGATCACCAAGACCTACTCCATGAGGTAGTTGTTTAGGCTACAGAGAAACACTGAAATATTCTAGTATTGATGGCAGTCACCATAAAAACACAATTGTTGGGAAACCAGAAAACATGCTTTCCATATCTACTTAATAATCAATGAATTGGATATCTTAAAATCTTTCAGCTCACTATGCAACGTTCATATTGCTTTAGTATATCTTCTACATGTGTGATTACATATGCAATTCTATACAAGTATCTCTCAGGTCACATTTCTGTCTATGGCCCTGATAACCCATTTTTCCACTAACTCTATCCCTTGAATACAAATATCTATCTGTCCAATCCTTCCATCCTTTCTAGACAACAAGTAGAGCTTCAAGAAAAACAACAATAGGTTAATTTTCCTGCCTTTTTACTTCTCTTAGAGAAGGGTCAAAGAAACATCTTCCATTGTTGGCATCCTGCACTATGAATTAGATAGGAAGAGTAAAAACGTGACTTACAAGCTTGCAGCCAGGTTTCTAAACATGATAGTGATTCGGCTTTAAAACAGAACATATTGGGCTACCCAACGTTGAAGTTTTCTTTCCAACAGGTATTTCCATATGCCAAGATTGGATGATTTTCCATTATATGTTAAGCCACACTGAAAGCCTTCTTTCTCTCTGATGAATACCCATATTTTCCTTCCCCACAATAGCTCTAGCAACTTTTGCAAAAATGTCAAGTCAGCACATAGCTCTGCATCTTTAATAGAATCATAAGATAGGTTGTCTTAACAGAGTTACAAGATAGGTTGGGAGTGATAACTAAGCCATCAACAAAATGGTAACTACTCTTAATTGAGAAGTGAGTTTCTCAAAAAAAATCGATTTCAACAACTGCAAAAAGATATCCTAGAGCATTGACTACAACAACATATAAATAAGAGGCAAAAGGCAACCCTGTCTAGTGGAATGGTGAAGCAAAGCCACTACTGATAGTTGTCCATTAACACAAAGTAGTAGAGGCATTTGAAGAATGTGTTCTGGCTACTTCAACCATTATATCATATCAAGAATGGAACCCCACTAAAATTTGTTTTATGCGCTATCAAAAAAGGACCTTTTACCTATTCTTGTTTACCCAATTACTCCTGGAATCATTCTTCAAGCTATCTACTAGCAGGCCAACTATTCCATGCTTTGGGTATGCATATATACGAAGCGAGCCTATTCTTCCTTCTTTTCTGGCCGATAATTCTATGCTTAAGTTTCTTTAAATGTTGGGATCGATGTCGGTGTACAATGGGCTTTGTTGGATAGCATTGAAAATGGAATTCATCAAACCTTGAAATGTGGAAGGTGCATTAGTAAGGCCAAAAGGCATGACAAAAAATTCATAATGACATTCATGAGTTATGAATGTTGTTTTCATAATGTCTTCAATCTTCATTCTAATTTGATGATATCCTAAACAAAGATCTGGTTTCATGGAGTAAATTATTCCATGTAATTCATCCATCAATTCATCAATAAAAGGGTATGAAACTTATCTATAATAGTGAGGTTGTTTAGCTCCCTATAATTTGAAAACATATAACATGATCCATCTTTCTTGTGCACCAATACTACTGGAGCAGATAAAGAACTTTGACTAGGTTGAATTACACTAGCCTCTAGCATTTTTGCAACCATACATTCAATTTCACTCTTTTAGGCATAGGGACATCTGTAAGGCCTGATGTTTGGAGGGGCACTTCCTGGAATCAAGTGAATAGCATGATAATAATCATGAATAGGTCGAAGGCCTTTGGGAGTCTCAAATACATTGGAATGATTTTCCAAGACTTTTTGGATATCTGGAGAAAGATATGATTTTGATGTTTGAACCTCTAGTGAGCATAATTGTGTAATTACGCCCCATTGTTCTTTATTCAAAAGATTTTTCATGCCATTAGAGTTGATTATCTTCCCTGGTTTCCCTTTGATACCCCTTAATTCAATTTCCTTTTCTTCCCAAAAAAACTTCAAGAATAGTTCTTGAAAATTAAAAGCTATCATCCCCAAAATATTGCAATCATTGGACTCCTAGTACAACATCAACACCATCCATTGGAATGGAAAGCATTGGAATATCCAACAAATGTCCCCTCGTGTTTAGTTTGATATTATGACACTTTCCAGAGTAATGTATAGTTCCTCCATTTGCAACCATCACTTGACACCCTAGTGCTGGATATAGAAAGCAATTCAATTCCTTGGCTATCTAACAATGAATAAAAATATGGGTACTACCTGAATCAATCAATAATATTTACCCTTTTCTTCTTGATATATCCTTTTATCTTGAGAGTTTGAAGAGTGGTAATTCTCGCCAATGCATTACAAGGTATGGTTGGATTCATTTCTTCTTTCTCGATGATTGGTTCCTAGTGTATATTCTCTTCTTTTGATGTTTCTTTTTCCTTTTCTTCCTCCTCTTCACAATCTATGTAAAATAATTTCTTCTCATCACACTTATTACCTTTAATGTATTTTCTATCACAACTGTAACAAATCCCTTTTACTCTTTTTTCCTTCAATTGTTGTTGTGTCAACGTTGTAGGTTGTGGAAGGCTAGGAGCATCGACCCTTCCATCTTTATAGTTGTGATTGGTAGACTTCCTTGTTGCCATAATTTTGCTTTCAACTTTTCTTGTCACCCTGAATGCCTTCTCTAATGAATCACATTCCCAAGAAGAAGCTCATGTTGGATGTTATCCTTCAAAGTCCATACGAAGATATCAATCATATGCTCCTCTAGAATATCAGTTACCCCGATATTCAATTTTTGGAAGTCCTCAATGTTATCTGCCATTGAACCCTTTTGTTTGAAATTTATCAGTTGTCTAAAAAAGGTGTTGTTATTTGTATCCTTATAATTTTCTATCATTTTCTCCATAAAAATTGACCGAGTGACAAGTGGTTTATGAGAACAAAGTCATCGATACCATACAAACTGATTGGGTTCTAAATATAAAGATGTAATGTGTACCTTTTGTGTGTGTTGGACATCATGTAGATAAAAATATATATCCATTTGTAGTATCCATGTTACCGAATCCTTGCCATCAAACTTCCTCATATCAATCTTTGGAATATGATTGGTCTTCAATCCAAATTTAGAGTCTCTAAAATCATGATTAATATTTCTTTTGTTCTCATCATGAGTTTCATGGAATACCTTTTCGCCATTAGGAAACATATCATGTAACAACTTTGTCAAACCTTCCATGTCTTCTGTTAAACCATTCATGTTGCATTTTAAACTATCCATGTCATCTTTTATTTCTATTTGGTCGCTCTTTGTGACAATGAAATTTGTTGCAGTTGATCGCATAATTGTGATATATCATGTTGCAGTTCTTCCTCTTCATGCATCATAGTAGAGATTTCTGAGGGCTTAATGGGTGTAGAATTTTTTTTTTGGGAGAATTTTAGAACCAGATACTGATATCTATGCTTCAATATTCCCTTGGAATCACTTCAAACTGATTTTTCAAACAAAAGTTATGCAATTTAAAAGAAATACACACCTTTTTCTTGCTATTAGAAGCTCAATATTGAAACGGTTATACATATGAAATTTCAGCTCTCCAAGGTTTGAAATTATGTCCTATAGTAGCCCTTTGAGTCTTCTTTCCAACGCCACAATTTAGCGCAAGATTGGGTTCCTCAAGATGAATTCATGCTTAATCTCCCACAATGAATGGATTGGTTTAGTAGAGCGAAATTGTACAGAAATCCATGTATCATTGTTTCAACCTTTCACTTTGAAAATGATACATGAAAAATTACAATCTGTGCTCTTTTAGTTGCTTTTTACAAAATTCAAATCGAATGCTCGTAGAGAACATTATGACGATTTTCCCTAGGTCACTTGTTTAAGACTGAATTCTAGAGCATACAAAAACCATACCTTCTTCATACCATATATCAGACAATATAGCAAACCAAGATTTGAAATTTCTACAAGAAGTTCACCAAGGCTTCAGCTCCACATGGTTGAAATTTCAATTTTTTAAGCTTCGCAGAAAAAAAGTTATAGCAAAATTCCAAGATGGTTTGTTTGAAGCAACAAAACCCTAGAATCCAAAGCTCTAGTACCAAATATTATGCAACCAGGTCACAAAACAAAAGAAAAGATAGATCAACGACTTGAAAATTAGCCTCTTTGAGGGGGAAAACTCCTTTATATCACACAAATGAACAATTCTTGGATGATACAAATGACAATACCTCCTTGGTATATATAGGAGTCTAAGAGGTCACAATATAATTAGAGCCTACGTAACAATAATAATGCAAGGGCACAACAATAACAATAGTGGGGTTCTATGGGGCCCAACAATAACAATGTGGGGGTTGCATGGGCACAACAATAATAATAGGGGGTGTCACTACTATTATAGAGACCTAACATTGTAGTTTTATTAGTTGGCTTCTTAGGCTGTCAATTTCATTAATGTGCCCCTTAATTAACGTATAGAGAAGATAGATTCAAATTAAACCAATCCTGGAAGCCTATTATCCATTACCTTTCTCGTTAAATTTATTTTCCTTCTTTCAATTTTGGTTTTTATCTAATTTATTTTACCTCATTTATTCTCCCCTCATTTAATGTGATATAATCCCTTCCATACCTTAAATCAGCACCTCATAAATAAATAAATAATATATAATATAAATATATATAGATATAAGATTTAGATATATATCCTTAAATTTTTCTTCCCTTTTAGTTCTTAATTCTTTATTGAATTGGAACTCATTATTTTATTTTTTATTATTTTATTGTTATTAATTTAATCATATGTTTCATTATTATTTGTCCTAGTCCTATCAATTTCATTGAATCTTTACCGGTTGATGGTATTAAGGAAGTCTTTATACTTTTTAATTATTGTAATAAAAAAAATAATCGGTGTATTTTAAGTATGTAATAATTCCTTCTTTGATTTTTCTACCTATATTTTATTCTTTCTATTAATTTAATTGATCATTATAAATTAAAATTTATCTATTATTTTTTTTTATGAGAGATATTCTAAGATTTATAGTTGTTAATTTGGTCTCAAGAAGAAAATCAGATAAATATTGTTTTATTCCTGTGAGCTTTGATTAAGCCGTGAATTGTTTAAATAAAAATCTTTGAACTCTTTTTTGATTAATTAGTGTATTTTTATATTTTTTGATTAAAATCTTTATTATTATTTTTTCTTTATTCCCCTTTTAACTTGACCCTTAAAGACCTTTTTTTTAATAATTTTATTATTTCCCCTAACAACTAATTCTTCTCTTTTTTTTTCTTTTAAGGCCAATTAGCACTCACATGTTATCATTCAATATTCTCTTGTCCATGTTGATGGGTGGAGGGTCCACCCGAAATGTTGGACATGATATTACTCTTACACATAGTTCCTTTCAGAAATCTTCTATGAATATGAATAATTGTGGAAACTTCTTTTATTAGTGCTTGATTGTTATCTATATGGTTGATATGAGTTCAATTTCTAGTTGCTTTATGTGAAGATTGAGGGCCATAAATTGCTCTTGAAGCTTAATTGCCTTATCTTTTAGTGTTATGTCATACCTCTTTTTATTTCCTTCTCAGGCTGCCATATCCTCTCATAACTAGAAACTATACCCCTTGCCTGCTACCTTCTATAGACTCTAACCATAATGCTTTTGATGTAGTGATGGATACACATTTCCTATCTAGATGCCAACTCTAAGAAACACCATGAGAATATAAGGGAAGATGCATCAGGGAGAGGATCCTAGAGCTAGGCTCTTCCTAAGCGCTTTGTCATTCCATATGAACCAAGGTGTGGAGATTGCATACTCACATCAATTCTATGTGGTTTCTCAACCAACCTCATGATTGTAAGGTGAAACCTTCCTTCCACACATATCTCATGACTCCTTATCTCCTTTGCCTAAGTTAACTCTTGCCTACACCGAGTTTAAAGATGTATCACCCCATGCAATCCACACAATTGATGGTAGATGGCACTATAATTTAATGTTTCCTTGATAGGTAATATTCATTATGCATGCTAGAACCATTTCCAAATGTGCCTCATAATTGAAAATTTTGCCTTGCAATCTTGCTAGACATGCCTTGATTTCTTGGATCATGGGATTGGTTGGGTTTGAGTGGAACTACTCACCCATAGATTTTTAGAGGGGGCATTTAATGGCTTGAGTCACGAGTGCATCAACTAACGAATTCAACTTCCGAAGGACATGAATAGCTCTAAACTCTAAATAGAGCTTAGGCTAAGTTTGATACTCTTGTAGATTAATTGCAACTTCAAGTATGAAGAATTGGTGCCTAGATTTAGGTATCTTATTATATTGTTGGAGTCCCCTATTAAGATTAGTTTGTGCATTTTGAGGCTCTTGGATAGCTTAATACCTTGCAACATGGCATATAACTCTGGATTATTATTTGAATTTGTGCTTAGGCACCAAGAATACGATAATTGAACTTGTACTATAGCGCTAAATATCACCCAGTCGCACCCACCACCCTTGTGCTTTGACGCTTAGTTAAAGAGATGAGGGCCTATCCATTTTCATACACCAATAAATTTTCTTATATATATACTTATATATAGATATAGATATAGATATACACGGGGAGTAGATCACTTCAGAATTCTCAAAATGATGGATAACCACTAGCTACAGACTTGCAACAACATAGAAGCTTCCTACAGACACTGATATAATCGAGATACTACATAGAGAACAACACTAATACATCAAAACCAAAATGAAGCATGCCTACTATTAGATTGGACATAACCACATAAAGACTACAAGATGGTCAATCATAATCAATAGCAAGCATATTAAGATCTATATCCGACTTGGATGCCTTCTCCAGAGACTGATTTTGCATGACAACAAGTTCTTTGTCAAATTGGAGGTCTATAATTATTGACCTTAGTGCATCTATCTCATCCTCCATTCTCAATAAATGATGTTGCATTGCCAAATTTCAATCTTCTAGTTCAAAATGGGCATGATACTATAACACCCTCTTCCAATATATACCCAAGCAACCAACCAACCAATTAGGGCATACATGCGACGAGAGGCCACTATGATAAGACTCAACCTCCTAGGTAAACTTAAGGAAATGGATTTTACAAAACGAGACCTTGCAGACCTCCCTCAGGTGCTTCAGGACCCCCAGGAGCTAATCCACCACTCTAAGTGCCCAACCCCTAAGTTAACCTAACACTTCAATGAACTAAACCCAAATTCGCTCCCATGACAAGGCATGCATGCGACTAGAACCCTATGTCGCTTTCACAATGCCTACAAGGGAGAGACTATAGTGTTTTTTGTTGGGTTGTGTTATATTCTTTCCACGTAGTTAACAGGGGGTTTGAAGGGCACCCGTAACCCCACTTTATGGGATCCGGGATAGTGCCCCAAAAAATTTTGGTTCTGGACCCTATGTTAGGCTAGGCGAACCCACCTATGGTTTTATGCATCATTTTCACACATGTTTTTTGGACGCGATGGTTTTCAGTCCATGGTATTGGACACGATGGTTTTCGGTCCATGGTATTGGATGCTTTGGCATGTATAAATATGTATTGTAACATTGAAAGGAACATAATGAAAAATCAAGCTGGTAGTCCCGGTTTTGGGATCCAGGGGAAAATCTCTGTGTATATGTGTTTTATTTTATATGAACTCGCATTTTTTATTTTCTGTGTTTTAGAATTCATATGCAGGTAATTTTTGTACGGGGTTAAAACCTACATTTGGTATCAGAGTTGTTTTGGCTTCAAGGGGATGCCTTTGTTGCAGAGGGGTTTAAAGCAGGCCTGTGGTAGACCCTATTCAGTAGGAGATCTGTGAGATCGATTCTGGTGGTGAAAGAATATGGAGATTAGTGGAAAGATAGAGATCAAGAAATTTAATGGTCAAAGTTTTGAGTTGTGGAAATTCAAGATGGACGATCTGTTGGTGGATAAAGACTAGTGGATCACGGTAGATCCGGGTATTAAACCAACGGGAGTGTCCGATAAAGAATGGAAGAAGTTGGATCAGAAGGCAAAGAGCACAATACGATTGTGTGTCTCAGATTCAGTATTGTTGAATGTATCAGGGGAAGCTACGGTGAAGGCTTTGTGGGACAAGTTAGGGACTTTGTACCAATCTAAGTCTCTGATGAATAAATTGTTCCTGCAGAAAAAGCTTTATAACTTGAGGATGAAAGATGGAGACTCGGTGACAGAGCATCTGAATGCATTTAATACTGTGGTAAGTCAGTTAGCATCTGTTGATATTAAAATTTCAAATGAAGATAAGTGCATCAGTTTGTTCTGTTCTCTACCAAATTCGTGGGATAGTCTGGTTATTGCAATAAGTAGCAATGCAACTTCCTTGCATTTTGATGAAATAGTCTCATCCTTGCCGATGGTGGATATGAGATGGAAAAATATGGAGAGCCAAAATGGTGATGCCTTGTTTGTATGAGGGCAGACCCAGAACAGAAATAAAAATAATTCATCGAGTGGGAGATCTAAATCTCCAAAAAAACCTGTAAAGGTGGTGTGCTAGAAATGTGGAAAGGAAGGGAACTACAAAAGGGACTGTAAATCTAAAGCTCCTGACAAAGGAAAGGGATCCGATGAGGCTCCTTCTACAGAGGCAAAAACCACTTCAGATGAAGGTGGGGATGTGTACTTGGCTTCTTCAAGTACACATGTAGATCATGAGGCATGGTTGATTGACTCAGGTGCATCCTTTCACTTCACTCCCCATAGAGAGTGGTTCTGCAAGTATGAGAAATATGATGGTGGTGATGTCTTCTTGGGGGATGGCAGGAAGGCTAGAATTGTTGGTCGCGGAAAAGTAAAGATGAAGTTTCAAAGTGGAAGGGTTAGAAAGCTTCTAGGTGTTTTACATAGTCCTACATTAGCCAGAAATCTGATTTCTGTTAGAAAATTGAATGATGTAGGTGTAAAAACAGTGTTCGAGAAGGATACCTAAAAGATGGTTTGGGGAGCACTGGTATTGATGCGAGGAGTTCGGATTGGAACTCTGTACAAGCTGCAAGGTAGCACTATTATTGATGGGTGAAATAGTTATGTGGTTCTTGAAAGTGGAGAAGAAAATCTAGTGGTCTCTTGAGAGAAGACCATGTTGTGGCATCAAAGGCTTGGACATATTGGTAAAAAGGGCCTTCGAATACTTCATGGTAAAGGTATGGTAGAAGGTATGAGTAATATCTCTTTGGATTTTGATTTATGTGAAAATTGTGTATATGGGAAGTAGAATCGGGTGAGTTTCCCCTATGGTAGTAAGAGGGCGAAACAAATATTAGAACTTGTGCACAGTGATGTGTTTGGACCTGTGAAGGTTCCATCATTGGGTAA
>APFE031224017.1:212885-253618 GCA_000404065.3 Pinus taeda
AGAGAGACAATGGGAATTTCACGGCTGGGAAAATGAACTAAGCTCTCTTATGGCCTCCTGTGGAAAGAAAACAACAAGTGGGAGAATGTTGGGTTGTGTTATATTCTTTCCATGTAGTTAACAGGGGGTTTGAAGGGCACCCATAACCCCACTTTATGGGGTCCGGGGCAGCGCCTCAGAAAATTTTGGTTTTGGACCCTATGTTAAGTTGGGCAGACCCAACTATGGTTTTGTGCATGATTTTTGCACATGTTTTTTGGACGTGATGGTTTTCGGTCCATGGTATTGGATGCTTTGGCATCTATAATATGTATTGTAACATTGAAAGGAACATAACGAAAAATCAAGCTGGTATTCCCCGTTTTGGGATCCAAGGGAAAATATTTGTGTATATATGTTTTATGTGTTATGATCTCACATTGTTTATTTTCTGCGTTTTAGAATTCATATGCAGGTAATTTCTATACGGGGTTAAAAGCTACATTTTTTAGTCGGTTCTGTGCTAGAGACTATGATATTTATGCCACTTTCTCATGGCTAGTCTCCAAACCAATGCCTAGAACTTGATGAGACTTTCCAAGACAATGAATGACACGCGGGAAAAGCCTCTAACACAAAACTTGATCAAGGGCTTGACCTAAACAAGCCTAACCATGATAGACATTTTGTCAAACACTTAGTAAATATGCAACCTGCAGGTGTAAGTAACAGATCTGAGCATAGGGGTCTCATACTTATCTGAGATTCGCCATGAAGCCTTGTTTCCTTATCACTTTAACTATCATTCCATCCATTATTTCATAAATACATTGTTCATTAATTTACATGTAAAAACATGATGAGAGCCATACATAGTTACTGCCATAAAACATATACATAACTAGCATAATAGGGAAAGAAATATCAATGAAATCTATTGGGACAGGGTCCCCTGGGGTTAGATTTTGGCTTTAACTTTTTGTATAAGTGTAAATTATTTGCGTTTTGTGGAAGTGGAGTGTGAAGGTCATAAGAGTCAAAGGGTCTTTATTCCCTTAGATGGTTAGAAGATAATGAGTTTCCAGACCTGCCCATGGTCCACAGAACATGGTATTGTAAAAATCGAAGGATATATATAGAAGAGTCATAGCAAGTCTAGGAAAAAAACATATAAATATAAGATCATTGTACGGGTAAGTGAGCAAAGGTAGGAAAGTTTGTTTCTTGTACTTAGGTGAAGGGGAAGGCTCCTGTAGCTCAGTGCACAAAGACCTTGGTAAGTCTGCAGGCTGAGTGCACGGGCCCCTGCAGCTGAGGGTGTTGGGAAGAAGAGTCTGTCACTGAAATAATACATCTAATAAAGACAATTTTGAGCCATGATTTGTGTATCTATGCATCTGTAATTACTTCTACATTTTCTGTATTTTCACTCTGTATTTGAATTTATACGAATAAATGCTTAATGAATGTGTGAATGTAGCAGATCAGCTTAATTTATTGATGTTATGAATGTTTGAAGGCCTTCGCGGAGGTATAGATTATGTTTATATGAATTACTGCAATTATCCGCTTTGGAAGGATTAACGTTCGTCAAGACTGAACTAAACCCTAGAAGCTACAGGAACCCATCACACTGACCTCTGGATACAGAAACTTGGTTCTATCATCCCCCAATACTACTTCGGGTGATACTGCAGCCTGTGCTACATGGGTTGTTTCCGAAAGGGCCAGCAATTTAGGCTTTTATTGGTTGGCACAACTAACTTTGAACGTGGATCAGGACCCATCAACCCAACAAATGGTTCTGTTGCTGGGACTGGGATCTATCTGAGGAATGTGTGATAAATGGTTCCCTACTAAGAAACAAATTGAAAATTCGATAGATCGAAAACTGCATGCATTTGCAGCTCAGGAAAACAGGAATTTGCACCTGCCAAAGGAAGAGTGGTTGAATAAATACCTATTCACAGACGAACATGAGATATTCTTCTGCTCTTTTTCATGTGAATTGCACAAGTGGTTGTCCAAATTGGTAAACAATTAGGTTACGTGGAAGCTTGACAGCCCTATTGTGTGGACCCCAGAACTAGTGAAGTGCTTGGAGGCTTCATAAAACAAAATCGTGTGGGTTGTCGACCACTGGATCAATAATATTCTAGGAGGATTCATTACTGAGTTCGCAATTAATACGTCCACCGGGTATAGTGAAGTAGAGCATAGGTTTTTCAAGAGACCAAGAGGTAAGTACCTAAAATCCCTAAAGACCTAGATTAAGATGTTATTGTGTGAAAAGCGGTTTATGCCTTTAAATTGATATTTGGGACTTTGCAGAGTGAGAGAGCATTTAGAAGGAACCTAGATTCAGGATATGAATATAGTCCATTGTTGGGATCATATGATAGTGACGACGAAGGTAGTATTCTGAAGACACCGAGAAGTGCGATGCAGATCATAAGCTAGGCTATCACAGGGATACCTCATCCATCCACTCCACCTCCACCTCCACCCCACATGCCTACACCTCCACCTCCATCATAAAACATGGAAAATACGATGAAGATGCATGTATTTAAGGGTTTATGGACTGAAGATCTTGAGAAATTTTGGTTCATTGCAGATGCTGTATGGAAGGCACATCAGATCATTGATGATGACATGAAGAAGTGAAATTGGTCATAGAGCTACATGATGGATGGCTGAGTTGGTATATCAAATTTTGCTCAGGAAAACCCAACATGAATATGTTAGAAACACAACAAACGTTAAACAATGAATTTAAGAAACCCAAGTCACAAGCCCAATCATAAATGGAGTTCAAAGAGATCTAGTAGAGCGTAAATGATTCTGCATGGGACTTTCAACAAAGACTGAAGTGTCTGATTTAGCAGGCTAACATGAGAATCGCAGATGATCAACATAGAGATTGATACATTTCTTCACTCCTACCTCATCTGAGATTTCCATTGTCGCAACAGAAAATAGGAATCCAAGCTGAAGCCTTGGAGATTTCCATGTGATTAGAGGCTTCACCTGTGTAGGATACGAATCTAGGGGTACAACAGATTCAAGCACAACTAGCCAACCTACATATGGAGATACATAGCCTTAAGAAGGGAAAGGAAGTCTAGCCCGAGGTGTGCGTCAAGGTTTGGTGCCCTAAATGTAAGGGTCATGGTCATGATAAGGACCACTATCCAATCTACCAGAATTATCTTATTGGGGGAGGTCCTATCCCCCTGAAACTAGAAAACACCATAGGGCCAAGCGTAGGAGTAGCCTTATGGTGCGCTATTTGTCAAATCTCAGGGAAGCATGCGACTGATAATTGTTATCTCATGCAAAAGTTTGTGCAAATCCTGTAGTAGTTATTTTGTACTTTATGCAAGTCGGTTGGACATGATGAGCGTAACTGCTGAAGTTATGGGCTAATGATGGAATGGACCCATACATATAGAATGCAGGTGGAAAATAGGCCTCAAGATCAGGGTGCGGGTGCAGTGTGCGGAGGATTCCAAGGTCGAGGAAGAGGTCAAGGAGGAGGAGCTAGAAGGGGTCACAGACAGTTGTATTTGTTACAATTATGGAGAAGCAAGCCATTTGCACGTCACTGTCAGAATTTGACACACCCCTCCTGTCAGTATTGTCGGTAGTTTGACCACGTCATAGAAGATTTTCCAGTACTTATAGCAAAGATGCAAGAAAATAAAGCTCAAACACCTGCGCAGAATATCCAAATGATGAGAGAGGAGCCTTGTGAGGAGGAGCCTAGCATCAATATCATGACACAACACGTTATGGCCATAGAAGAAGATAAGGGGAAGCAGGCAGAGGCTGAAGGATGGGTACGCAAAGCTGCTGAGAAGGAAGTTGGATTCGACTTGAGCCGCGTAAAGGAAACTTTTATGGAAGCTAAAAAGAGCCTCGTAGAAGCTTCTACCTCAGGAAGTCAAGAGAAGCCTGGAGGAAACAATAGTGCACAAGACATAGACCCTTCATTGTTAGCAACTTTTTTAAAGACTTGTATGAAGCCTCTACAAGATAAAAAGGCGATAGAATGGCTACAGGAGCTTATTTATAACTGTACAGGTAATTGTGAACATGTCGTGAGATGATACTAACTGTGCAAATTAGGGAATATGAGATGGACTAGGTAATTCTCGATCTAGGATCTGATGTGAATGTTCTGCCGAAGAAAACTTTGGAAAGAATGGGGAGGCATGGGTAGCATTGGGCTCCTATCCAACTACTTATGGAAAACCAACAAAAGATCATTCCTATGGGGCGCCTATATGGGGTCACAATAGATATTGAAGGAGAAATCACCCTAGCTGATTTTGAAGTGATCGAAATAGTTGAAGATAGTAACCCTTAACCTACGCTATTAGGCATTGATTGGGCCTTTCATATGGATGCAATTATTAATCTCAAAAAACACAAAATGACATTCGAAAGAAAGGAGCTTCGGGTCATTGTTCCATTGGATCCAACTAAAGGTGCGCGATATACAGAACTGGTCTACGATTATGAGGAGGAGGATGATCTTGATCAGATTTATAAGATCACTGTGTGCGATGACGACTAGATCTACCCTACAATGGATAGACGGATCACATGGGATAGGGATAGTTCCTACACTTCAGATTCTAATGAAGAGCTTGAGCATTAGCAGAACAAATTAAATGAAGTCTCCTCGTTGCGTTGTAATATGTTGACAAAATAGCTTCGATGCATATCCATTGAGGTACAAAATTTACCTTATTATGATGGATTAGAAGATCTTAACTTGTTTTTGGATAAGTTTGAAATGCATGTGCTAGAAGAGCATCAGTTCCAAGCGCTAGTTCCGGAACTTCGAGCTACACCTGCCTGTTGGTGGGGTACACATAAGGACAGCTACGTCGACTGTAAAGAATACCAGAGAATGATGAAGTTGAGGTTTGGGTACCCCAATACCCGTATGACATAGAAATACATAGGGAAAGATGATCTGCACGAACATTTGGTGCAATGGACTAAATCATGGGGAGAGGTACAACAGTTGGAATGAGTTCACATCTTTTATCACACTTTGGATACCATCCCAATGAACTGGTACTTGGAGACTGAGTTGCGACATGGGATGGATGAATGGGATATACTGAAGGAAAGATTCCTATTAACTTTTAGTTTTGAAGATGGATTTCAATGTATTGATGAGGCGCTCCAAGAAATCAAAGCAGCGATCTTCAAAATACTTGAGGAACCGGTAGAATGGATTCAGCCAAATTGGAATACACAGTTGTTCCATGCGATGGAATTTTATAATGTGACTACATAAGAAAGCGAAGATGACCCCATAAACATTAATATTCTCGATTCCAAAGTACATCGCGAGGTTGAGGGACCTAAGGCAGCAATCCCCGACATATCAGAGCCTTTAAAGAGTAAGCAAGTAAATATTGGATCAGACATACAACCGAAGTTTGCTAAGATGGGTGACTATTGGGATGAAGATACAGTTGATAAGGTCGCAAAACTATTATGCGAGTATCAGGACTTGTTTCCCACCAAGTTCTCTTATCTAAAGGGCATCATAAGGGATTTGGGTGTCATGAAGATTACTTTGAAGCCCGATGCAAAGCCCATAAAGCAGCACCCCTACTGATCAAATCCAAAATATAAGGAAAAGGTGCATAAGGAGTTGTATAAGATGTTTGAAGCTGAGATCATTGAACCTGTGGAGGAATTGGATTGGGTAAGTCCCATGGTAGTCCAAGAAAAGAAGTTGCAGGATGAAATTCGAATATGCGTAGACCTAAGGAACTTGAATGATGCATGAGTCCATCACCCATTCCCTACACCATTTACAGATGAGGTGTTGGAGAATGTTGGAGGGAAAGAAGCGTACTCATTCAATGATGGGTTCTCAAGGTACCATCAAATCAAGCTCGCGTCAAAGGATTGAAGTAAGACCACCTTCGCGATGGAATGGAATTGTTTTCAATATACAGTAATGCCTCTTGGGCTTAATAATGTGCCTACAATCTTTTCAAGAGTGGCAATTGCGGCTTTTAAGGAATTTATCCACATACTTTTAGAGGTCTACTCTGCCGATTGGACTGTGTTTGGGTTGGTTAAGCACCATGTTTCCAGTCTGCACCTCATGTTGGATACCTGTCGAAGACATCAGATCCCCATTAACCTAAAAAAGTGCATCTTCTGCATACCATATGGAATATTTTTGGGTCGTGTTGTTATGAAACCAGCTCACAAAAAGATAGAAAAGATAGATCAACGCCTTAGAATTCAGCCTCTTTGAGGGGGTAACCTCCTTTACATTACACAAATGAACTATTCTTAGACGATACAAATGACAAGACTTCCTTTCTATATATAGGAGTCTAAGGGGTCATAATATAATCAAAGCCGACATAAAAATAATAATGTAAGGGCACAATAATAACAATAGTAGGCTTCTATGGGGCACAATAATAACAATATGGGGACTACATGGGCACTATAATATAATAAGGGGGTTGTACTAATAACAATAAGGGGTTACACTAGTAGTATAGGGAGCTAAAATGCCCCTCTCCTTCAAAAAGTGTTGTCCTCAACGCTTGAGTAGTTCTTGATGCTTCTGTATAAAATTCTTATCCTCCAGTGTGCAATTTTCAGCGGGTAAGTTCTTCCACTTCATGAGATACTCTGAAATTGATCGATTTTGTAGTTGTCAGGTTCTTGTTTCTATGACTGCTCCACGTTCCAAAATGATTTTTCCTTTCTCGTCAAGTTCTGGCAATATTGTTTGAACTGGGATCTTCTGCAACTTTTGAATGAGTGGCCACACTTCTTCATCCTTATTCCATTCATACCTTGCTTCGTTTATCCAATCTAGTTGGATAATAGAAATGGCACACAGCAATGCTTCCACATCCTCATCATTTCTTGAGAGTGCATCTACCATAACATTTTGCTTCCCTTTTTTGTAGATGATTTCAAAGTCGTAACCCAACATATTTTGACCCATTTTTGTTGCTCTTCAGAGGATAATCTTTGTTCTAAAAAGTATTTAAGACTATCATGATCTGCTTTTACCTTGAAGTGTCTTCCCATCAGGTAGGGTCGCCATTTCTTAAGTGCATGTAGTATTGCCAACATTTCATTCTCATAAATATCTTGCTTGAGATGTATTCGTAAAAATACCCAATCACCTGCATCAAAACTTCTTTCACTGTGATGTTGATCTACCTGTTGTTTCATTCGATTCTGCACCAAAGTGGCATTATCCTTTAAAAGTTGGAGAACTTGTTCTTGATGCTCAATGTGATCTTTCACTGCTTGAATCCATTTCTTATTGATATGTCCTTCTATCTTGAGAGTTTCAGGACTAGTAATTTCTTCCAATGCATTACAAGATATGGTCAGATTCATTTCTTGATGCTCGATGTGATGTTTCACTTCTTGAACATTTTTCTTCTTGATATGTTCTTCTATATTGATAGTTTGAGGAGTGGTAATTCCAACTGATGCATTACAAGATATGGTCAGATTCATTTCTTCTTCCTTGATGTGATCCTCCACTTCTTGAACCTTTTTCTTCTTGATATGTCCTTCTATCTTGAGAGTTTGAGGAGTGATAATTTTTGCCAATGATTTACAAGATATAGTTGGAACCATTTCTTCTTTCTCTGGGGTTGGTTCCTGGTGTATATCCTCTTCTTTTGGTTTTTCTTGATCCTTTTCTTCCTCCTCTTCACAATCAATGTAAAATAATTTCTTCTCAGCAGACTTATGACCTTTAATATATTTTTTATCACAATTGTAACAAATCCCTTCTTCTCTTTTTTCTTCCAATTTTTGTGGTGTAACCCTTGAAGGTTGTGGAAGACTGGGAGAAACAACACTTCTATCTTTATAGTTGTGAGGGTTAGTCTTCCTTGTTTTCGTAATTTTTCTTTCCACTTTGTAACAAAGCCCTTGTTTAGTCAATTTAGTGTGTCTTAAATTGCTACATAAGTTATCAATCCAGGAGTCGTAAACTGATGAAGTGTAGTGCACCATATGTGCTAGACAACCCTTTTCTTACCTCATTGTTTTCAGTTTTATCTTGTTTTGGGGTTTTGTTCTGTTGGTCTCCTAAAGTGGCTTAATGCAATGAAAATACTAATCTATTTCTAAAGCAAAAGTTTAATAATACTTTTAAAGATCAAGTGTGGATGTAGAGCTAAAGACAAGGTTTATTCTCTTGCTTCTTATGACAATTTCCAAACTTTTAACTTAAGAGATCTTAAAACATGTTGTCTACAAAATTATAACTTGAATAAGAGTGTAAACATGCAACTACATAAACCAAACTAAAAATGAAGTACTGAAAATGAGAATACTATCTCTGTTGTCCATCCTAATTGCAAAATTGAAATCTAATAAACTGATGCAGCTTAAAACCAAAAAGTAAAGAAACTGGAAACTAGTCAATGATTTCATCCATAATCACAAAATTTCGCCAATTAACTTCTAAAACGGAAATATCAGAAATATCATCATATGGCATGAAAAGAATGACATCTAAATTATCTAATTTGCACACTAATGAAAGAAAAATCAATTATTTCACCTATAATCACAATATTTCGCCAATAAACTTCTAAAACGGGGTTAAGCTAAAGGCTCCGGAAATATCATCATATAGCATGAAAGAACTGATGTCTAAACTATCTAATTTGCACACTAATGAAAGCAAAATCAATTACTTCACCTATTATCACAATATTTCGCCAATTAACTTCCAAAAAGGGGTTAAGCTAAAGGCTCTGAAATATCATCATATAGCATGAAGAACTGACATCTAAACTATCTTGAACAGTAAACAAATCTCACTAAGTAAAAGCATAAACAACCAATATTGAAAACTAAAGTTCCGCAGAGGAAGCAAGTCTCAATAACACCACTTGATGCAAAAACTACACTAAGAAGCTCGAGCATAACCAGACTTAAAGAACTATTCTGAAGTGCACCTATCAGTGTTAGTAAGAAATGTGACAAGCTGCAGAGACATTTACAAAGTTAGAACGATTATGATCACAAGCAAAACATGAGAAATGTACAATTTGAATGAGAGAAAATATACATGAAAACTATACAAAAACAAAAGAAGGGACCTCAGCTACGTAGGGTCCCTCTGCTCAGCTTTGGACTTAACACATTGTTACTTCAAACACGTTCAAACAACCATGTGAAAAACAGAGTCTTGTATTATAAAAACCGAGTAATATGTCTCTCGGTTACAAAACAGCAAAATAACACTATAACAATAATAACAAGAACATCCTATCTGCATTGCAAATGCTTATATTTATAGAGAAAATGGATAATTGTATCTCAGAGGAATTTCTTCAGCAATAGACACGTGAACAGGTCAAAATCTGAGGATTCGGCCTCTCGGTTGCCATGAGCAGTAAATCTATGCGAGGTGGATGTTGGATTGCATTATGGAGATGGCATGCAGGTGGAAAAAATAGATCCACGAGTTCAGGAACGGCTTCGGGCTTCTTTTACATGTAGGAATAAAGTTCTAGTTGACATAGAACTCTCCGTTGACCACCCTTTGACCAGGACCTTTCCTTTTGAATTTGGCTAAGTAAATAGGACCTCATCCATGTGTGGATAATTCCTGAGCTGCCCATGTGTCTCACTCCTCCTACTGACACCTGTAACCTGTAAAACAATGAAAACAACTGCAGAATTGCCAGTTAGCTGTGGAAACTGGCTACATTCCGAAGATAATAAGCAAAACCTAGATCAAATAGCACACACAATGATATAATTTCAAAATCACCCAAATACACTCCAGAAATCAACATGTAACAACTTTTGATGGCGTAGGAGGCACTAACATGGGAAAATAGAAGAGAAAGGGTTTAAGAAAATTCTTTGAAGAGGGGTAGTTTTGGGGCTCAACATACCCCCACTGTGAAGATGTTGCATGTCCTCATGCAACCAAAATTGTAACTATCCTCCTTCAATTCATCTGCTCTGAAACTTCTGCTAAGACATCCAACCTTTTCTTCTTCTTTCTTGTTGTCACTATCATACTGGGCTTCATCATAAGACATTTGTACTTGAGATTGATGAGGGCTCTACTCAACCTCCTATTTTTCTTCTTCAATTTACTATTTTCCTTATGCCATAATCCTAGATGCAGCATGGTATTGTCATGGATAACTTTGTCCAATTTGTTTTGCTCTTTTAATGTTTCATTCTCCCTTTGGATATGTCTATTAAGACTTCCAGCTCATAAATTTCTTGCTTCAATGACTGAATCAAAGTTTCCTAAGTTGTACCTGGTTGATTAGATGAATTTCCTTGTTCTGTTGTAGTTTTCTGTTGTTCCAATGATTCAATGAAATCATACATCTGCTACTGGGTTTGATCAATTTATGGAGTTGTTTTCCTTGGACTAGTTTCAAAATCTAACTGAGGAGAAGGAGAATATTGTGGACTTTGATTAGGTGGAGTGTTTTTTGGTGACTGATCTAAAGTTTCACCTCCCATGTCTATGAATTGAGCTCTTTTGATTTGCATTTTCTTCAATTTGCCCTTTAATCTAGAGCTTCTTCTTAGACCTTGTGAGCTTATGTCTCCCTTATCTATGATCTATTCCCCTTTCCTTTTTGTTTTGCTTTAGTTGATTGTTCTTTAAGATGAACTAATCTTTCATAAAGCACTTGCTCTTCCTCAGAAGAAGGCTCGGGAGTCTGGTAGACGTCTTCAATTTTCCTCTTTCCTTTCTGTTTTGCTTGTTTCCTAATTTCAGTCAATGTTTCAGAAGGCAATTCTTTTTCACTATTTTCCTTGGTCACACTAGTAGGAGTATCTTGGATTGTTAAAGTTGTTCTTTTCCTCCTACTTTTCTTTGTTGAACTCCCCTTAGGCACTTCAGGAGGGTCTTGGAAGAAGTTTCTAACAATGAATTTTTCCCATGTATCTTCCCTCTCTTTCAAATGATTTTCAACCAAGATCTTAATAAGGCCATGATGGTAGAGATGAGGTTCTACATCATCTATATTATTTTGCACAGTAGTAGACATTTTTCTCAAACTATGCAACAAGAAATAAGTGAGGTTGATAGTTTCATTCTCCAAGAAATTCATTAATAATATAATATGATACATGTACATAGAGCCTTACCTGCCCTCGCATGTAATGAATTTTTGAATGATCAACAGCAGACTAGTCCACTTATTTTTTAATGCTGAAACAGGAATTCCTCTTTTAAAGATTGATATGTCCATACCTATATTACGAAGAATGATCCTCCAGAACTTTTCATTGAAATCCTTGTTCTTAAACCATCTCTCCCCTTCTGGTGGAAGCTCTATGGTTGCTACAATTTATGGTTTTGTCACTGAAAATTTGATGTCCCCAATTTCAACTTCTGCACCCTTGAACTTCTTAATGAACTGCAACTATCTTGCCTTTTTCAATGTGCTCTTAAGCTGCGGGTATCCCTCCATGAATTGAACTCCTTCGGGCTTTGTTCTCACTATAAGACCCATTCCTCCTTCTCATTGTGAAGACACCTCTGTAAATGACAGTTTTACGGGAGTATAACGGTTACGTGAGCGGAAAATAGAAGAGGGTCGTGGATAAAATCAGTGATTACGAAATGGGAAGAGTACTAAGCATGAAATGAAAGATGGTTTACGAAGTAGAAGTCTGTGTAAACAAACAATGAACCAAGGATTGTAAAACCTATTGTGCAAGCGTGGAGGAAGAGTGTCACTCATGAAAATTTGCAAGACCAAACAGAGTTTGAGTTCATAAAAAGGCTGCGGAGTGGAACGTCAGTGGGTTCTGTTGTGGCCAGCAACAACCCCCCTTCTTATTTAGTGTTATTACTAATAGTAAATAAGTGGGGGCCCTTGGTCAAAAAATTTAAAAATGAATTAGTGCTTGTACTTCCTTTTTAATAAAACTTACCATCATAAACTTAGGAAAATACCCTTGAAAAATCTAAAAATCTTAAGTTTCATGATAAGGTAAGATAAAATCATTCCTTAAGAAATATTGCATCGCAAAAAGGATAATAGGATACCTCCTTACAAGCTAAATTCTAAGATTGTGAGATCATGATGCGAGACTAAATATTAAAAAACATATATCGCATCGCATGCACCAAAGACCGCTTATTGCTGAAAAACCCCAAACCACCGATATGCGATGGCGCATATCGCAAAATCGCATTTCGCAGAAAGTACATTAACGGATAATCATCATATGCTGCGCTCCTGCGATATTGCGATATTGTGATAGAGAAGCAAAGCGATATTGCGATAGAACTATAAAGTGGCAGAATGATATTGTGATAATGTGATACAGCGATCTGCGATATTGTGAAGCAAATCGCAAAATTGCTTCATCGCAGATTTTTCGAGCTCGTTATTCGAGAAAACTTTTTCCATAAACCAGGACCTGGTTATGCGCTTTAATGCTAATTAATGAGTTAGTTGCCAGTTGTTAATGAAATATGGTTTTGTGCTTATCGAAAAGACAGTTCACGTAAGCTGGTATAATTTTTTTATGTCTTCGGCATTTAAAGCTTTTCTGTCACCTTTCCTTATCATTACTCCCACCTCACTTGTAAACTGCAGGAACGAAGAATAAAGAACTATACAAACTAATATACAGGATATTATGGGGAAGAAAGGCAAAGCTCCGAGCTCTAAAGACAAAGAAATGACGCCCTTGTATACAGACACTGCCTGTAACAGAGGCGTCGGTATTACTACTTGGGAAGGCATGTATAATCTACTTGAAGAAGATAATCCCAAGGTGATGGAGGTTACGGCTACTATAGGTTCACAGGGGTCTTAAGAGGCATCAGTTGTGGATCTAGCTTGCTTGTTCTTGCACCAGATAGCGGCGAGGCCCAAAATCATTCCCTACACAGACATGGTTAAGTGGGTACTGGACAGCGCTGACATAAAAAACAGACAATTTAAAACTCAAGGTCAAGAACTTATAGAATCATTATTTCCACAAAATTTGAGCTTTATATCCGCTAACAAAAAGCGCACAAGAGGCAAAAATCACACCAAGGAAGCCCGGATCAAGAAACAGAGGCAGTTTCCGATGCGCGATTAGGGCAAAACTTCTTGAAAAGGAAAGCCTCTAATTGCTCAGTCACCTATAAGCCCATAAATTTGTAGGAAACAACTCTAAAGGTAAAAGAGTAAAACTTGAATCCTAAAACCAGTGGTAATTGTCAGAAATATCTTCAAAATAGTATGTATATAATTACAACAAATGCAAACAAGCTAGAGACAGAAGGCTCGAGAAAAGGCAGAATCAATCAAAAGATTAAGTAAGTTGAATTGGGATTCTTACTGGGCATATTTGGTAAAACCACACAGCCAGTGTATGACTCTCAATGCATCATCAATTCTGTCGAGAAGATGGCGCTAGCTCTTGCTGATTCCGTTTTCATAGGACAATTAAAGTCTGAAGTCGACCAGCCGACTCTTCTCAAGCAAATGTTGAATGCTTGCGATTTCAAGGAGCAGATACAGAAATAGTTAGTTGTTAGTTTCAGATTCAATGTTAGTATTAATTTTGCTTTAGTTTTGCGTGGAAAAAGGATGGTCATTTAAACCATATCCTATATTTTTGTAATAAGTTATTTTTAGATTTAGTTAGTATTATTTAAACCCTTCTCATGCATTTAGAGAAGGGTCCTGAAATTTATCAAAAACTTGTCCTCAGAACATGCACTTTTGCACCCTCCGAGGAGGTTTTGATGAATGAATGGAACAGGATTTATTAATATTTGCATTTAATATCTGCTACTGATGTTGCACTTCTGTACTCTTAGTATATGTTGGATTAAGAAGAGATAAATCATTATCGCTTGAAGCTCATGAGTAGAACTAGTTATAAATGGTACTTCTATCTCTTAACTATTTATGCCTTTGTGTTAAAGTGATATTCATGTTTAGTTGTTTATATGCGTGAATGCCTGAGTTATCATTTGGCACTTTTGTACAATGATAGCTATTTATTTATGCTTAATGTATGAGTAGCTTATTATGTGATATGTTTTCACAACTGTTTCGTCTAACATTTTATATGAAGTCGTTTATCTATATTAAATTCTTTTCTCATAACAGTTGAATGATCTTTATTACCAATTGTTATTTGAAATCATTTTAGATCGCATAACAGAAGAATTACACCTCGGGTTAGTGTAGACTTAGATATTTCTGTTTATTAGAATACAATTGCATGTCATTAGATTAGAGTTATAATTAGAGCATCTCACTTAGGAATTTTTAGAAAGGAAATATCAATTCTTCACACACACATACACATAAATTGGGAAACTGGTCCCATATCCCCAGTCGAACCCATTACACCAAATGGAAAAGGAGCTGCTAACCAAGGTCCGGACCGGGTGGGTATCCCCCTTGTTGTAGACCCGATTTTCGGGGATTCAACATATTTGGCGCTAGAAGGAGGGCCTTGAACTGTGAATGGCAGGTAAGTATAAATCTAAATACCATTCTGAGAGTAAATCGCCCTCACCATCTCCCCTGACTTCTCCATCACATTTAGAATCTTTAAATCCAGAGCCAGAAGTCGAAAGAACAATAGTCGCTACTACAAACCCTGACACTTCAGAACAATCTACTATTGAACCTCCTAAAGTTGAATTTTTTATTCACAAACTTCAACGATTTTCTATATCTCCTCAAAGATCTGATAAATCTCAAGGCAGCGTGACTTCACAATATAACCCTGCTCATCCTCTTACCAGATTAAAGAGCGAAAAATTTGGTGTTCAGCCAACCAAGTTACCTCTACCCACAAGGAAGGGAGCAAGGAAATCACCTAAAGGGTCCGATAGCGAGACTATTTCATCATGATCATCCATCTCAACTTCTTCACCGCGAAGTCAACCATCCACTCCTCCACTTCAGATCATTGTCCACCAGTCCATTGGTACTTCCACATCTCCTTCTCAATCATCTGGAGTCGTAATATCCTCACCTTCTCAACCACAGGGATCATCTTCTGCACTTTCCTCTGTTAGTAGATCAATGATGGCCCAATCTCCATGGAATAACCTAGGGGAAGTCTTGATGCCTGCGCCCTTGAGTCAGCTACCGGCCCATCCTGAAAAATGGCTGCCTAAGTTTAATCCTAAAGCAGGCGTGCTAGCAGAAGGACATATAAATAACTCTATTCTATCCATAAATCTCAATGTAGTTAACAACAAAGATGTTGTCATTCGACTTTTTCCTTATACTCTTCAGGGAGCAGCCGGATCATGGTATTTTTTATTACTGTCTGGATCTATCACTAGTTGGGATATCTTCCAAGAACAATTCCTCACTAAGTTTGGTGATGATAGGTCTACGGAGAAATTGATCAACGGCCTGTCTAACCTTAAGGTCGAGTCAAAAGAACCTATCAAATATTTATAAACTGTTAAACAAAATTCCTATTGCTTCCAAGCCTAGCGAAGAAGTGCGAAGTGAATGGTACATCACTTCTTTACCATCAAACATAGCAATCTTTGTTGATAGGGCTAACAAAGCAACTTTAGCTGAAAATATGAAAGAAGCAATAGTAGTAGAGAAACGTATTATAGCCCTAAAAAAGAAAAACGTGATAGAAGAACAAAAATCCAAGAAGGTTACTTTTAAGGAAGATCCCAAGAAAAAACAATCGAAAATCCATTCGATCTAGAAGGATTGCATAAAGTTTTGAAGACCATGTCTAACGAGATGGTCGACATTAAGAAACAAGTGGCAGAAACTTCTTCTAAAAATCCATACAAGCCTTATAGAAGAAACCCCTCGACTGATTCCAAGCCTCCTAATGCTATTACAAGTGCTGAATCCGAAGAAGAAGAAGAGGAAATCACTACCGAAGAACATACCGATGAAGAAGAAGTTGTAGAGTTACAAGGTATGTGGGATTTCATCCTCCCAGATGAAGAGGATCAAGAGGCATCCCCGGTTAGTACTCGAAGTCGAAATCAACTTGATCCTCCTCAACCTACCCCTAAGCCAAAGAGCACAAGCTCGATGACTAAGGATAAAGTCGCATCCAAGAAAACGACACCTAAAGCAACTCAAACCAGCCCAGTCCAAACAGATTCATCAACTCCATCTAAAACATTGATTGTTTCAACCGAAATGGAGTATAATATCACAGAAGACATGAAAAAGACTAGAGCCAACATCACTTTCTACGAATTGAGCAAGTTAAAACACCATCAAAAGATACTCTTGAAAGAATTACATGATGTACTAGTTGCACCTTTTCCCGCCACTGTAATCTCTCAAGCTTCCCATGACATGGGAAGACCTCCAACTAATGTGATTAATAAGGTTGATCCAAATGATATCGCTTTAATTGGAGGAAGGTCGAGATTTCATACTCCCCCATTTCTTCTTACTTATGAAATTTTCAATAAAAATTTGCATAATTGCTTAGTGGATTCGGGAGCTTCATCGACTATTTTACCAAAGTCAATATGTGCAAAGTTGAACGTTCAACCGCCAAAATCTGTTGTGTGCATAGTTTAGCTAGATCGATTACAAGTCGAAGTGATTGGAAAATTAAATCAGGTTACCATAAGGCTATCATCCAACCCAAAGGTATGTCAAGCTATCGACATTTTAGTTGTTGATATTCCAGAATTTTATGGCTTAATTCTTAGTAGAGATTGGTCAGAAAAACTTCATGGATACTTTGCAACTGATTGGTCGCATATGTGGCTCCCTTACAATCGTAAACCAAATCAAATAAAAGTTGAGCGAGAAAGGCATCAGAAATACATAGTAACAGAACTGGAAGGAGAGAATGAACTGGTAGCATACAACAATAACATCATTGGCAACTACTCAGTAGATTTTTTCCTAGGAAATTTTAATGCTCATACTTCACCTTACTTAGAACATTCTATTTTATCTCAAGTAGAAAATTTCTCTCAAATAGATAGTTCTAAATGTATTAATTTTATAAATAGTCCTGTAAATAAATCTTTATTTTGGAAGTTATTTTTTGACGGTTCTAAATCAAACGAAGGAGCAGGCACAGGATGCGTGTTAATTAGTCCAGAGGGAAATAAAACTATGCTAACTTGTAGACTCAAATTTGATTGCACCAACAATACCACAGAATATGAGGCTTTAGTCCAAAGGTTATACAAAGCAATCGAATTAGACGTCAAATACCTTCAAGTTTTCAGAGATTCTGAAATTGTAATCAAACAGGTACATAATACTAGACATTGTTTATCAAGTCATTTAAAACATTACCAATCTTTAGTTCAAGATCTGACTGAACACTTTATAGCATTTAATATTTCATCAATTCCCAGACTCCAGAATGCTAGTGCAGACCTCTTAGCTAACGTACCTTCCAAACTCATTCCTTCAGAAGATTTTAGCCCTGATAGATTTTCAATTGAATTAATTTTTAGACCCTCTATTCTTGATAACATTACCAATCGGAGGATTTTCAACGACGATCCTGATATCGTGAATTTTCTCACATCAGAAGGATCTTACACCAATCAAATAATTGACAAAGACCAACATGACCGACAATTGCAACAAGATAACACTAACAATGTTATACCTAAGTCAGTAGTCAAGTTAGAAGACCTTTATGATTTGAAAGATTGGTTTAAAAGATCTACCAATTCGAAGCTGCAAAGTTCAACTTTGAACTATGAATTAGTAAATCTAGGAACTAATACCAAACCACAAAATATCAACCTAGGCCTTGGCCTAGCTCCTGAAGAAAAATTAGTGTATATTCGTCTCTTGAGACAGTACAAAAGTGTCTTTGCTTGGAACTACGATGAACTCAAAACGTATGACACTTCCATCATCCAACATATTATTCTAATGATAGACGATGAAAAACCTGTCCAACAAAAGTTGAGAAAAATCCATCCCAATCTAGAAAACCAGATCAAATATGAACTTAATAAGTTATTGAAAGCCAAAATAATTTTTCCCATTCGACATTCCAAATGGGTTTCCAGTATGGTTCCTGTTAGGAAGAAAAACAGAGATATCAGAATTTGCATTGGCTTTTGACATCTTAACAAAGCCTGCCAAAACGATAATTTTCCTTTGCCTCCCATGGAGCAAATATTGCAGGCAGTCGCGAGGTCAGAATTAATGTCATTCTTGGATGGATTCTCAGGATACAACCAAACGTTGGTACATCTCGATGATCAATTAAAAGCCACATTCAGAATCAAATGGGGCACTTACGCATATCAAAAGATGCCCTTTGGTCTGATCAATGCTGGTGCCACATTTCAAAGAGCCATGGACATCGCATTCAAGGGTTTAATTATCAAATCAGTGGTAATCTATTTGGATGATATAACTGTATATTCCAAGAATCGAAGCAATCATCTTAGATATTTAAAACAAATCTTCCAACGTTGTCAAAGGTATGGAATTTCACTTAACCCGAAAAAAAAAAAAAAAAACAAAACAAAAACAAAAACAAAAACAAAAACAAAAAACAAAAAACAAAAAACAAAAAACAAAACAAAAAACAAAAAACAAAAAACAAAAAAAAAACAACAACAACAACAACTTTTTTCGTATTAAGTGAAGGAAAACCTCTTGGATTCATAGTGTCAAAATCTGGAATTCACATTGATCCCGAAAGAATCAAGGAGATTTTTGAAATACCCCTGCCTCACAACAAGAAAGCCATGCAATCTTTCCTTGGCCAAATTAACTTTGTAAAGAGATTTGTTACAGATTTTTCAAGAATCGTGTCTCCTTTACAAGTAATGATTAAAAAGAACTCAAAATTTAAATGGGGCCAAGACGAATATGAGGCATTCAATCTGATCAAACAAGCAATTTTTAGCGCTCCATCTTTAGCAACTCCAAATTTTTCAGATCCTTTTATTTTATATACATTTGCCTCTGATAGATCATATGCTGTGATACTCACTCAAGTCACTCAAGACAAGGCAGAAGCCCTAATTACTTTTTTCAGTTCAAATTTACAGGGGGCTGAGTTAAATTATTCAGATGTGGAGAAACAAACTTACGTTGTTTTCAAAGCAATTAAATATTTCAAACCCTTTCTACTCAAAACCCATACAAAAATCATGGTACCATTTCCAGCGGTAAGAAATCTTTTAGTACAAAAAGATGTGGGTGAGAAAAGAGCCAATTGGGTTACTGCCTTACAGGAATATGACGTAGAAATCAAACCAGCAAGTATTGTAAAAGGTCAAGGCTTTTGCAAAATGCTGACCGGAGCATCGCTTATGTCCCAAATTCCATCTGCAAAGATACAAATGTACGAGGTAAGCCTAAATGATGTTGAGTCATTATACGCTGATATCATTTATTATCTAAAGAATGGATATGCTCCTTCAAACCTCTATCACACCAAGAAAAGAGCTCTAAGGTTGAAAGCCAAACAATATCAGCTCGTGAACGATGTTCTTTTTAGAATAAATTATGATTTTGTTCTCCTTAGATGTCTTGAGAAATCTGAAGCTAAAAAAATCTTGCAGGAACTCCATGATGGGCCAGTAGGCGGACACTATGCTGGAGATGCTACTGCACATAAAATCCTATGCGCAGGCTATTACTAGCCAACATTATTCAAAGACTCGCATAACTACGTGAGGAAATGTCGAATTTGTCAAACCACTGCTGGAAGACAAAAAAAACCATCTTTGTTGCTACAACCAGTCAACATTGAACAACCTTTTGATCAATGGGGATTAGACATAATACGTGAGATCGTTCCTCACTCCTCTAAACAGCATAGATATATCCTTACAGCAACATATTACTTTACTAAATGGGTAGAAGCAGTTCCACTCAAGACGGCTAATGCTGAACATATCATCGAATTCATAGATCAGTTCATAATCACCAGGTTTGGGTTCCTTCTAATTTAATGTTTGATAATGCATCATATTTTTCTAGAAATGCAATGACTGAATTTGCACTCAAAAGAGGTTTCAATCTTAAATACTCTGCCAATTACTACCCACAGGGGAATGGGTTAGTTGAATCTACAAATAAAAACTTAATCAGAATTATTAAGTGAACCATTGACCAAAATCACAAAAACTGGCACAAGTCTTTAATATATGCTTTATGGGCAGATCGAATAACGCAGAAAGCCTCCATCAGCACTTCTCCCTTCAATTTAGTTTATGGGAAAGAAGTGGTTCTTCCAACTCATTTAGCAATTCCCTCTTTGGCCTTAGTTCAATATATTGATGAAGCACCAACTTCCTCTTTACAACTAAGACAGCTAGAAATAATTAAGTTAGAAGAACAATGAGAACAGGCCAAAATAACTCATGCTCATCATCAAGCATTAGTAAAAGCCTCTTTTGATTCAAACATGATATCCAGAAAAGACTTCCAAACGGGAGATCTAGTTTTAAAATGGGACAAGTCTCATGAGGAAAAAGGGAAACATACAAAATTTCAACGAATGTGGCTTGGCCCTTTCCAAATCATAGAAGTCATAGGTCTGTCCACTTTTATGTTACAGGATTTAACAGGAAAAAGAGATTCTTTACCTGTTAATGGACAGATCCTCAAAAAATATTTTCCATAGGAGATCATTCTTCTGTTTTGTAGATTAGTTTTTTTATTTCCATAATAAAACCAATTGTAAATGGTTACATTTGGGATTTACAAAAAATACACAAATTCTCTTTCAGATTTTGTTTTTTCACTTGTAGAAATAGAATTCTTTTAGAAAATTGATCGTTATTATTGAAATATACAGTTAAAGACTCTAGGCCTAGAAATGATACTAGTTTCAACTTTGTAAATTTTGATGAAAATCGACCTTTAGTGGGAAATTGTTCTATATCAGTCCAATGAAAGGTATCAATAACAAAATGAAGATTCTTTGTAGAAAATATCTTTCCAAAAAACTCTACCATTGTCGTCCATAGCTATCTTAAGGAAACAATGACTTCCTCCCCGCCTAGGAAACTACAACGTTCAGAGAACAATCCAATGATACACTTTAACTTAAAGAGTAAGAGGTCTCATCACGAGCCGGCTTATCATGATCATAGATATTATAGCTTGCTGACTTTGACAATACTGCATACCACAATAAGGCAATGACTCAAGATTGTTGCAATCAAAAGACAAGGGGTCTCATCATAAGCTAGCTTGTTCAGCAAAGTTATAAATCAAGTGAATGATTGTGTCATAGATTGGCTATCAAACCAAGACATTGTTCTTTAAGGGTAAAAAAGAAAATGAAAGCAATAAGTGTGGATATGGGTTTCTCTTTGAAAATTGCATACTTCTCTAAGTAGGATATAGGATCATTGCTAGGTAACAGGTAACCCTGTCGAGGCTATAAACGCCTGCTGGCAGCGGAGGCTCTACCTACGACAAATGAGAATATTTAAAACTGATTTACAGAGAAGGTTTTGTTTTTATCTTTATAAACCAAGTAATGACTGATGTAGATACAAGGAATAGCTTGAGGGAGTAAATAATCAAAGTTGAAAATAAAAGAAACAAAATATCATTGATAGGTAAAAGCATAATGTACTTTGTCTTTCTATAATAAAGTTTAATTTTCTGGAAAATTTTCTGTTTTGGAAGTTTAGAAAATTCAAAAGAAAAGCAAAGATAACTGGTTCTTCTAAGTGAATCGCCATTGTTGTGGCCAGAAACAACCCCCCTTCTTATTTAGTGTTATTACTAATACTAAATAAGTGGGGGCCCTTAGTCAAAAAATTTAAAAATGATTTAGTACTTGTATTTCCTTTTTAATAAAACTTACCATCATAAACTTAGGAAAATACCCTTGAAAAATCTAAAAAGCTTAAGTTTCATGATAAGGTAAGATAAAATCACTTCTTAAGAAATATCGCATCGCAAAAAAGATAATAGGATACCTCCTTACAAGCCGAATTCTAAGATTGCAAGATCACAATGTGAGACTACATATTAAAAAACATATATCGCATCGCATGCATCAAAGACCGCTTACGCTGAAAAACCCCAAACCACCGATATGCGATGGTGCATATCGCAAAATCACATTTCGCAGAAAGTACATTAACAGATAATCATCATATGTTGTGCTCCTACGATATTGCGATAGAGAAACAAAGTGATATTGCGATAGAACGGTAAAGCGGTAGAATGATATTGTGATAATGTGATATTGCGAAGCAAATCGTAAAATCGCTTCATCGCGGATTTTTTGGGCTCGTTATTTGAGAAAACTTTTTCCATAAACGAGACCTGGTTATGCGCTTTAATGCTAATTAATGAGTTAGTTGCCAGTTGATAATGAAATATGGTTTTGTGCTTATTGAAGAGGCAGTTCACGTAAGGTGGTATAATTTTTTTATGTCTTCGGCATTTAAAATTTTTTTGTCACCTTTCCTTATCATTACTTCCACCTCACTTGTAAACTATAGGAATGAAGAACAAAGAACTATACAAAGCAGTATATAGGATATTATGGGGAAGAAAGGCAAAGCTCCGAGCTCTAAAGACCAAGAAATGACGCCCTTGTATACAGACACCACCTGTAACAGAGACGTTGGTATTACTACTTGGGAAGGCATGTATAATCTACTTGAAGAATATAGTCCCAAGGTGATGGAGGTTACGGCTAGTGCAGGTTCACAGGGGTCTTCAGAGGCATTAGTTGCGGATCTAGCTTGCTCGTTCTTGCACCGGATAGCGGCAAGGCCCAAAATCTTTCCCTACACAGACATGGTTAAGTGGGTACTGGACAGCGCTGACATAAAAAACAAACAATTTAAAACTCAGGGTCAAGAACTTACGAAATCATTATTTCCAAAAAATTTGAGCTTTATATCCGCTAACAGAAAGCACGCAAGAGGCAAAAATCGCACCAAGGAAGCCCGAATCAAGAAACGAAGGTAGTTTCCGATGCGCGATTAGGGAAAAACTTCTTGAAAAGGAAAGCCTCTAATTGCTCAGTCACCTGTAAGCCCAGAAATTTGTAGGAAACAACACTAAAGGTAAAAAAGTAAAAATTGAATCCTAAAACTAGTGGTAATTGTCAGAAATATCTTCAAAATAGTATGTATATAATTACAACAAATGCAAACAAGCTGGAGACAGAAGGCTCAAGAAAAGGCAGAATCAATCAAATGATTAACTAAGTTGAATTGGGATTCTTACTGGGCATATTTGGTAAGACCACGCAGCCAGTGTATGACTCTCAATGCATCATCAATTCTGCCGAGAAGATGGTGCCAGCTCTTGCTAATTCCATTTTCGCAGGACAGTTAAAGTCTGAAGTCAACTAGCCGACTCTTCTCAAGCAAATGTTGAATGCTTGCGATTTCAAGGAGCAGATACAGAAATAGTTAGTTGTTAGTTTTAGATTCAATGTTAGTATTAATTTTGCTTTAGTTTTGCCTGGAAAAAGGACGGTCATTTAAACCATATCCTATAATTTTGTAATAAGTTATTTTTAGTTTTAGTTAGTAGTATTTAAACCCTTCTCATGCATTTAGAGAAGGGTCCTGAAATTTATCAAAAATTTTTCCTTAGAACATGCACTTTTGCACCCTCCGAGGAGGTCTTGATGAATGAATGTAACAGGATTTATTGATATCTGCATTTGATATCTACTACTGATGTTGCACTTCTGTACTCTTAGTAGATGTTGGATTAAGAAGAGATAAATCATTATCGCTTGAAGCTCATGAGTAGAACTAGTTATAAATGGTACTTCTATCTCTTAACTATTTCTGCCTTTGTGTTAAAGTGCTATTCATGTTTAGTTGTTTATATATTGATGTGTGAATGCCTGAGTTATCATTTGGCACTTTTGTACGGTGATAGCTATTTATTTATGCTTAATGTATGAGTAGCTTATTATGCGATATGTTTTCACAACTGTTTCGTCTAACTTTTTATACGAAGTGGTTTATCTATATTGAATTCTTTTCTCATAACAGTTGAATGATCTTTATTACCAATTGTTATTTGAAATCATTTTAGATCGCATAACAGAAGAATTACACCCCGCGTTAGTGTAGACTTAGATATTTATGTTTATTAGAATACAATTGCATGTCATTAGATTAGAGTTAGAATTAGAGCATCTCGCTTAGGAATTTTTAGAAAGGAATTATCAATTATTCACACACACACACACACATAAATTGGGAAACGGGTCCCATATCCCCAGTCGGACCCAATATACCAAACGAAAAAGGAGCTGCTAACCAAGGTCCAGACCAGGTGGGTATCCCCCTTGTTGTAGACCCGATTTTCGGGGCTTCAACAGGTTCATAAAAGGGTTGCGGAGTGGAACGTCAGTGGAAGAGAGTCGTATTTAATCAGCTGACGTCTACATGATTAGTTGTTTTAACAAGTGTAATGAGGGTGTATGACTAAGTACGAGTTAAACTTGGAAACAGATTATGAGACCGTTAGGATCAATGCGGAAGATATGGTGGAGTTAAGGAAGCCATCAAGTCAAATCATTACATGTTATGGAGCTGTGATTTACAAATACACGAATTATGCATTTGAAACGCTATTTGAAAATGGTTTTGTCCATACCTTGGAATCATACCTCTTTCATTTTGCTAACTTTTAATTGCATGCCTTTGTAGGTGATTTTCAGGTGTTGATGTCTTCAAATATCTTCTCCTTCCATACCTACATCTTGCTTTTATTATTATTTGGCTAATCACTTGATTTTCACTGCAGAGTAACAGGATTAGTTGCGGAATCAACAATCAGCTGCAGAATCAGAATTCAATTGCAGAATCAGAATTCAATTGCAGAATCAGAATTCAGCTGCAGAAAATAACATTATGAATAACATATGACTTGGAAAATGAATGAAAATGAAAAATGTTGTATGGATGATACATGGAAAGGTGAATATGAAGAGAAACTGAAAGAAATTTTATTGATGGAATGTGGTGGCGAGATGGAGCGAAATGAAATGAAATGGAATGAAACAAACTATGAGTGAAATGAGAGATTTTTTGGAAAATATAGGGCGTCAAAATCTTCTAATTTTTGCCCTGTATTTTCTGTATAAGAATGCTAATCAGTGATTGGTTTTAAAGCTTATACATTTTTTATTTTTTTTTATGATGATGAAAAAAACAAAGACTAGGCTAGTGGAGAAGAATGATTCTTCTTCACCAGCCTCATTGCAGAGTTTTCTTGAAAGATTTTGATAAACTCCTCCTTTGAGATTGGCTTATGATAGATCTTAAATCTATGACCATTCACAAGGAGAGAAGTTTGATGCTCATCAATTGTTTTGATAATTACTGCTCCATTGCTAAAAACTTTTTCAATCTCATATGGCCCAAGCAAATGAGTCTGAAATTTACCTTGAAAATCTTTGAACTTTGAAGCAAATAGCAATTCCCAATCTCCTTCTTGAAACTTTTTGTCCTTGATGTATTTGTCATGCCACTTAGCTCTCTGTTGTTGAACTAGATCAGTTCTTTCAACTGCTTCTTGATCTCATCTAGTTCATTCAACTACTCCAGTCTATGCTTTTGAGCTTCTAATAGATCCATTCCCAACTAAACTGCCATCTTGAAGGTTTTAACTTGGAACTCAATGGGGAGCAGAACTTCCTTTCCATAAGCAGGTTCATAGGGAGTGTGTCCCGTTGTGTTCCTCCATGTAGTTCTGTAGGCCCATAAGGCTTCAGGAAGCCTTTCTGCCTAATCTCTTCTATGTAGATGCACAGTCTTGGTGATGATTCCTTCAATTACTTTATTTGTGGACTCCACTTGACCATTTTCTTGCGGATGATAAGGAGTTGATTTCCTATGCTTGACCTTGTACTCTTCCATAAGCTTCTCCATAATTCTGGATGTGAATTGACTTCCCTGATCTATCACAAGTTCTCTTGAAACACCAAAGCGAGTAAAAATATCCTCATAAATAAACTTAACTACTGTATTTTCAGTAGCAAAAAATAATGTTTTGGCTTCTACCCATTTAGTGACATAATCAGTACATACCAATATATACCTTTTCTACTTGGATGGAGGATTAATAGGTCCAATAAGGTCTTAAGCCCATTTTTCAAAGGGTTCGATGAGTATTTGAAGTTGTAATGGAATCTCATTTGAGGGGGTATGTTTCCCTATCCTTTGGCAGATGCCACACCTTTTGACATATTGTTTTGCATCTTTGTTGAGGGACGGCTAAAAATATCCTAAATAAATGATTTTATAAGTTGTCCTCTTGTGAGCAAAGTGTCCACTGCACGGTTCATCATGACATGCTTTGAGAATATCAGGCATTTCATCTTCCTTGACACATCTTCTGATCACAAAGTCTGGCCCTGTTTTATACAATTCGTTAGAAATCCATGAATATCTTGAACTATCCTGAATAATATTTCTTCTTTCACTAGGAAATAAATGTGGAGGTAGTTTCCCTGTAACCAAATAGCTAGCCATATCTACAAACCAAGGAGTTTTAGTAGTTACTGCAAATAAGTATTCATCAGGAAACGTGTCCTCTACAGGAGAGTCTTCTTTGATATTTTGAATCCTAGACAAGAAATCAACAACTGTGTTTTGTTTCCCAGGTCTATCTAACACAGTAATATTGAATTACTCTAAAATTAGGAGCCATCTTATAACTCTGCCATTAGTAATAGGTTTGTTCATCAAATATCTAATTCCAGAATGATTAGTATGAATAAAATTTTCATAGTCTGTTATATAATGTCTGAACTTATTAATTGCATGAACAACAGCTAAGAACTCTTTTTCAGTCACAGTATAATTTAACTTAGTGGGAGTCTAATTTTTACTTGTATAGTAAATGGCATAAGAAACCAAGTCTTTTTGTCCTAGTACAGCTCCTAGAGCTGTATCTGAAGCATCTGTAGAAATATGGAAAGGAAGTTTCCAATTTGGTCCTCTTAAGATAGGTGCTTCAGATATTCTTGTTTTCAAGGCTTCAAATGTTGATTGGCAATCAGGACTCCACTTGAATTCACAGTCTTAGAGTGGAGATGCTATTTTGGTAAATTTTTCTATAAATCTTCTATAATATCAAGAAATCCTAGAAAAATTCTAACATCTTTTTGACAATTTGGAATAGGTAACTTGGAGAGGACTTCAAATTTGGATTTGTCTACTTTAATCCCATCCCCTGAAATATGATGTCCCAAAACAATACCTTTAGTAAACATCATAAAGCATTTTTCATGGCTTAATGAAAGGTTTGTTTTTTTACATATTTTAAGAACTTTTTCCACATTTTCCAAGGCTTCTTCAAATGTATTACCATAGATTATAAAATCATCCATATATACCTCTACACAATCATGGATTACATTAGAAAAAATTCTTAGTACTGCTCTTTGGAATGTTGCAGGTGCATTACATAATCCAAAAGGAAGCACTCGGTAGGCAAAAGTTCCCCATGGACAAGTAAATGTGGTTTTATCCTGATCTTCAGGTGCTACCTGAATTTGATTATAACCACTAAATCCATCCAAAAATGAAAATTACTTTTTGCCTGCTAATGTATCTAATACTTGATCTATAAAGGGCAAAGGAAAGTGATCCTTCAAAGTTGCTTTATTCAATTCCATATAATCGGTGCACACCCTCCATTTACCATTCTTTTTGGGCACTATCACCAAGGAAGAAACCCATCGGCTATTTGAGATTGGGTAAATGAAGTTCACATTGAGTAATTTTGGAGTTCTTCTTTCACAATCTCCCTAAGATTTAGATTCATCCTTCTCTGAGGTTTTCTGATTGGTCTACTGTTTTCCTCAACATAGATATGATGGATGTAAGTCTTAGGGTCAATACCTTTCATATCAGTATACTCCCATGCAAATGCAGCAGAATGTTTTTGTAAGATTTTGGTTAGCTCTTCTTGTTGTAACTTTTCCAAGTTTTTGTTAATATTCAATGTTTTACCTAGAAAAATTTCAACTGCAGAACTGCCAAACTCTTCCATAGAGTAGAGAGACATTTGCCTTGATGACAAGTATTCAATATCAGAATCTAACTGAAATTGTGTGTGATTATATTCTGAAGATGTTTCAAAATTTTCTAATGTGTTCAGGATTTGACTATCCTCACTAACTTCAAAAAAAGTAAAGATAGGTTGTATAACATCTTCATCATCGACCCATTCAATGTCTCCTACTTCTGTAATTGCTTTTGTTGGAGGATACAAAGTAAATTTATTTGTTGAACTACCATCATCAATGTACATGTCACCAGATCTACAACTAATAAAAGCATCAGCTATGGCTAGCCAAGGTCTTCCTACGATGAGTGGGTGTCCTCCTAGATTATTCTTAGGAGTCAAAATCATGAAATATACCGGATATTCCCAAGAATCCAAGGAGACCGAAATATCTCTTAGTACATTGTCTGGTTTGATTACTGATCTATCTACAAGTTGTAGTGAGGTAGGTGTGAAAAGAATATTAGGAAGTTCAAACTGTTCCATAGTTTGTCTACTCATAATGTTTAAAGCAGCCCCTAAGTCAATCAATGTATTTGGAATTTCTATTCCATTTATGTGTGTCTTGACAATTGGACTACCTGGATCCACATATTTATGCATGGTAATCCTTCCCATCATGATATCTGTTATTTTTCCTACCAGGTGGATTCTTTTTGTGTCTCTTGGTTTCCTACCTGGTCTTTTGATACTCAACTCCTTTACTATTTTTGCTAGAATAGGAATTTCTCTAATGGCTTGTAGCAATGGAATCTTGATACAGACATTCTTTAATTCATCTAGGAAATCATAGTCAAGCAACAAGATTTGTTTTTCCACCCCCCTGTCAATTTGTAATCTCTCAGGAAAAGGAGGTGTGGATGTAGATACAGGTTGCTCAACTATAGGAGTTGTGTGGATTGACTCTTTTTGTTTTTCTTTTTGAATGGTTGGGTTTTGAAGGGATGCTTCTTCAAAAATTTTATTGATTTTCAGAGAATTCTCCTCAAAAGCATATTGCTCTTCAACATCTATAGAAGGTTTTTTATTTTCTAGAATCCTACCAAATCTAAGTTGAACATCATTAAGATCTAGAGGAACAATCATGTAGGTAGGAAATGGTTTTCCTTCTACCATGTAAGCATTCTAAGGGTTTTTGTTGTTGGGATTTGGTAATGGTTGGGCTGGTAGTTGATTTGGCTTCTCTTGAAATGGAAGCAAGAATTGAGGATTTTGATTTTGTCGAGGAGGTTGTTGTTGTGGAAATGGCAATGAAATTTGAGGGCTTTGATTTGGAAGTTGTGGATTTTGTTGTGGGTTTTGTGAGGGAGGATAGCCCTGATAAGATGGAGGATATTGATAATATTGAGAAAATCTCCCATAAGTATTTTGTACCCCTTGTGCCCATGATTGAGATTGATACTGATTTTGAGGTTGAGGCCAAGGTTGTTTCCAAGAATTCCAATTTGGTGGGGGCTGAATATTCATTGGATTGTTAAATCCTTGATTTTGTTGCCATTGCCAAGGTCTTCTTGAAACAAAGCAAAGAGATTCTACAGAATTTGGGTCCTCCTGAAAGATAGCTTTAAGCCCTGAGATTGAAGGACAATCCTTGGTCTCATGACTTTCCAAGCAAATCATACATGTTTCTAGAACTTTTGCATCTAAGGGACATTCTCTTAGAGCATGTTTCTTTCTACATTTTGAGCAAAAGATGGCTAAGGCATTAGCTTCTGTTTTCTACTTGTTTTGAATTTTGAGGGTGTCTAGTTGTTCACTAAGGCTCCCTAGAATGTTAGTTTTGAACTCATCAAGCATATTGCCAATTTCTGTCTTACTTACTGTCCCAGTTGCAGATGTGTTTGCTCTAATAAGAGAAGGATCTCTAGGCCTGTTTCCAAATTTAGATTTTCCCCTTGACAGATGGACACATAGTTCTGCTATGTCACTTAGTGGAAGTTGAGAGATTTCTCCCTTCCCCATCATGTTTAAAATATCTATCCATTCATCTCTAATGGCTTTCAATAAAAGGGCTTTCAAGGTTTCCTCATCTAAATTGTTCATTTTTGCTCTCTTTAAGTTGTATTGAAACCTCTCAAGCAAATCCTCTAAGTTCTCATCTTCTTTTTGCATCATTTTGAATACCTCATTCCTATGATTGGCAGGCACACAATAATCCAGGTATCTATCCAAAAATGCATGCCTCATATCATTCCAAGTCCTAATAGATTGAGTGACTAATCCCATAAACCATTTCAGAGCAGCCCCTTTCAATGTTGAAGGGAACAATTTGAGTTTTTGAGAGTCTTCTAGATAGTCATAGGTTTGGCATAAGACTTCAAACTCAAATAGAAATGTTTCAGGATCCTCACTTCGCAATCCATAAAAGTTTGGGAGGACGGATGGTGAAATGTTTTTCATTATTGTATGGGTTTCCTCATCTATTATTAGGAATCCAAATGAGTTATCTCCTTCCCTATTTCCTCTACCTCCTCCATTGTTACCTCTACCTCCTTCATTATTTCCTCTACCTCTGCCTCTACCCCTTCCTCCAAATAGTGAAAAATCTCCATCTTGCTCTTCTTCTGCCATGATAGTTTCCTGAGAATCTTCTGGCTCTTCTATTAATCATTGATGAGAGAGAGTTTCCACCTCCTCCTCTTCTCTAGGTAATTCTACTTCTTCAACAGCAATAGGCTCTCGTATGGAGGTGAAGAAGGGTTCTTCTCCTAGGTCAAATTTATTAGATTGAGTGGGAGAATCTTCTAATTCAGTTGTTGCCCCTTGAATTCCAGGAATCCTAAGGCTAGGAGTATGAGTTTGGGATGGAGGTGTATCTTGTCTACTCCTTGAAGTATTTTAAGTTGTAAAAATCGAACTTTTGCCCCTAGCTATAAACCTTCCCCTAGAATCTCTTTCTCTAAGCATGTCATTTTTTTTATTTTTATTTTTTTGGTAATTTTAATTGGGCTAATAATCCTTTTTCTGGTCTTCCAGATGACACTAGGTGCAAGAAGAGAGCATACTCAAGAAATTATTGGACTAATAATTCTTTTTTTCTGATCCTCTAGATCACACTAGGTGCAAGAGGAGAGCATACTCCAAGAAATTATTAATTTTCCTTACCTTTTTTTTTAATATAAGAGATAGGCTACCTAGTTACATTTCCCCAGTAATGGTGCCAAAATGTTTAGTCAATTTAGTGTGTCCTAAATTGCTACATATGTTATTAATCTAGGAGTTGTAAACTAATGAAGTGTAGTGCACCGTATGTGCTAGACAACCCTTTTCTTACCTCATTGTTTTCAGTTTTATCTTGTTTTGGGGTTTTGTTCTGTTGGTCTCCTAAAGTGGTTTAATGCAATGAAAATCTTAATCTATTGTTAAAGCAAAAATTTTAAGAATACTTTTAAAGATCAAGTGTGGATGTAGAGCTAAAGACAAGGTTTATTCTCTTTCTTCTTATGATAATTTCCAAATTTTGAACTTAAGAGATCTTAAAACATGTTGTCTACAAAATCAGAACTTGAATAAGAGTGTAAACATGCAGCTACATAAACCAAACTAAAAATGAAGTACTGAAAATGAGATTACTATCTTTGTTGTTCATCCTAATTGCAAAATTGAAATCTAATAAACTGTTGCAACTCAAAACCAAAAAGTAAAGAAACTAGAAACTAATCAATGATTTCATCCATAATCACAACATTTCGTCAATTAACTTCTAAAACAGGGTTAAGCTAAAGGCTCCGGAAATATCATCATATGGCATGAAAAGAATGAACCTAAATTATCTAATTTGCACACTAATGAAAGCAAAATCAATTACTTCACCTATAATCACAATATTTCACCTATTAACTTCTAAAATGGGGTTAAGCTAAAGGCTCCGGAAATATCATCATATAGCATGAAAGAACTAATATCTAAACTATCTAATTTGCACAATAATGAAAGCAAAATCAATTACTTCACCTATAATCACAATATTTCGCCAATTAACTTCTAAAACAAGGTTAAGCTAAAGGCTTCGGAAATATCATCATATAGCATGAAGAACTGACAGCTAAACTATCTTAAACAGTAAACAAACCTCACTAAGTAAAAGCATAAACAACCAATATTGAAAACTAAGTTCAGCAGAGGAAGCAAGTCTCAATAACACCACTTGATGCAAAAATTACACTAAGAATCTCGAGCATAATCAGACTTAAAGAACTATTTTGAAGTGCACCTATCAGTGTTAGAAAGAAATTTGACAAGATGCAAAGACATGTACAAAGTTAGAACAATTATTATCACAAGCAAAACATGAGAAATGTACAATTCGAATGAGAGAAAATATACATGAAAACTATACAAAAACAAAAGAAGGGACCTCAGCTACGTAGGGGCCCTCTGCACAGCTTTGGAATTAACACGTTGTTACTTCAAACACACTCAAACAGCCATGTGAAAAACAGAGTCTTGTATTATAAAAACAAAGTAATATGTCTCTCGGTTACAGAACAACAAAATAACACTATAACAATAATATCAAGAACATCTTATCTATGTTGCAAACGCTTATTTTATAGAGAAAATGGATAATTGTATCTCAGAATAATTTCTTCAGCAATCGACACGTGAACAGGTCAAAATCCAAGGATTCGACCTTTTGGTTGCCATGAGCAGTAAATCTATGCGAGGTGGATGTTGGATTGCTTTATGGAGATGGCATGCAGGTGGAAAAAATGGATCCATGAGTTTAGGAATGGCTTCGGGCTTCTTTTACGCGTAGGAACAAAGTTCTAGTTGGCATAGAACTCTCCGTTGACCTCCCTTTGACTGGGACCTTTCCTTCCGAATTTGGCTAAGTAAATAGGAACTCATCCATGTGTGGATAATTCCTGAACTACCAATGTGTCTCATTCCTCCTACTGACATCTGTAACCTGTAAAACAATGAAAACGGTTGCGGAATTTCCAGTTAGCTGCGGAAAGTGGCTACATTCTGTAGCTGATAAACAAAACCTAGATCAAACAGCACACACAATGATATAATTTGAAAATCACTCAAATACACTCCTGAAATCAACATGTAACAACTTTTGATGGATTAGGAGGCACTGACATGGGAAAATAGAATAGAAAGGGTTTAAGTAAATGCTTGGAAGAGAGGTAGTTTTGGGGCTCAATAGCCCTTTTGCTCTTTTTTCTTCCAATTGTTGATCTGATAATCACCCTATGAGTGACCTCAGTTAAAGATTTATTAAATGAAGGTATTACAAACTTGTATGTTGGTGTGTATGTCTATGTTATTTAAGCAACAGATCGATCAAATTGCAAATACATATACACTTAAAAATGGAAAACAACAGAGAAATACAATAAGCAAATACAAGAACACAAGAAATTAATAAGGAGTTCACCCTATCCTCCAAGGCTACATCTCCGGTCCAGCTTCAATGGTGGCCTTCTTTTTATTGTCTTGAAGCAGAGAATTACAATGAAGGAGCTCAATATGAGTCTCTTGAAACAGATTGGCTTGGCTAGGTGGTTTTTGGATTCCCCAAACCACTAGAGTACACAAACTCTTTTCCTTACCAGCTCTTTGACCTCTCTGGCCTGACAGATCCTGTCAAGGATGGCTTGAGTTTCTCAAGCTCTCTGGTGCTCAACACTGCCTTTGGTCTGCTCGTCCCTGTGTCCTCTTTCTACTTTTTTCCTTATTGGTTCTTCTCCTCTCTGTATTTTGTCTTCGATGTTCCTCTTTGGATCTCGACTCATGCCCTCTGTCTGGTCTCTACATGGCTTTAAAGTCATTCGAGTTCATGGCAGTTCGCTTCCTCTTCCACCTCTAACAGATCACCTACTTGCATCTGTGCTTGGATTTCCATATTTCGGCACCATCATCAGACTCTCAGGGATGGCCACCTGTCCTCCTGCAAACCGCGCCAGCCTACTTCGTCGGTTCAATTCTCTGTTTACATCGTGGAATGAGTCTTCTACGACCTTGGCGGTCAAAGCGGACCTTAGATTCTTCTAAATCGTGGCTTATTCCCTCGTCAATTATGTCTTCTCCATCGAGAGCAATCTCAGCCATTAGATTTGGATCCCCCAAATCCGATGTCGTTCGCTCGTCTCGCGCAGTTGACTAGCTTGACCGTTAGCACGCGATAAGTGACGGTTTCCTCTGTCCTCTTCTTGTTGTGCGTCAAGCGCTGAGTGGAATCGCTCCTTTTTCATTAAAATTACTTACCGCCCATGGATGCCCCCGATCAATACCACCGGTTTTTGGAGCGGGTCCCGCCTTTAGCGATTAGCCTTTTGTCCCACGGTTTTCCCAGCTCCCACACGACCGAGTGCTTGGGGCTTCTCCATTTTGAAGGTTTTCGCCCAGCGATGCATGATTAGCACTAATCACACATCAAAAAATCCCTCTGTTTCCTGATCCAAGCCTCCCAGGGGCTAATTTCTCCTCCCGCGCAGTCTCCATGGGTCTCAGTCAGTGCGCTTTAACCGAGGTCCTCGTCGTTCCACGCTGGCTGCCACTGCCATTGGTTTAGAGGTGTTTTTGATCGTTGTTTTAAATTCTTTGAAGTATGTCCTGACCTATTACAGACATGGCTCTATTGATCATTCTTTATGGATCCAATTCAGATCACGGCCTTCCCACTGAAAAGATTTTGGACAACCAAAAGTTAGTTTTCTTTCAAGCATCGACTAAGTGAGGGTACTGTTGTCTCACTTGCCCAATCTCAATACACTTTGCACTGCTCAGCTTCGACCTTTTGAGTCCAATTCTGAGGTACTCAACATCTCCTCTACGTGTCGTCCTCACCTTCCTGTCCAGCACTGTGTCTTCCTGCAATTCTTTAAGATATTCAAGTAGCAGGTCATCAATAGAAGGAAATTGACTCTGCTCTTCAGGATCCTCAATTAGAGAAGGTTCAAACAATCTCAAGCAATCTGCATTTACAACTAAGTAGATGTGCATGTAAGCTGGTAGATCAAGTGAAAATCATTTTCACCAATCATCTCAAGTATCATAAAAGGTCCATACGTGATAGGCTTTATCTTTTTACTTTCACCTTGCATCCTATCCTTGCTAATATACAGCCAGACTTGGTCTCCAACTTGAAAACTATGCTCCATCCGATGCTTGTCATGCCTAGCCTTCTATCTAGCTTGGCTCTTTTCCAGCTGTTCCTGTACTGCCTAGTGGATCTCCTGGATCTGTTCAATGAACCTAGTTGCCTTGTCCACATCACTGTGTCCATCAACTGTGGTATCTTTACCAAAGACAAAATCCAAAGGAGACCTTGGTATGAAACCAAAATAGGTTTCAAAAGGAGATCTCTGCGTAGAAGAGTGTTTGCCTATGTTGTAAGCATGATACACATAACACAAATGTTCATCCCAAAGCTTAGGATGTTTGCTGCAATATCCATTGAGTAACTAGATCACTGTCCTGTTAACTACTTCTGTCTGGCCATCAGTTTGTGGATGAAAAGTTGTGCTTTTCTTCAGTTGGGTGTCCATCATATCCCACAGACTTGACCAAAACCTCCCCACAAATAGTGTGTCTCGATCAGATACGATGGAAGTGAGCAATCCAAAGTGAACCCATACATGTTCAAAGAATAGTTTTGCAATCTATTCAGCTATAATCTTCTTATTACAAGGTATCAAAATACACATTTTGCTGAACTTGTCCACAACCACATAACAGATAATCATGACCTTTTCTAGATCTAGGCAGTCCCCCATCAAAATCCATGGAAATACTTTCCCAAGGGTGAGAAGAAACTGGTAATGGAGTGTACAGGCCTAGTTTTCTATTGATGGGCTTGCTTTTGGCACACATAGTACACCCTCGTACATATCTAGAAACTGTCTCATTCATTTTTGTCCAATAACAAAATCTTTGTAGTTGTGCAACTATTTTACTTACCCCAAAGTGACCTAATATCATAGAAGTATGTGCCTCTTTGATTATCTTTACTCTCTCTGTTTGTAGAATGCAGAGTTTCCCACAGTGATATAAGAGTTGGTCCTTCACATGATAATCCAATTCTTCCACTCTTTTGCCTTGACTCAAAGTTGTATATACATCTTTAAAGTCTATATCTTGAGCATATTGTTCAATGTAGCTTTCATATAGTACAGAATTATGCTTAAGTATAGTAGATGCATTTATAATGGGTCTAGATAACATGTCTGCGACTTTGTTATGTATGCCCTTTTTATATCTGATGACTAAATGAAACTGTTGTAAAACACCCATCCACCTGTAATGTCTTGATTGTTGCAACTTAGTTTGGGAGTGTAGATATTGAAGTGGTTGATGATCAGTATGTATTACTGTCTCTTTTCCCATTAAGTAATTTTTCCACTTTTTCACACTCTGAACTAATGCATACAATTCTTTATCATATGTTAGGATAGTTAACTACTGCAGAATTAAAAGTCTCATAATGATAACATATGGGTTTACCGTGCTGTATCAACACTGCCCATGGCATAAGTCCTGGAATCTGTTTGGATCTCAAATGGCCTTTGTAGATCAGGCAGTGCTAGTAAGGTGTTGTACTAATCTTTTCTTTCAAGGTGTCGAAGGCTTTTGATGTTTGCCTCCCCACTGAAACACCTGGTTCAATCATGTCAAAGCATGTAAGGGAGCTACAATTGAGGAAAAGTTAGAGATGAACTTCCTCCAATATTGTGCTACTCCTAAGAAGCTTCTCACTTTTTTGTAGCAGACTTGGGTGTAAGGCCAATTTACAAATGACTGCCAACTTAAGAGGGATCTATTTTCAATTCACCACCCCACTATATGAACCAACTAAATTGGTGATGTTTTGCCAATTCAAATTTTGAGAGTTTAACATAGAGTTTTTCTCTTTTCAAAACATCTAATGTCTGCTTAACATGCTTTAAGTGTTCCTCCCATGTTTTACTAAAAATCAGAATGTCATCCAGATACACAATAACAAAATCATCAAGAAAAGGCCTAAGTACATCATTCATTAATGTCATGAAAGTAGCAGGGGCATTGATCAAGCCAAAAGGCATAACCAACCACTCATACAATCCATGCTTTGTTTTGAAAGCAGTCTTCCATGCATCTTGCTCTGCAACTCTAACCTAATGGTATCCACTATGCAAATCCATCTTGGTGAAATAAACAGCTTCCTTTAATTGATCTAAAAGATCATCTATGCGAGGAAGGGGATAACTATTTTTAATTGTTATCTTATTCAGTGCTCGGTAATCAATGCACATTATCCACGAGCCATCTTTCTTTCTCGCCAAAACAATTGGTGACCCACATGGTAATGTTCTAGGCCTAATGAACCCCTTCTCGAGCAACTCCTACACCTGCTTCTTGATTTCAGGATTCTCTAAAGCAGACAACCTGTACATTCCAGCGTTAGGCAATGGAACATCTTGCTGCAAAATAATATCATGTACTATTTCCTTTTTGGGTGGCAGACCTTTCGGTTCTTGAAACAGAACATCATACTCTGAAACAATCTTTTCTATATCAGCTTTTTGCTTAGCATTACAGCCCTCAAATGCATTGGTTTGATCAGGTTTCTTTTCTTTTACAACCATTAGTAAGAATTGTTTTCATGAATTTATCATTCTTTTCATCTGCCCTAAGTTTATGAGAGTATAATTATTCTTGAGCTTATGAGTTTTTACAAAGTATTCGATTCCATCTTTAACAAGTAGATACTTGTTCTCGACTCTATAGAAAACGGCTTTTCTATCATACAAGTAAGGACTTCTAAAACAATTCCACATATATCCAAAGGAATTATGTCTAACTCAACCTCATCTAGAAATGTTGACCCAAAAGAAAACTTGAGTTTGCACTGTCTAGTCACTTGTAGTTGTTGCTTTATCATTCAACCATCTAATGGTATGGTTTCTTGTGAGGTGTAGTTGCTAATCCCAATTTCTTTACAATTGCTTTAGAAATAAAATTTACTTGTGAGCCACTATCAAACAAAGCATCAATCTTTTGATGTTTGGAAACAACTCGAATATGGAAAAGCTCATGTCTTTTTCTCTCATGTTCTTCATCAACAACAGATTGAGAAAAATTACTAGTAGATGCTTCAGAATTCTTACCTTTTATACCTGTGGCTGCAATGATTATTTCATCTCCTGAGTCTGACCCCAAATCTTTCTGAATAACTATAGCAGTCTTCTTCTTCTTGCCCTCGGACTTCTTAGGTCTCCGCTCTGGATGCAGAATCCAACAATGCTCATCATCATGCCCATCCTTTTTACAGTGAAAGCATGAAGCTTTTCCTTTCTGTGCAGTGTTATCCTTCCTTGCTTTCCACTTTTGCTTTCTTTTCTCCTTTCTCTTGCTTGCAGTGGGTTGGGATGGTCCCCCGACTTCTGGATTTCCATTCTTTCCTCTAGCTTCCAGATGAGTAGCTTGTACAGATACCTCATCTATACTAGTGGGATTAAACATGAGGATGGTATGCCTCATGTAGCTGTGAAAGCACCAATGTACTTCAAAAGAGTCTCTGGTGAGTCTAATGAGATCCCTAGAATCAATGCTCTCTTTCTAAATTCTTGAGTGTACCCTTGCACACTTTGGCTTTCAACTATCGAAGAGTTTGCCAACTCATTATGGCTTGTTGCAGGTAGGCCAATGGATAGAATTGCTTCTTGATTGTAGAAACAAAGTCACTCCAGACAGAGATAGTCTTACCATCTCTTTTCATGTCAGCTTGGGTTCTGCCTTCTGTTAGAACCTCACATTGTCCCTTTTTGACCATATATTTTTCTATTATGAAATCCTTTATCAACCTATATTTTAAGTCCTTTTTATTGCTTTAACCCACTTTTCCAAAGGTATACAATAATTCTTCTCATTACTATACGTTTAATTTATTTTACATATAATTACATTATCTTTATAATTTATTGATTGAAAACAGATAGTTGCTGAAACAGTTATCCTTGCAGTCTACGTTGCTGAAACAGCCTGGAAACTTCAAGGCTATTATTACAGGTTATGTTGTTGTAATAGTTAAGAACAAGGAGCAAATCTTGTTGTTGAAGCAGCCGTGATTTGCATTTTAGACTCGACAACAACAGAAGAAGATCATTGAAGGAATTTGTTACATTGGCTGTAACAACCACATTCCAAAGTCAGCATTACCATAACCATTGTAACAACATTTTGTTAATAAGGGAGACCGATTTCCCTATTTTGTTATATTGGGTTAAAGATAGGACTTACAATGTAATCAATTGTAATAGATGTCTCCTTTTTTAAAAGGAGGAGACATCTACATTAGGGGGGACAAACAGACTGCGGGGAAGGTCTAGCTTAAGGAAAAGAACTAGAATCCTTTTTGTAACATGATATATTGATGGATGAATAAAATATTGTTCTGAGCATTTCTTTCTAGTTCTCATTCATGGGGAATCTTGTGAGAAGGACAGGGCCCACCTTCATCACAAGATTCACCCATTATATTTCCACAGCATGTTAAGTGTGTTTCTTATTCATACCTTGTTAGAAGTTCTGTTTACTGGATGTTGATTATACATTATTGTTGAACTTTGTTTTTCTTCTATTTGATTGTTGCATTATCTAGTTCATCTACAGTTAATTCATGAGATTTTTATTGGCAATTAAGTTTACAGAGAGAGAGTGATGAGTGTGGCAATCAGAAACAGGTGTTGAAGATTCCTCCTTTGGGAATAGGTTCCTGTTCTCTGTTACAGCATAACTAGTGCTTTTCTTTGCAGATTGATTCCTTTTTCATTAGATAACTCTTTTAATGAAATTAAGCATTCTTTGGTGATTATCTGCAATAGATTGTTTTTGTTGTAACTCGAAGTGGAGCTTCAGTTTGCTTAGAACAAGGTATAACTAGTTTATTTAGTACTACAACTTTTGTTGCTTTTGACATTGAGTACATATAATGCATAGTTGCCTTTGAAATAAACAGACTTCCCTGGGTTGACAATTTATGTAGCACTTAGTTGTTTGAATTAATAAGCAATTAAAGTGACCAAAATTTTGGCGCCGTTTCCGAGGAAGGCAATCATAGATTTTAAAAGCATTAATGATTTTCTTTTAGATGTGCAGAATGCATGAGAGGACACAAGAAAACTAATCCTACAGGTGGCAAGGGAAAAGGAAGAGGAGGAAGAAAAACTTTTATTGGTGAGATTATCTCAAAAGATGAAACTTCTCAGAGGCTAAGCTCTCGGAAGCCAAAGACTCAGCACTCTCTCTAAACAAACTACAAAACAGAGGAAGTTGTGGGCCCTGAAAGGGTTGAAGAGATAGTAGAAAATATTGAGGAACCAGTAGAAGACATTGAAAGAACCAATAAAAGATATTGAGGGACCAGTAGAAGACGTTGAAGAACCAGTTCAAGATATTGAGGAACCAACAGAAAGCATTGAAGACCAGGCAAGTGCAACAGGAGAACAACCAATGGAAGGAAACAATGAAGGACTCTATTGTGGAGGACAGGTAGGGGTAGAGGGAAGAGGTGCGAATTCTCTCTCTACTTTGGGATTTCCTATTGGGGATCTTCCCAGAGGGGAAACTCCCATGAAGAATATCCCACTCCCAACCTTACCTAACTTCCATGGTTTATCTTCTAAAGATCCTGATGAGTTTCTTTTTGAATTTGATAAATTGTGTAGAAGTTATGATTATGTTACTAATGCTCATAAATTGAAGCTATTTCCAGCAACACTAAAAGGAAATGCACTAAGATGGTTT